>JBBMKA010000021.1:4881744-4893009 GCA_037833695.1 Sechiopsis laciniata | reverse complement strand
GTCAAAAGCAGATATCGCCCCCATTCCCCGGCCCCGCCCCGCCTCGTGGACATCTCTAATAATAAACATGTGTCTTCAACTAAAAATTTATATATTTGAACCTCTATGTTTCCAAATGTTATTAGTTACAAAAAAAGTAAAAAAGAATTAGGATAGTCCAATGTATCCAAAGTAAAGGTACTACTAGTCACTTTAGTACTGACTAGTCTATGCTAGGTTGATGGCTTGTGATCTCAATTGTCAAATAGGTCGAGCTACCAAAGTAGCTCACCTAGATATTTGTCCTAGTCTTAGACTTTGCAAGATTGCTCTAGGTAATTACAACCTAGGTTTGAGTTAGGGTTAGTTCAACTCACTTGGTAGCACTTGGATGAAATTAGCTAATTTTGGGTATGAACATGCATCATTATGATCAGAGAATACATGTCAATTATTGTTACGTTAAATTCTTTTAACAATCTTTGAAAGTCTTAAACATATATACGTGTGGTTGAAGTATGTTGAGCTAGCCACCACCGTAGATAGTTTAGTAGTAAAAAAAACATTAAAAGCTAGATTGTAAATTTAATTTATGGTGATCATAAGTCAAGCAATATATTCTATCAAAATAGTTCACATATGCACACTATAGTTAACACAAATTCACTTTTTAATTTTTGACACAAAATAGTGTAAACTTATGACAGCTATGCTTTAATTGGTTGCATTATAATTTTACTATTATGAGGTTTGTGTTAAACTTGTTCATGGAATTAAGAAGTTCCAAATAGCACTATATATTTTTTAACTTTGTGTCCATAATTTCCTAAACTAAGCATGTTTACTTGTATTCTTTTTATTTTATTTTTATTTTTTAAATGGTTTAATTGTATTCTTTTAAACATAGCTTTATTTTCATTAAAAAATAATAATAATAAATTAACCCTTGTAGTTGAGAGAAAGGGAATTACAAATACCAATTCCAACGATCGAACCCTTGACCATGAAGTAGAAATAGATAGGATAAATTTCAATCGCGTCACTGACTCATTCAAAAACACTAAAAACATGTAATAACAAATGTTTGTAAATCCCTAAACTTTTATTTCATGACTAATAAATTATTGACCTTCAATGTTGCGTCTAATAAGTCATTGGTCTATTGACCATATTTTAAAATTCCCAAACCTACTAGTTATGTAATTAAAAGTCTAACATTCTACTAGACATAAGATGTAAGTCATTAAGGTTACAAAATATTGAATATGATAATAACCTATTGAATATCAAATTAAAAGTTTAAGAACATATTTAATATTTGAAGTTTAGAGACTTATTAAATGCGTAATTGAAAGTTAAAGAACTTATTAAAGAACCTATTAATATAGTCAAGAAACACAATAACTTAGCAGCATAAATATGTATCCACAATTAAGAGATTATGTGTTTGCAACATCCACCTTTTGTTGAACTCAATTTTTTATTATTAAATATATGAATTTATATTAGCCTAATTTTAATCTTCAAAAGTAACTATTAGCTTAGTTGCTCGTGTGTCGATTTGATTAATTAATTGTCATTCATTTCAATTTCATGTCATGAAAATTACTATTTAACTTTCATTTTATTTGAGACGTACTACTACTTTTCTATGTAGAATTTGATCGAGTGGGTCAGTAACGCAATGATTTCATTGTTTGGTTGTAAACTAGTTCAACACTATTACTCTACTACTCTATGCAGGATTTGTGGGTCCATCTAAAAAAAAAAACAATTAATTTTTTTTATTGGACTTCTTGGTATGAAAGGCCTGGCCCTATATGGACTTCTATTATGATAGTGACCAAACACACAAAGGACCACAGATGCACTAGCAAACTCAAATCAACTTTCCAAAGTCCAGTCCAAACACCATTTATCAAAGGGACATTTGTGGGCCTATTTTCATAAATAATCATAATATCAGCCTTTAGAAACTACCTACTGAAGTCATTGTCATAAATTTTAAAAACAAGAAAACCATTTTCAAAACAAGTCCCAAGCTTTTTGAGCAAAACACAAAAAAAATTCCTTAGCTTGAGATCGTAGATCAGTTTACAACGATCAATCATTGAAATGAAACCGAAAAAGTCTAACGGTTTGGTTTTTTGAATTTGTGCTTGTTTTCTCTCTAAGAAAGATTTGAATTCTTGATCAAATTTCGAAAATTAAAAAACAAGTTTTTGCGACTTTATTTTTGTAAAAAAGTATATGTAAAAAAAAGTAGATAGTAAAATAAGAAAATTCATATATGAAAAAAGTATTCATGAGTTTAATTTCCAAAAACAAGAACCAAATAGTTAAGAAAAAGAGCCCAATAATCCAGTCCCAACAATCAATTTCCAAACCAAATAACAAAATTCTATTTTGAGGCTGAGAAAGCAATGGAGTTTCAGCTTTTCAGGCCTTCATAATAGAAATTTACAAGTTGACCTCCAAGTCTGACTTAAGGTATTTATTTGAAGTGGGTTTTTACCCTTTATGTCTAAATGTGTAGCATGTTTTTTGACAAAATCATATGGTCTGCAAGAAATGGCAGCAGGTTGCTGTTTAGCAGTGTGCTTCTTTTGTGGATCTCATAAACAGAAACAGACAATTCTGCTTTTAAAAATTGACTGGTGGGTGTCAAATTGAGGGATTGATTAGCTATGATTACAATTGTTTGTGGGGGTTTTTTCACCTTTCAGTCAATTTGTGGGAACCAATTTTGAAGATATAAGAATACAAAAACTAAAGCTTTTTTTTCTCTTCTGAATCTTGGTTTCTATTACTGCCAAAACCTGCACCTTTGTCTCCTGCTTTCTTTTTTTTAGTTTTGTTCATTTGTATTGACATCACAGGCTGGCTTTGTAATGAAAACATAACTTCATTCTAAAGAGTGTTTGATACAAGGAAAATGACAATAATTATGGGAAGAATATATAATTACTTTATCCACATTTGAGTTACCGAATTATTCCTTCGATAATTGCTATTTATTCTCTTCATAATCACTATTTTTTCCCTTCACAATCTCATTCTTTCATAACCACTTTTCATTTTCCCCCAAAACTATTTTTTATTCTCAAACTCAATAGTCATTCTCTACATTCCAAATATAGACAATCATTTTCCTTACGACATGCTTGGATGGGAAAAGAATTGAATGGTTTGAATGTGATATTCGAATAAATAGTTGCACGAAAATCATATTTGGAAATGGTTGTTTGAAGGAAGAGTTGTCAAACAAGTGATTGCACGAAAGCCATGTTTGGATAAAGTTATTTATAGGAGTGATTGTAGGAAAAGAAGTTGTTTGGAAGAAGAGTTATAGGAAAACTTTGTTAGGAAAAGGTTGTTTGAAAGATGGATTAGAGTGAGGTTAGAATGTGGGGTTAAGGGAAAAAAATTTCTACCTTAAACAAACATGATCTCACATTCCTTCCTCCAACTTCCCCCTTATCCATGAATTCTTTTATAATCATGCTCTTCACCCAAACATAGATAATAATTATTTTGGTAATCATTCTCCCCATATTCTAATCCTGTCCATAACCACTCATTCTCCTTGCCCCCAAACACTCCCTCTTTATTGTTAAAAAAACTGGGAAGGGCAGAAAGAAGGGCATGCCTGAGAAAACAATCAACAAAATCACTTTTTACAGTAAAAGTGATGAAATGCACAGAAGGAGAGAAGGAAAAATTCAGAATTCACACTGTAATAAATGATCTTTTTCTTTGGGGGTTTTCACCACTTTTACATCACTATTGTAAATATCATACATTCACTGATTGTTTTGGCTCTTTTTGGGTTTGAAAAAAAACAAAAAAAAAGTGCTACAAATCATTCATTTGACTAACCAATGTGCATTCCTAAACAGAGATAAAGAATCAAGAAATGAAGAGAGGAAAAAATTCAAGAGAAGGCAAAATATAAGTCGATTCTCCACGTGGCGCCACGTTACTGGATGGAGTTTTCCAATCCTACAAAACCAGGAGCTTTTCATGATTAGAGCATGAAGAAGCCACAATAATTGATCAAGTACAGAAAGTAATCAGCAATTGCTTAATGGGTGTAACAATGATTACCCGAAAGCTAAGCGATGTCGATTAGGAGACCGAATTATGCAGGTCGTACTAAAAAGTGAGTAAACTCAGCAGCTAACAAGATATGATGATGATCAAAGGCACAATGTGTTGGGAAGGAAGGTCAGTGAAATTATCTAACCTAAAGGGAATCCAGAATGAGGACCTGTTAAAAGAGCAAAAAGCAAAATGAGATAAACAAATTGAGACCCCACAGCTGAACAAAGAAAAGTAATTCAAAGAAAGAAAGAAAAGCAAGGGCAGAGGCATACTTTTTTGGACTGTGGGCTAAGAAATGTCCCCATCAGCCTTCAAGGATGAGCTCCACCACCATCTGGGACCAGATTTACAATCAAATCAGATTGCTTTCTTGAGGGTTGAATTATGGGAGAGTTGAACAAATTCTAATCTAGTTTTGTGACTGATTGCTGTAAGGACAACATTCTATTTGGGGAGGAATCTTATTGGAAAATTTTCTAGGAGTGTGATATACAGTGTTTCGGGTCAGCCAAAAGAAAAACGATAGGCCAGAATGGCTTTGCTTGCAAAAAGGTTGTTGAAATGGGGATGTAGCTTACTTTTAAGCACTTCCAAGGGCCTTACTCTATACATGGCTGGATTGTGTAGCTATGATCTCACTTTCAAAAAAAGTTTAGTTCGGTGTATCCATGTGCGAATGGGAGAAGCTCCTCGACCTCAATCTTGGAACTGGAATAACTCATGCTTTTCTTCAATCTACCTCGGCTTGACTCGACCTCGGCCCAAAACATTCCATAAACCGGTCTGTGATCTGAAAACCTAGACTCTCCACGGACATAGGATACCTGATGAAGACCTTCCCCATGCCACAATATCCGATCGCACCTTCATAAATAAAATACGTAAATCAGCATGCTGAATTAATAAACAGAAATTTATGTTTCTTGACAATTCTGATACTTATGCTCTTTCTGTTAACCTTTCATCACTTAATAATTTCCTACCATGCTAATGTAATGAACTGAGATTACATAGAATGGTTTGGCAAGATAAACTTACCAAGCGGGTGTACGCCGTTTCTCCTTCGGGTAAGCACCCTCTCCTGAATATCGGTCTGAATTAGTCGAATACTTGTACGTAGGAGGAAAGTAAATCTTTCCTTCATTCCATCCAGCAAAAACACGGCCACGCCTCTGTTCTATTCGTAACTGCATATGAAAACAGTTGGTTAATACTTGACAGAAAGCATTTGAAGTTCCAAAGTGTTTATAAAGATGAGGTTATCCAGTCATACCTGATCCTTCTCAAGCAATGCCATCCAGTTTTGCATCTCGATGAGCGCCTTGGCAGATCGATAAGAAAGAGCAATCCGATAGTTTAAATCCCCGAGCCAAATAACACGACTGCAAGGTAGCTTAAGATGGTCAGAACAATGTACAAAAATGTTGTAGAATGAAAGCCCTCCCTTTGCACTTTTTTAGTAGGTTAAGATGAGAGAATATCTTACTCATGCTCCAGGATTGTTTCTGGGGATTTTTCGTCGCAGCTTGAACCGTGAACTCGCGGGAACCTTGTCTTCTTGAGTATCTCCATCACATCAGAGTTTCTTCTGAGCTCGTCGCCTTCTTTCTCTCCAGATGTTAAGTGAGTACAAATGAAGCAAAAGCTTGTCTGATGCAAAGACATACTTATAGAAATTGATCCCTGCAATAGATCAGAGAGTTCGTTTCAACTAACCGAAAACTTTCAAGATATTACAAAACAAAACTAAAATTGCTATCATTGATTAATGATTGATACCTTGTTTCCAAGGTAGCCCATCAATCCTCTACCAACACAAGAAACTTTCATGTTATGAACATGATCCCTCAATTCACTTTTTACCCATACTGTGAGAAATATGCCAACCATTTGTTTGCTTGCAACCAAGCAATATCTTGAATGTCCGGGCATTCTATATCCACCATCCTGGGATGAAGATCCCCCATGGGACACTGGTGAATATAAAACCGTGCTTGGTGACTCCCATGAAACATTATCATCGTCCGATGAGCCCCATCTTGAACAGTCGCTAGGCCTTGAGTTCGAGTAGTCGCTCGGCCTGCAAAAGTCACTTGGCCTGCAAAAGTCACTTGGCCTAGAGTAGTCACTCGGCCTACAAAAGTCACTGGACCTAGAATAGTCACTTGGCCTTGAATAGTCACTTGGTCTGCAGTAATCACTTGGCCTGTGACCCCATCTAAAGTTCGGATCAACATCACTCGACCGATGACCGAAGATAACATGGTCGCATACACTGAATCGCCTATCGAGCCGTGGCTGGGAAATTGAAGGATCACTATCCATTCTCCAGCTGTGAGTCGTTTGAAACGATCGACGATGGTGGAAAGATGAATTCTTGTGCCTAGCAGACCCCTCAAAATCTGCATTTATTTCGACGACGGGTTTCGGAATTGGAGATGGTGTATAGCAGGCATTCCCCCCACTGGTTCCTGGAAGATTGTTTAGAGTCTTTCTAATGAGAGCCTGCCACTTTTTAGCAGGGCCATTGTCTTCTGCACCCAGTATATTACCAGCATTCAATGGAACTATCTCCTGAAATCTAAAAGACAGAACAAAACAAATTGACTAACTATACAAAAAAGAAGCAATAAATGTGAAAAAGAGTCTCAAAAAATTCATACCCAAGAACATAGATATCTGCAGGGGGTGAGGATTGAAGCCAATCATCCAGATTTAGATTGTTAGAAGGAGATCTTCCAGCCACATTCCATGTACCAACAAAAATGCTGAAGACAAAACCAAATCAAAACCAAACCAAATGCAACAAGAAAAAACCAGTCTAGATGCAGAGATGATATATCTATAGTACTTTACCTATGGTTTTGCACATCTATAATTCTAGGAATGTCAAGATTCATCTTCCTTCTTGGTCCCTGCTCACCTTTTTTGCTGAATTTTTCTGTGGAATGATAACAAGATAGAACAAAATCTCAGAATAAAGAAGAAGAACCAAGTTTAGATAAACGGAAGCAAATTCTCAAAAACAAGATTGGGCTGTGTTTTTATGAACCTGTTTTGCTTTTCTTGATGGTGCAAGGCTCCCTCTCTGAGAAGCTACTGCTTCTGTAATCCATTTCACTTCCTGAATAAGAAAGAATGTTGTAAATTGAATAGACCCTTAAAAATAATTTCAGAATCAAAATTGTGAAGCTTTTGGTATTGGCTTGAAAATTGTAAATCAAAATTATAGACCTACCTCTATAAGTAACATCATCCGCTTGAAAATCCTCACTTTTGCACCTAATATTGAACCACTTCCTGACCATTTTCTTGGACCATGAGAGCTTCAAAACCCCAAAAATGAAAATAAAAAAACAACAATCAGTTTCCCATTTTTCCTTCACCATATAAAAGGGAACAACAAACAAGAGAAGATCAGAAACAGTATCCAAATGGGGTTTAAAAAAAATAGAAGAAAAACCTTGCTTTTCTTTAAATTTTCATCTCCCATTGTTCCAGCACTACTTCATACAGCTCTTTCTCCCACTAAGAATTCGAGGGTTTCTCTTCAAATCATCAAAAACCCATCAAAGTCCAAGAAATTTGACAAATAATTCTCCAGCCAAGATAACTTTTTAAGGGGTTTTACCCAAAACAAGAGAGACCCAAAAGAGATGGGAACAACTTATGAATAAGAAGAAGAAATGGGGAGAGATTCTGAAGTAAAAGAAGACAATGCAGAAGGCAAACATAACATAGATAGTTAATGGAGAGATATAAAGCTCAAAGGGCCTCGTTCTCTGTAAAAAAGAAAGAAAAAAAACAGCAAAATATCGAATTTGAACAGTATAAAGTGCAGAGAAGAAAGAAAGAAAGAAAATAAAGAAATAAATAAAGAGAGACAAGTCAGTGTTAAGGGTCTATCTCCTTTTCCTTTTCTAATTCAACAGACTCAACATGATGGAGCAACGGGCATGTATTTTATTTTTCTAGCCTTCCTTTTTGTACCACAAAACCAAAGACCAAATGAGTTGTTTGAATTAAATTTTGGACGAAAAGTTATTTTCATTAATTAGAAATCAAGGATGGTAATCAAAAATTCATTTGGACGTAATTTTTTTTTATACAAGAGTTAGAAAAAATAGTTTGTCTCCATAGAAATTTAAAATGAATAACTAAAAAAGAATTATTTGAACGAATAAAAATAAATTATTAAAAATAAAAAATTATTTTGAGTAGTTAAAAAAAAATTTCATCTTATAAAAGAATAGAAGTACCAAAGATATTAGATAATCAAATTAATTCACCTGCTATATTACAAAAGTCACAACAAAAAGGGATCGAAGTAACTGATTGAGCCATGAAGGCCAAGTTTATCAATGTGCTCTCTCAACAGAAATGATAAGTTATTTTTAATAATAAAAATAAATATTTATTTTGAATAATCATAATAACTCATTTATTTGGATATAATTTTTTGAAGAATAGTTAATAAATATTTATTTTAAATCCTCCAAAAAATTCAACCAATGAACCCTCCAAAAGGGTCAGCAAAGAACAAAGGCAGCCCTGTTTGGTCAGCAAAGCCATGGTTTAGTAAGGGGGCAGCCTCAGCCCAAACCCTAAATGCCCTTTCTTTTTTCTCTATTTGTTGTTGTTGTTTTTGTTGCCCTGTTCTGGTCTACCATTCAAAGTAAAAGCAATCTAAAGATAGGCAATAAAGATAAAGTGAATGTGCATATATTAGTAGTACACTATTATATGGGTATTGTTTTTGTTTCTTTATTTCTTCTTTTGTGAACCAAAGAATGTTTGGGGGAGAAGGCACAGTCATTTCACAAAAAAAGGGTCTTCCTTCCTCTGCCTTAAAACACAACATTGGGTTTTGTGTTTTTCCCTCCCTCTTCTTCTCCCTTCAATCACATTTTTGTTTTAAACTAATCAAAGCTTTCAACTTTATGTTTTTTTGTGTTGTGATTTGCAAATTGGATGTTAAAAAAGGAACCCTTTGGCTAACAAGAGACAGGGAGAGAGGAGAGAGGGAGAATACAAAACTACATACCCAAAATATTGTTTGTGTACCAAACCAAGATTGAGTTTATATATAAATATAATGATTGGAAGAGGAAAAAGGCAGTTTATGGACCAGTGTGCATGTTTGTAGCTTGAAATTTTGACTGGGAGAGAGCAAAATTGGGATTCTATTTGGGTTCTTCTCCAATGGTTTGGTTTAAGGTTGTAATATATAAATGAAGTACGATACCTTTTTTTAAACTATAAATTGGGGAAGGAGGATCACAAACAAAGGTTATAAGATCGATATTACTATTCTCAAATAAATGAGAGTCAAATATCGATTTTTAATTTCGAACCCGTAATCATGGTGTTAAATTGGATGACAACCAAATAATGAAACCAACACGTCAATAACTCTTTCGGTAAGTATGATGGTTAAGCATATGCCATTTGGGAAGAATTTGCATTCATTCACTAACACTTCCATCAACAATTTAGATAAAAATAAAATAAAATTGGACATTGGATCGGATCCAAAATCGAATCGATCCAATTGAAAACCGAACCAATAGTTCTATATTTTATTGGACATTGAATCGGATCCATTTCTTGAAAACGGAAGATATCGGTTCGATTGTCAGTTTGGTACAAAACCGACAAAAACCGAACCGATCTGAAATCACTTCTACAAAATACTAATTGATTGTGACCTAAGTTCAATTAACATAAAATATGAAATTGTGAAGATCATAGATTCAAATATATCATCTTCCAACATTATTTAACTATAAAAAGAGATTACAATTGGTCAAATTTCAAAGTAAAATGTGTTCAAATGGAACGAGAATGAAATTTTACTTTACAAGATTGGTGAAAATTATGAGTTATCGTAGGTAGAAGGATCAAATTTAAATTTTTTGTTGAAAGAATAATAACAAACTTTCATACACATGTACCCATAACTTAAATTCATAACTTATCTGTTATTAATTTATATATGTTCCAGTTTTCAATTCTAATTATTGTAAAATTCATACCTACCTAAGCTATTGTTGTCATGGGTGAAGGAAGCGTATATATTATGCTAAAAAATAATTATCTTTTAAAGTGTAGTACAAGGTAGTGGACTTGAATCTAACACTTCAGGTATTAACATATTTAATATGTCATTTGTACTATGATGACTTTAGACTAAAATAATCTCTTAAAGTTTATAATTATAAGAATAAAACACAAATTTTATTTTATAAGTAATTATTGTTCATATTTAGAATTTTTTTAATATAGGGATGGTGCAAACTTGCAAGGTTAATTAATTGTAATAGTAATCTATGTTGTAGTCAAACATGGAAGTAAAGCTACTTTTGTTTTTAATATTTCAATTGTCACGATTTATGAAACGTTAAACAAAAAAAACAAAAAAAATGTGCTCCAAAATGTGGAAGAATGGTAGAAGAATTTGAATGGCCATCTTTTTTTTCCTTTTTTTTTCGACAATAAGGATTTGAATAGCTATCCTTTCCCTTGAATATTTACTATGCCGATTGAGCCGCATTTACTTTGGCTTTTTCAATTTTGTTTCAAATAAGTAAATTTTTATCTTCAAAATGAACAAAAACGGTGTATAATTCATAATTGTATGTATTTAATTTTTGAAATGGGCTTTATGATAGAAGAAGAGGAAAATATTTATAAATTATGGTGAATTTGAAAAACAATCCATTTCATGACAATCACAAACTCTTTCTTTTCTTTTGAAGAGATCACAATCACAAACTAGTATGAGAATATTGGATATTTTATTTTCTTTCGATGAATGGTTGAATAATTGATTTAACAAAATGAATGGTTGAATAGTATCCACCAAACACAAAATTGTAAACAAACACTTTTTAAGATGGATCAAAATAGTTTGTTTTGTTTTCTTTGTTTCATAACTCAATATTTAATCTAAAATTTTTCTCCAACTCTATACCACATTAAATCATTACTGAGTTCAAAATATTTATAAAATATATATGTATATATATATATATATACACATATCCAACTCTATACCACATTAAATCATTACTAAGTTCAAAATATTTATAAAGTAAATATATATATATATATATATATATATATATATATATTTTTTTTTTTTTTTTTTTTTTTTTTCCTTCCAAAAAAATACGTACAAAA
>JBBMKA010000021.1:4850328-4881644 GCA_037833695.1 Sechiopsis laciniata | reverse complement strand
AAGAAAATTTATAGTCAATATTCATAAAAATATTTAATAAAAATATAAGGTTTAGATAAACTGGCACGTAGGTTTAGGTAACCACAGTTTATAATAAACGGTAGGGCAAATATGGGTTTGATTATTATAACCAATCCAGCCGTTTACATAAACGGTGCCCCAAACATACCCTAATAAATTCAATTCCCTTTTCTTTTTTTCTTTTTTTGTATATTTCCAACAAAACTTTGGATTAACAAAAGTAATAAAAATTAGATAGAGAAGATATTTAGCATTGACGTAGCTTCAAAGACTTCTCTCCATACTACTGCCTCATTACTATAGGTCATTGGAATTATGACCTATAATGATTAAATTACTTCTTGTAGCATAGGGGCTTTTCATACTCATTCCACTAACTTTTAGCTACAAATTACAATACTTGCACTTAAAGTAACAGAATACCAACTTAATCTAATTTTCAAAATAAACAAGTGATGTGTCTGCATATAAATGGATGAAGCTTTTTTTTTTTTACATTATAAATGGATGATGTATTTTACCACACTTCTACTTAATTAAAATAAATTTGATATTCGTGAGTAGGACTTTGCATAACCTTTTTATAGGTCATCAAAATCTTTTATAGACATTCTTTATATATTTTTTAAATAGAAAAATTTGTCTCCTCATGAATGAGAAAATACTCTATACTTAAGATAATATGGACCACACAATTATTACTTTATTTTGTCATTTTCTTTTTATAATATCGTTTTGTTTATATATATATATTAAAAAAAAAAAACAAATGTGTAAACCATATTTGTCATAAGTATAGAATGTCTTCTCATTCATGAGGAGACAAATTTTTCTTTTTTCTTAAATTTAGTAATAGATTGATATTAAGTAATTAATTATTTTTTTAAGTATTATGAAAATCTCACATTGTAATAAGGTTTGTAACAAAATAATTGATGTGTTAGTTAACCATTTTGAACCTTATGTGGAAGATATGCTTTTAATTTGGAGGAAAATCTCTTATGTTATTGGCTCCGCTTTAGATAATGATTGTATTAAGTTGGTTGGTCGTTAATAAATAAAGTATTTCTATATAAAAAAAAAAGAGTATAAATTTGATATTTCTTGTAGAATTACATTGAACGACACAAGGCTCAATGTCATTGCTATAGGTGACTCAACAAGTCGTGATTGACAAGGGTTTGATAACATATAATAATTGACTTCGACACCTTTTTTCTTTGAATTAATTTAGTATTTTTTTAATATAATGGCATCGGAAAATTTGATCCTACAATTTCTTGGTTGAAGATATATAAATGTTAAAATGTCAATTATTTCTAGATTAATCTCTTTTTTTTTTAAAGGAAGATTAAACCCGCTTTAGCATATTGATTTAGTTTCCAACCATTTACATGTAGTTTAAAATTGGAAACATTTGCTAAAAAAATTTCATCAGTATCATATAAACTTTTATCATATAACAATTTGATTTAAATACAATATACTAATTTTCTAAAAAAAAAAAAAAAAACAATATACTAATCTACATGTAAGAAATTTTATTAAATCATAATAAAATGTTATTTCTAATGTTTTAACCTAGTTTATAAATTCCCCAAATCCTAGAGAGGGTTAGAGATGTCCATTTTTCCTGCGGAATGCATTTTCCATCTCCGTTTCGTCCGTTTACATTTTTCTTTTAATATTTTTTATTAAATTTGTTTATCTCATTTAATTACTTCACTTTTTAGATAAAATAAATATTTTTTAGTAAAATTATATATTCAAATGAACATTTTTTTTTGAAATTTATAAATATTTTATAAAAAAATTTAATTATTTAAGATTATAATTCAAAAAAGAAAAAAAAAATTGAACGGAAAAAACTCTCCATGGAATACTCAATCCCACGAAAAAATGACGAATTTCGCTGAGACAAAAAACGGTGGCAGGAACGAAAAAGTCATTTTCCAGTCCCACCCCATAAATATCCCCACGGAGGGTGTTAAATTTTATTTTATTTTATTATTATTATTTTTTTTTTTTTTGAGAAGCACGGAGGGTGTTAAATTAAATACATAAATTTGAGTGTGAAAATAAAATAAAGATGATTTGAATGTATATTTTCAATTGGAGTCAGATTTAGACCACGCGCGTCAGTTTTGAGCCGACCACGCGGCGGCTCTGCCACCTTGAGCGTTGAAACCACCCAACCGCCGTCGTCCAAGCCTGACCCTTTTCCTCCTTTTTATTTTTTTCATTTTAATTATTTTTCTTCCAAAACATTTTTAAATGTGATGGGGGTTCCATTTGGCCTTTTTCCATCTCCTCATCATTGGTTGTCTCAAAAAAAAAAAAAATAATAATCATAATAATATTTTTTATCATAAATAGACAAAATATAGTGAGGTTACGGCGGAACATTCCAATTCACTATTGTTTTTTTTTTTTTTTTGTTCATTATTATTATCAAACAAATTATTTTTTGTATGTTGTAGATGTTTAGTATTTGAATACAGAGTTTGGACTTATAAAAGATAGTTTGGGATATATGGTTCATAGTTGATTGGAGTAAAATTCTAAAATCTTTTATCTATGATATCACCTATATTTCTACTATTTATAATTTCTCAATTTTAAAATTTTCTACCATAATCACTTATAATGATTAAATTAAATTCAAATAGGAATTTATGGTGCAATTATTCATAACATTTTTATTCAATCTAGAACTCTTACTACAATCATTCATAATTCTTCAATTTAAATAATTTTTTGTCTATACAAAAATTCTTATAATAGTTTAAATCACAAACAGAACTCTTTATCTAAACATATCTGTTATGTGTTCTAGCTTTTTTGTTGTCGTTATTTACGAAGAAAAAAATATATGGTTAAAATACCATTTTGGTCCCTCAACAATCATCAAAATTTTATTTTGGTTCATAGACTTTCAAAAGTCCAAATTTAGCCCATCAACTATCATAAAATTTTAATTTTAGTTCCTAGACTTTCAAAAGTCTAAAATTGGTCCCTCAACTTTGAAGAAAGCTTAAAAATAGTCATCTACTTCAAAATTTTCTAATGTCCCTTTGTTTACGGATGATGTGTCAAAAAATAAACAATAAAAAAATGATAATGGATTTAGATCATTTTTTTGTATGGTTGAATAAAAAAAAATGGTAAATGGATTTAGAAGTAATTTTACTTGAGCATTTTAGGCTTTGAATGCAAGTTTGACCCTAAAACCTTTAAATCAAAAAGATAAAACTTCTAATGATGTTTCGAAAGTGACTAACTTTACTCAAATGATGTAGAAGAGTTTAAATAGAAGGTTGAAAAAAAGGAGGGGGTTTGTATGTTGACGAAGCAAGCTACTTTTTTTTTTTTTTTTTCAATTTGATCTGTTTAGATAAAATCCATTTACCTATTTTTTTATTGTTTCTTTTTTTACACATAATCAATTAACAAACGGATGTTAGAAAATTTTGAAGTAAGAAACTATTTTTAAGCTTTCTATAAAGTTGAGGGATCAATTTTGGACTTTTAAAAATTTAGGGACAAAAAATGAACTTTTATGATAGTTTGAGGGACCAAATTTAGACTTTTGAAAGTCTAAAGATCAAAATAAAAGGTTGATGATAGTTGAAAAACCAAAATAGTATTTTAAGGAAAAAAAAATATCTATCTCATAACCATCACGCTCAATCGTTTTCATTTTTATTTATTTTCATGAAATTTAGAACTCAGCTCATCATAACCCTTTAGCTTCCTTCTTCGAAACTTTTCTCTGAAGTTACAATTAAAAAAATGTCTTCATTTTTAATATTAATTACATTTTTAGTTCTTAGGTTTTGAGTCGAATTTTTCTCATATTTTAAATTAAACATTTTTATAATAATGTTTCATAGTGCTCACTTTTATTGCTCGGGATAACAAAATCATTTTTACCTAATGTAGATTTGACTATTTTAAATTTTAAAATTATTATTTTAATTTTCAAGTAAATTTAATTTTTTTTAAGTATAAAAGTAAAGATTAAAAGTGAGTAGAATTAAAATGTCAAAGATAAAAATGTTCAATTTTAAAACATAGAAACTAAATCTCAATCTTAAAGAATGATAATTTTTTCTAATTTTGATCAATTATTTCTATAAAAACGGTATCAAATTAGGGGTTTTATTAGAGAAAAACTTGCTTCCTTATTGTTAAGGAGGCAAGTCTTCCTTAGTGGGGTATGTGGCACCATTTGGTGCCACAAAATTTTCCTTTTTTAAAACATAGTATTGTTGAATTAAAAAATTTGTGACATCAAATGATGTCACATCCCAAAGGAGGACTTGACTCCTTAGCCATAAAGAGGTAAGTTTTTCTGTTTTATTATTCAATAGCTCAAATGGAATATTTGAATTAATAACTTATTTGTAATTATGTTTAACTAATAAATGAAATATTAAAATAATTTTGTATACGAGTGATGAGTAGAAATTTCGTATACGTTATTCTAAAAATAGATAAAAATTCAAAGCATGTGGAATAGTTGTTTTTTTTTTCTTTCTTTCTAAAATTAGAAAAATATGAATATATTACAAACGTTTTTATTGAATTGTATGATGACTTTGGTCCATACATAATGCATTCCGAAAATGATTTTATCTTCTAAAGTGACAAAGAGAGCTATCAATGAATTGCATGAGCTCATATCGTAAAAGTGATGATGATGTATAGACTTAGATGACAAATGCTCACAAGTTACATCCAATGTTATATATAATAATAAATAATAAATAAATAAATAATCAAATTAGATTGATTTCATAGAAATGGTAGGTAAGGTAAAGAATGTGCTTTTCCTTTTTGTATGAAATTTAGAACAATGTGCTTGTGGGTTTAGCTTATTCCAAGGTGAGAAATGATTTGGAGCAATGAGAGAGAGAAAAAAATAAAGAAAAACTAAAGTGAACATTTGAATAATGTAAAGGAAACATATAAAGTGAGGAATTGTGTATCAAAGACTAAAGAGAAAGTGGGGCCATTTTTGTTTTTGGTTTAGTGTATATCCAAAGAGGGCAAAACAAGTGGGGTTACAATTTGAAATATTGCTCCATTTCCCCACTTCATTGTTGACAAAATATTGATGCACTATTTCTTATGACAAAGTGCTTTTCATCTTGGAAAAATCAATCCATTTCAATTTGGCCATTATTATCTCCCAAGGTTTTTCCTTCTTTATCAACTTAAACTATATATGAATTAAAAAAAAAAAAAAAAAAGTTTTTGTTTTTTTTTATAATTCAAATTATATACACTATCAAGTCTTAATTCATTTTCTCATTAAGATTCATTTTCTTTGCATTTCATTTGAAATCTTTTTTGAGGGGATATATTTAGGGTTCTTACAAGATATATTTACTCTGTTTTCTAAAAAAAAAATTTAACATAATTTTACATTTTAAAATAATTATTTAAAATTTTATTCAAAATTCTTAAACAAAACAAAGAAATTCACAAATGAAATAACAATTATAAATTTAATTTTTAAAAGTTAAATAGTTATCGAATATTAAATTTATAGATATTATTCTTACTTACTTTTTTATTTGTTATTATTTTTTCTAACGTTTTTAAAATTTAAGTTGTTTTAAAAAAAAACAGGACAACTTTTGATAGGTTCAAAATAAGAAACTACTCATTTACTATGTAATGTTGCATTCTTTATTATTATTATTATTTTTTTTTTAATTTGGAAAAAAGTCCAAATGCTTCTTTAAAAGAGATGAATCAATTTAAAAAAAAGAGTAAAAATAGTATCAAAGAAATGAAGTGAAAATAAAAACATTTCCAAAAATAAGAAACTAAAAATCAAAATTATTATTAAATAGAGTCTAAATAAATTTCTATACGTGTAAATTAAGAAACTAATCAATTATATGTATAAAAGGTTGTATTCTAAAATGACACAGATAACCTTTTTTCTTTTTCTTTTTCTTTTTTTTGTACCAAACTATATAATCATTCCAGTTAAAATATGTTCACATTTTATCTTAACATGATAAGAAAATATTAAATTAAATGATAGCAACATTATACCTTTCAATACCTAAAAACAAATCTAATTGAGAAGAAATGAATGAAATGAGGGTGACAAGCAAGTCACAACAAAATCTAATTGAGATTGAATAGGTGGAAGCAAATCTAAGAATTTGGAATAGTAAATTAAAACTCAAAGGTCTCTTCTTCCACTACTTCTGCTGATGGTTTTGGCATCTAATAAGTGTTTTTTGGCCATTTGTTCTAAAAAGAGTTGTTTTTATTTTAAATTTGTTTCTAATAACAGCTTTAATTGGCTTCTAAAATTAAAGATTATCATAAAACATAAGAGAACTAACAATAATTATCTTCATATTGGAACACAACACTCTTAAACAAACCTTTCTTTTTTGGGCCCCTCCTCCACTTCTTTCATAATTTAGGTATATTGAGAATCATTTGGAAATTCAAAATAAGAGTCCAATTTTGTTTGTTTGAGTACACATTCAAGGAAGGATGACAAAATTTTACATAGAAGATATTACTACTTTCAAATAATATAAAAGTAAAATATCAATTTTCAGAATCGAAGTAGTAACTTAAGAGTTGAATTGGATTATAATCAATCAACCTAACCAACACGTCACCATCCCTTTTGACGAGTCCAATTTTGTTTTTTAGAACAATTTTTCAAACAACTTTTCTAACACTGGTGTGATAGATAACGTTCATGTTTTTTCGTTTCTTATTATTTCTTAGTTTTAAGAAATTGTCTTCATTTCAAAGAGGTTTTCAATTTGAAAATAACAAAATAAGGTTTCTTGTTTTTTTTACACTCGTTTATGTTTCACAAAAACATAAATAAAAGTATTGTTTTATCATTATTGATTTATAAAAATACATAATAAACAAACATAAAGGTTTTGGATATTTGATTTTAAGATATAATTTTACGTAAAATGTTTATATTTATATTTAAATTTTCATAAATAAAGCATTGTTTTTTTTTTTTTTTTTACATAATTTTTTTTTTGTTATAATTTAAAAAGTCTAATATTGATTGAAATATTGTCTCTCACTTATTCCTGAATTTTTACTTATCTAACTGATGTAGAATAATGGTTGAATTCTCAACAAGCTCATAATTAATCGAGCCTCTCTTCTTTTATTTTTTTTTTAAATCAATTAATCGAGCCTATTTTTATTGTACTTTCACTCTTAACAACTCGACATAGTTAATCTCAAACCAATATTTTAATTTGTATACAAAAACAGCCCACAAATCAAATTCTAGTAATCAAATTGAATATCACACAACACCATATTTGATTGTTTCAACAAGAGCATGATTAAATTTGAAAAAAGAAAGTAGTATTTTGGAATATGTCAAATTGGCTTATGTTTGATTATCTTCAAATCTTCCACTCAACCAACAGAATTAATGGATGGATTCTTTTGAAGATGTTGAATTGGGCCCCCACCAAACCATCTTTCTTACATTCCACATGATGATCTTTTTAACCAATAATTCAAAGCATCTTTAAAAGAATTTGGTTATATATGTTTCCATCATCATCATCATTCATGGTGGAAGATTCCTCCCACTTCCAATTCACTTCCTTTTTCTTTAAACTATATAGTTTGTAGTGGATGGTGATGTTTTAAGAATGTTATCATCTTCTATCTGTGTATGGAATTTAATTGATATGATGTATAAATGTATAAATTCATAATTAAGTATTTATAATCATCATATACACTGTAAAAAAAAAAGTTTGTTGTTGTGGATTTTCTTGTTCCTTAAAAAATAATGAAGAAATTATATTTTTAATCTTTAAATTTTGAATAAAGTCATAATTTTTAAAATCGAACATTTTTATGGATGACATTTCAATAATATGATATTTGAAATAACATAATCATTTGTAACATTGTGACTAAACTGATTTTTAATTTTACTATATTGATAAACTAATTGTATACAATGGAAAATAAGTAAAAGGAAACTTCAATCAAAACTTAAAAGATTAAGAAGTATTATTTGAAAAATAAAAATAAAATGGGTTTAGTAACATTTCTTCTGGTTTTGTTATTTTTATCAAAAGAAAAAACAAA
Source organism: Sechiopsis laciniata (assembly GCA_037833695.1). Taxonomy (NCBI): domain Eukaryota; kingdom Viridiplantae; phylum Streptophyta; class Magnoliopsida; order Cucurbitales; family Cucurbitaceae; genus Sechiopsis; species Sechiopsis laciniata. The sequence goes on along the minus strand of JBBMKA010000021.1, from coordinate 4,873,496 downwards.
ATGAAATTGTTTTTTTAGTACAAACCCTACATAGAAGACACAACTGCCATGAGAGTCAATAACCCTCTATAAAGGGTGCTACTGCAGCCAAATACCGATTTTCAAGCTCGAACTTGTGACGGTGGAGTTGAAATGTGTTAAATACTAAACAAGATAACCAACTGCACCACCGACTCATTCTGTTGTTTTTTATACTCCTTACCTTTACATAATTTTGTATTTTCTTAATATTTTTAATGTAAATTAGAAATTGAAGTCGTTATCATATCCATACTTCTAAAAGATTTAGAAACATTCTTGAACAACAAAAAGATTTAGAAACCCGAAACAAGTAATAACAAAGCAGGTTAAAAGAACAAAAAACAAAACAAAACTGGTTCATCTTTGTGGTTGTTTCTAAAACATATAGCATATAACATTTAATTTTTAATTATAAAGATCATAAATAAATATTTAAAAACAAACATAACAAAAGAAAATTGTATTTTATTTTAAAAACTAGCTTTTATGTATACTTCTACATTTTTTAATTCAATTTTCTTAGAACAAAAAAAAAAAGAAAAAAGAAAAGTTTATAAACATGGTTTTATGCTTTATTTATAAAGAAAGAAAAACAATAAACAGTTGGAAAAGTATTACACAAATAATAATAAAAATAAACAGTAGAAAAAGTATGATATAAATAATAATATTAATAAACACAGTAGGAAACATAATTTTACTTTCTATCTAAAACACATAATATAATTTTCTTTATCAAAAAAAAAAGAGAGGAAAAGAGAGGAAGAAAACAAGAAATAAGAACGGAAAAGATCGGTTTGTGCGTTGGAATCTATATAATTCATTATTATTATTTCAATAGTTTTTGTTTTTTTTAACATTATTTCAATAGTTAGTATAACTATTAATTATATTATAATTAATATTAATGTTATTGTTATTAGTATTATAACTTTTAGTGTAATTAAATAATAGTAATCTCACGTACATGTTGATATTTTAACTAATTCAAAAGGAAAGGTTGTCTTTCTAACCAATAATAATGAAATTAAATATAATAATAATAAAAGATTTATTAAGAAAAACCTTGAATTATTATCCCTTTCAATTTTACTCATTGTTTTAAATTTAATGGCTCTTGGTTTTATATTATTTTTTTTTATTAATAAACAAGTGAATGAAGTCACTTTTCACTTGTTTATTAGATTCTAAACTTAAGCGACAAATTAAATATTGTGTATAATCCAAATATTCCATAGAAACTAAAAAAATAGTGAACAATAAATCATCTATAAACATTTTTCTCAATTATCCGTGGAAGAAAAAATCGTATAAATGATAAATTAAAATATATAAATAAAAAAATAAATTATGACATAAAAATAATTAATTTTGTAACCTAAATCCTAAAATTATAAATTTAAAATAATAATTATTATATAAACAAATTCAAAGAAAAAACATTTGGTTCCTCTTCTTTTTTTTCTTGAAAGATTGTTTGATATTAACATTAATAATAAATAATAATAATAATATTATTATTATTATTAATAAGTAAATAATTTTATCAAATGAATAAATAAAATATGTGAAAATGAGGGAGAGAACAAAAAAAAAAGGCATAAATATATGTGGGACCCATACATTTACAAAACCATGAAAAATGTAGGGTTTGGAATGGTTTGGAATCCTAATTCCAAACCCTCAAAACAAAACAAGAAACCAAACATTGATTTAGAATTAAGATTCCAAACCAACATTTTTCATCCCAAGCCTTAACGATTTAGTAATATTTGTTTATAAATACGTTCTTAAACAATTTTTAAAATTGTAGTCAAAGTTTTAAACTTAAAAAGTGGTTTCCGAGATTTTTCTTCTTCTTTGACTTCAGAATAAAATTTGTGAGTATTTTATAAGTGGAAGACCAAGCAAATAAATTTTTCATTGTTTTTTTTTATAAGTATGGTAAGTTCTTTATACTTTAAAAAAAAAAAAATACATTTCTAAGTTCTAGCCAAATTATATTAAAAAAAAAAAGACAAAAGATCTTCAAAATTATATATATATTGAGTCTTAGGTAACTTTCTAATTGAAAGTTGTTTTTCTTTAGTTTTAAAATTTGACAAGAATTTTAAATTTACGAGCTTGATTATCTTTTTGAAAAGAAAATATTTAATGAATTTGAGATCTATTTTGGATTTCAAATAGTTTTTTTCTTTAAATTTTTTACGTGACATGTTTTAGAATTATGATAAAAATCTATACTAATTAAATGAGATTCTATATGGTCAAGAGGATGAGAATTGCAAAGCATGTATAGTCTAATAGATAATTAACATGTGTATAATTTGAAGAAAAAATAATAATTTGTGAAAAAACTTCGTACTCCAAATAAATTGGTTGGTAGAATTGACAAATTATAATGCAGTAATGACATGTATAATCAATCTAGATATTGCAAGTTTGAACCCTCTCTTAAAGATTGTTGTTGAATTAAAAATAATATTAGTAATAATAAAATATAAATGAAATTTTGGAGGGAACAAACTTCAATCGAAATTTGGATTAGAAAACAATTATAATCTCAAATAATGTAATGTAATAACATAATCTAACATCGATTGGTGGTTGAATGGAGATGATTATTTAAAATAATGCGTATTATTAAATCGGATGATCCAAATTGATGAACGGTTGAGATTTCATGACAAACAAGTTCTTTTTTTTTTGTTTTAAACAACTCTACTAAAAAAACACAATATTTATCCACCACACCTAGGGATGTCCATTTTTCCCGCGGGGAAAGGGCCGGGGATGGAGGAGAAAAAATTTCAGTTGGCTAAACGGGGTTGGGGACATGGATTGTAATCCCCTCCAAGATCCCCGCCCCGATTATTATTATTATTTTTTAAATATTTTTTCTTAATTCTATTCCTTTAATTTTCAAATAAATACATGTGTTGATGATATTGTCTATGCATATGAATATTTTCTTTGATAATTAACATTATAGTCGAAACTTATAGATATTTTTTTAAAAGAATTTGATTTTTTTTATTTTTTTTATCCAAAAAATTATATAAAAAATGAAAAAGAAAAAAAATAAATTGAAAAAAAATTCCCGTGGGGAACTCAATCTCCACCTTGATCCTCGAAAAAAAAAAGAAATTTTTTTGGAGACGGGGATGGAGAAGCCATTCCCGATCCCGCCCCGCCCACACCATCTACGTAAATATAATAATAAAAAGAAGTTAAAAAAATTAAAATTAAAATTAAAATAGAAAACTGTAAAAATTAATTTTTATAAAAAAAACTGTAAAAAAAATAAAGAAAGTAAATATAAATAAAAGGAAAAAGAGAGAAGATTTGATTGGCACTTTTGCTTTTTTGTTTCCGAGACTACAGCCAAAGCCTGTGCCAGTGAATCTTAGCGAGGGTAAAATTGACAATTCACACGTCAGTCAAAGCCGGAGAACCACCGCCGCCGTCACCAACTCACCGCCCAATAATAAGCTTCTTTTTTTTCACCTAAACAAGAAAGATTTTTGCTTTGCGACTGGAGAAATAAAACTGTTTTATTTTTATTCTTTTTTATTTTATTTTTTATAATTTGCATACCATCTGTTTGTTTGAAAGACATTGGGTGGTAGTTTTGTAATTTATTTGATTTCTAAACTGCAAAAAAACATTTTTTTTTTTTTAGATTATAACAATTGAGGAGATTCAAATTGATCTCATGATTCAATAGGTGTACATTGATGTCATTGAATGTTAGTGAAAAAAAACCATTTAATATGAGATTAAATTTAATTAAAAAAACATTGAAGATGTATGTAAACTTACAATTTTGTGGGTCAATCGTAACGAATTCTTATACATTAAAAAAAAAAAAAAAAGAACAATACCTACCTCCTTATTGCTTAAGGGTAACGTGCCACAAAATTTTTGTTTTAACAATATATTTTATTTAGAAGAAGTCAAATATTTTTTTAAAAAAATATAGTAATAAATTCGATATCAAGACATTATTTTGAATATTATTACTTTTAAATGTTGTTAAACACAACTAAAATATTTACAATTTTATAACTAATAAATATTAAATTATTAATTTCAAAGTTAAGGTAAATCTGTTAAACATAAATTAATGAAAAGTTTAAAATCTCATCAAATAATCGAGATGTTTTTTTTTTGAGAAATTCAAATATGTAAAAAATTATATAGACACAAAGCTAAAAAATTATAGACCTATTCAATATTTTAAAGTTTGAAAGATCAATAACACAAAAGAAAAAAAATGAATTTAGCCATTTTAAATTTTAAAGATTTATTAGATCCTTTAAAATTTAGAAGCTAAATAGATTAAAATGAACTTCATTTTTTAGAAATAGATACCACATACACTGCAAAGATAAAACCTTCATTTTTTTTTTTTTTTTTTTTTTTGAAGCCAAAACCTTCAAATTTTAAGAAAACTTGTAATATTAACTTTTTCTGTGTTTATTTTTTTCGAAATGTGAGAAAACAAAAAGGCACTATAATTCCTATTCTCTCACAAGTCGCTTTCTTTTTTGCTTCATTAATGCCAATTTTAAAGCAAAAATACATATCTCTATCAAAATTTGGAAATTTTCTCGTTTGTATTTTACTGCTTGTTTATAATTATTACCTCTTTTTTCTGATTCAGACTTTTCTCTGTTCTTTGGTCCTAAGACTATTTGTATTGATTGCTGTGTTGCTTTTTAATTTTTGGAACTGAGCCGATGCAAATAAGCTTTATTTTTTTCACCTTAACTTGTGATAGGAATTGTGGAAAATGTAAAAAGAAAAATATTCCCATAAAGAGGAAAAAATGTTGGATGGGTACCACTGAAAATGACTATGCTTCTAACACATTGAAGCTATGTTATCCAATTATGTAATGATCAGCCATGTCCCTCAGCCTCAACCCACCAAAACTTTAAAAGCTGAATTATGCATAATAAAAATACTTTCAAACTTCAAAGTTCAAACCATTAGTTAGGAATGGGTTAAAATATACCTTTTTTTTTTCTTTTTTGGAAAATAGGAAATTAGAGCTTTCTTTCTCTATATTCGGAGTCCGATACCACGTCCCAAAACCCAAATCCGAGATACTTCAAAAAATTTCTAGTGTAAGTGTTTTTCAACGATCTTGAACTAAGGACGTCAAAAAGAGTATACCTCGAAATCCAAAGTCTCAACCAATTGTACTACTTCTTGTAGACACCAAACATCTATGAGCTTCTAGATAAGTTTTGATTATATAGTTGAGGTTTAAGTGTCATTTCAACTATTAGAGTATTTTTTATTAGTCCCACAACAATATTTGAGAGTTAAAAAATTGAATAAGGAACCTCTTGATTGTTTTAAAGATACTTGTCAATCACTTATTTTGACTTAACCATCACAGTAATCAACGGTGCTCCATTTTTTTTAATATCTAAAATTTTAGTATATATTTTCCCACAAATGAATTACATTAATGAAATTTAAAATTTAAGAACGTGTAAGAACATTAAAGTAAAAAAGATGTTTCTGCTATTTACATTACAGAAACAACTATTGAGTCCCACCTCTACATATTTGTCAAAACAAAAAACAAAAAAAAAAACTTTAAAAAAAATCTTGACATATTAAAAATTTAAAGATATAACCTAAACATTTTGAAACCTATCATGCACTTTATAAAGTTTGAAAAGTTATTCTTAAAATTTTTTAAACTAAATTTACAATTTAGCTTAAAATATTTTAGATTTTCCAATCAAAAGATCATAACAATCGTTGGATCATACATTGCACTAAAAACATTTCTTGTGATCAAAGATTTAATTAAATGAAGAAAATGTTAGAATGTACAAATTCGTAAGTTATCAATTATAAAGCTATATTTATTGTCCAAAAGAACATAGATTCAATAAGATTTTGTATAACCATAAGATTATAGGTTACAAACTTTCACTTTCAAATGTGGTTGAAAAAAAAAATTATATTTATCAAAAAAAAAAATGGTTGAAGGTTTAAATTTGTAGTCTTACAGTTGAACTCTTATATTTGCTAATAAAAAGTTGTATAGCTCATGATTACATTTAGTGTTAATAAAAATAGAGTTCTCATAATATCTTATATAATAGAATATTAATTATGAGATTGTGGATTTGAATTTTCCTTCCCAAAATGGAGTTTAATAAGAAAAAAAAAATTATAATATCGATAAACTTCAAAAAATACCTATATAATGATTTTTTATTAATTTTAAATAATATATATATATATATATTTCTTCAGTTAGTTGAATATTCAAATTCCCCTTAGGACGCTTTCAAAAAAAAAAAAAAAAACTGACAACTACCAAAGTTATATTCTCGCTCTCCCAAAATAGCAGGAAGAAAAATTTAAAAATAGAGATGTATTTTTTCTTCATTCAAATAATAAATGGAATAACTCCCACTTCATTTATGATATTCTATTTAAAAAAAAAAACAGGTATTTGTTGGTGGAAAACTAATGGGTGTGAGTAGTTTTTAAGTTAAAAAACTATTTTGATCCGTGTATTTTAATTTTAGTTTTCGTGCTTGGAATAAATTTTAGAATTGGTCTCTATATTTAGTTTCCGGTTAACTTTTTTAAAAAGAAAATTTAGTCTTTATTAGTCTTCTCTATATAAATTTTGAAAATATATATTTAATTGAAAATTATCAATACTATTTTACCTAATTCGATTAAAAAAAATTATGTCAAATTAATAATAATAAAATTATTAAAATATAAAAATTAAATTTAAACATTGAAAAGTATAAATGATATGAGTTCTAAATTATTATTTTTAGTTCAACAATTTAAATATTCAAATCTAAGAAGTTGCCGACTTATTTGTTCTTGTAATAATTTAGCCTTACTTTTTCATGCATTTGTTTGATAGTGACAAGAAAATCTCAAATCAATAAAAAAAGATACCAAATTACAGTTGGTGACATTAAAATTGCTCAATAAATGTGAGATTTTGATGTGATAATAAAATACACAAAAAGGAGAGAAGCTTGGTGAAGCTATTGATGATAGCCAAGTTTTTGATATCCATATTCATATTCATCAATGCCAATTTCCATCACCTTCTTGTTTCCTTGGACCCTCTAAACAGAAAGTGTGATTTCTTCCAATTTTGTCCCTCTCTCTTCTCCTCCACCATTCAAATATCTCTTCTTATGTCTCATAGTCAATGATGGAGATGGCCTATTTACTCTCTATATTCCACCTCATGCTTTGAATTGTTGTTCAACTTGTTTTTATTTCTAAAAAAAATGGTGGCTTAGAGTTGTTCTAAGGGTCAAATAGTATGAGTTAGTTTTGGTTTTATTTTGAAATAATTATTGGTGGGAATTGTTTTGCTATGTGAAGGGATTGACCTTGTGTTTTTAGTTGTTTTGAATTTGGTATTTTTGTTATGTGTTTCACATGGTTTTATGGTTTTGATATTGGGTTTTCATTTTTAAGAGACTTGGTAGGATCATTGTAATAGTGTACTATTTTGTTCAAATTCACATATTCCCTTTCATTGTACCAAAAAATGTTTAAGGAATATAAAATAAAAAATTATGTTCCTCTTAGTTTTTTGTATCCACTTAATATAGCTAGCTAAAATCCTTCTAAAAATATTAGAAATAATAGATTCTTCGTATATTTCTCTACAATGATATAACAGTGTTTACTTTAAATCTAAACTTTTGTAATTTTGTTTTTAGTTTTATTTAAATGGTCTAGTATTCATAGTTGTATTGCTTATATATTTACAATTTTCTCTTATTTATTTAGTCAATATAACTTCTTCTTTTTTTTTTTTTATTGCAATAGTTTTCTTAATCCAACAGCATTAAAAGATGGAGTACATGGATCTCTAACTTTTAGTTAAGAGTAATTAAACTAGTAATACACTATATTGGAAGAAAAGTAATTATTGCAACTATAGAAGTAATATATATATATATATATATATAAAATTAAAGAGTGAAATAAAATTAAGAGATGAAACAATTTAGACTTAAGAGGGACCTAATTAAAGAATTAGTTTGCCTAATTGGAAGCCTGCAATCAAACAGGGATTTGTGTTGGGCGTGCAAACTTACAAACTCTCATCTATTGACTGAATGGGTTGCAATGATTTCATTATTTGATTGTAAACCAGTCCAATATTAGTGTCATAGGTTCGATCTCGAGAATCGATATTTGTCCCCCTCCCCCGATATACTCAAAAAAAAAAAACTATCATCTATTGTTATTATTAATGTTATTAATTTGGAATAATTTTTATATTTATCTGAACTAATTATAATATTCATATAATTAGATAAATAAAGCCTTTTCACCCGCACGCTAATCATGTGAAAATGGGCCGAACATATAAGACAAGCATGCTGCTCCGAACATAATCATTGGCAAATTCTTGTCATTAAAATTTTAAAATATATACGTTTTCGAAGTTGTGTTATTTTATGTATTATACGTAATTAAATTTTGAAAAACTTATAAAATTATCCAAATCCAAAAAATTTGTAAATATGATTGCTTAAAAAAATAACGGTAAACAAGTTATTATTTACGAGATTTTTTTATCCCTGAACGAGTATAAAAATGCATAGTGGAAACCATTAAAGCATAGAATCTGTAAAGAGAAATTGTATTGAGGAAGATGATAATTGTGCCTACGGTGTGTATCATTCACAATACAATGAAACCCTAAAGATGAATATATAATAGAACTACAAAACCCTAATCTAAACCTAAAGACCCATTGGACTTACACATTAAGGAAGAACATAAATAACATTAAGATAAATATAGAATAACACTAACATTAATTACATTAATACTAATCAATGTTCTAATACTCTAACAATCTCAAATAGCTTCTAAAAAAAAAAAATCCCAAATAATTTTAGTATTAATAAATATTATCACATACTTTTTATAATATTTATATTAATAAATATTTATAATACAAAAATAAAATGTATTAATAGTTAATATTGATATTAATGAATATTTATAATATAGTGTTAAAATGTATTAATATTATTGGGTGCAAATAGTGTAGAATTTGTCTATAGTAATTACTTTTAGAGAAGAGCTCACCCAATGCATTTTCCTAAATGTCATAGCCGGATATTTTGGGCCTATACTATTATGGGCTTTATTCTGGGCTTATTCTTGTAGGCAGGCCCGTCGTTTAAATTAGGCTGACAGTCTTGGCGGGCCCATTGGTAGTCATTCTGTCTCGTTCTTATTTTACGTTTATTTGGTCATATGATTTTCATCAAAATTATAGTGTTTTGAATAACTTTTGTGTTTTTTTTTTCGAAAAGCAAATAATACTTGTGTATAGATATTATTTTATGGTCGTTTTTATTGTGTTGATGATATATTAATGTATTTCTTTCAGATTTCCTTGACCAAGTTCTGAACTCATTCAAAGTTCTAATATACCCTCTTTTTTTTTCTTCTTTTTTTTTTCTTTTTTCTTTTTTCTTTTTATAAAAATTTTTGTAGTCTTGTTTTTTAAAATTGAGAAATTGAAGCTTCACTGTACCATACTGGAGTAACTACGTCCGTCCCTAGATCAGGTATCGAGAGACATCGAAAAAATGAAAACGCAGAAAATCTCTACAAATTAATGTCATAAATGAGTATGGAACCATTTTGAAGTAGTTAGGCATTTTCGTTTGTTAGACGCATATACTATCTTGTTTTGCTATTTTCTATCATAATAATTCAATCAAATTGTGCTAACGTTAATAACTTCCTTTCAACTGTTCCTGAATGATTCAGCAATTGGGGTTTTTTTCTTGTTTTGATTTGAATCTTCATAGCGGAGCTTTTTATTGAAGAAAGCTTTTCAAATATGAAAGTCTAAGCTCGACAAAGTCTAAGAGAGTGTTGAGTGACCTATAAGTTCAATTGAGTGGTCACCCACCTAAAAATTAATCTCTTATTAGTTTTTTTTTGGCAAAATATTGTAAAATTAAAGTCTGGCCAATGAGAATAGTGGAGATGCATATAAACGGAGTTGAACATCCACTCGAGGCCCCTCCTCCTATCCTCTGGGATTAAACGACGCCTCTGAGACAGCCATTGCAGATTAGTATCTTGAAAGCTGTTACTTTCGAACATAATCCATACCATTAGTTAAGCTCCAGTGCAGATACATAAAAATGGAGATTTTTATATAGGCCTTCACAACAATATTTCTATAGAAAGAGCACGATATTGTACATGGACATTATCAAGTGTTTGGTTGAATTGGCTCTCTCTCCATTAACACTATATAAACAGTCAAGTTTCTATAACAGCCCCAGTTTTGAAAATATTGCTCAAATAAACAGTTCAAATGTCATTATTTATCTCTGATCTTGCTCTGTTGCACAGGACATCAATTTCTCAATGATTTTCATTTCTTCCAACATACTTTTCCTCTCAAGCTCTTCCTTCAACATCTTGAATGTGGAGTCTTTAGGAAGCATTCCCTTCGACACCATTTCCCCGAAGAACGAGCATGCAAGATGGAGATTCCCGTTCTCGCACAGCCCGCGTACCAGAAGCGAGTAAGTGCCAGCATCAATACTTACATCATTTTTTAACATGTGATCCAACAAAAACTTAAGCACCTTCATTCTCTTCTTTTTAAAGAACATCTTCAACAAAGGGTGGTAAGTCTTGAGGTCCGGCTTGCACGAAACCTCCTCCATTTTCCGTAGCAATCTTAGCGCCGTCTCTTCCTGCAAATGCGCACAAACACAAGAAATCATCGTGTTATATGTCAACACATCTGGATTAACTCCCTGCTGTAACATGTCCTCTGCTATCTCCTCAACATCTTTGAGCCTACCAGCTTTACCAAGAATGAAAATCAGAGAGCTGTAAAATGAACTATCAGGAACACAACCCCCTTTCTTCATCTTCTCGTACATGTTCAGAGCTTCATTTATCTGTTTAGCCTTCCCTAGAGCATGCATTATAATGGTGAAAGTGACAACATTAGGCCTACACCCCGTTTGTTCCATTTGCACCAGAATCTCATCCACTGCTCGAAAGTTCTTGTCGCGACAATGAGCTTCAATGAAAGCAGTGAAGGAAATCACATCAGGCTCTAGTCCATAATTCTCAACTTCTTCCATGATCTTCAATGCCTCATCGAGCTTCCTGGCTTTGCAGTACCCATGTATAAGAACATTAAAAGAGGTCAGATTAAGAGGTATTGAACCCTTCATTTCATCAAACACTTTGTGGGCATCTTCAACACTGCACTCTTTAACTAAAGCATCCATCAACACATTCATGGCTGCTGTATCTTTACAAACCCTATATTTCTCCATACCTTTAAACGCCTCAATCGCCTCCTTATACATACCAGCCCTCGCTAGCCTCCTCATAACCTTAGTCATCGTCTCCAAACTCACAAACCCAGATAAATTACACATCTCATTAACCAATTCCCACATATATCTAAACTGTTTAGCTCTCCCCAAGATATCAACCATGGAATTATAAGTTTCAGCTGAATGCCCATAAGGTGTTTGATGTTTTGCCCACATGAAAAAACCATAAGCTGGGATCCAATCATTTCCAAATCTCTTCAGAATCTGTGCAACCAAGGTGTTTGATAAAATGTAACCCCTTCCATTCAAAGCTTCCGCAACGTCTTCCGGTGATGGGTGTCGATTCTTTAAGATCATACTTATTTTGTCGACTTCGGTGTCGGTCGCCTCGCCGGGTTTCTTCTCGACGACTTTGCGGTGATCTTGGAGCCAATGCGCCAATGGAGGAATGACGAAGATATCTTCATCAGCATTTGAAGAGGTTTTGGTGTCGAAGAACTTCACCCAGTCTGGAAGCTCATGGGATTCGGCGACTTGAGTCGATTCGCTCACTGTGCAGAGAGATTTGGGCAAGGAACAGATGCGAATCGAGTTCCGAAAGTAAAAAATTGTGCGAATTTTGGATTGTGATGCCATTTTTGAATTTCTAGGGTTACGGAAGAAATGAATTTATGTGCGTGTTTTGTGCTCGGTGAAGACGAGAAGGTTCAGCTGTGGAGAGAGCGGTTCGATGAGTGCGCCGATCTAACCCGGTTTCGCGGCGAAACTCCGATCGTTATTAAAACAAAAACTGTCATCGGTTCGGTTCAAACCGAGGTAAAAAGATGAATTACATATTTAGTTTTATGCATTTTTTTTAATTTTGAAAAGTGTTAAGTTATTTAGCTTACAAGAATATATAGCTCAATTGGTATGAGATGGGAAGTAATCAAGAGATATTGATTCAAATCTCAACTTAAAACATCAATAAAATTTAAAAATATATATATTAACAAAATAAAATATCATGAATTAATTTAGTAATTACAAAGTTTTGAAAAAATTGTTAAAAAAGAAAAAAAAAATCAAAATATTGCGAGTTCAATTAATTGTGGCAAAAAACTTAAAGAATCAATTTCTTAAAGACCATTATAGTTTCTTAATTTTGAATTTTGGTATATTTTAATCTCTAAACTTTCAAATGTTCAATTTTAATTTTTAAACTTTCAATTTTATTCAATTTTACTCTTTAAACTTTCAAGTTTGTTTTATTATGACTCCTAGATTTTCAAGTTTATTACACTTTAATCCTAGACTTTTATATTTCAATTTTAGTACATGAACCAAAAAATAATAATTAAAATTAGTTCTTATTGATAATTTTTTTTGTTAATTTTATAAATATGTTTACATTTTTTTTATTACATTGAATATTTGAAAGAGGACCAAAGTAAAGAAACCTGGTCTGTAGAAATAATCCTTGAAACATTGAACCGGCCTTTGGAACCATTGCGAAAAGATCTGTGATAAAACCAGAACGCCGCAAACTAACGAACTGGTCTCTCAATATTGGAGCTCGTTGGATTCATTAGTGAGCTATACTGCCTATTTCTGAACAAACCCACATCACAGAATCACAGCTTCAGCTTCAACTTTCCAATTCAAAGCTCTTTCCTTTTATTTTTTTCAAAATACGAAGGTACTTTACAATCACTCTGACTCTCCATTGATCCCATGACCATCTTTGTTCATATGTAGAAATTCACTTGGTTTGTCCGAAATTCATAACCCCATGTTCTTCCATTTCGGTTTTCTGCTTATGGACTCTTGTAATCTGTAATTTCACTTGTTTTTACTCTTTTTCTATAGAGATTTTTTAACACGATCTCTGATCGGCTGCTGCTTTGTGCATTTCTATAAGTATTTCTTGTTTGAATATCATTTTATCTCATCCGGTTGGTGGGTTTTGCGCGAATGTTGCTAGAGAGCTGAATATCCATTGTTTGCTGTGGTGTAGTGATAAAATCTTATTAGTTCTTAAAAATTGCCCTAGATATTGATGGTTATTAGTGTAGGCTTATAATCTGAGCTTGTTCCCTACCAGAAACTGAGTGCATTGCATCATAAGTTGCATGTTAGAGGTGGCCTTTGAGAGTGGAGTGAAATTGTTTAGGTTGAGGATCTACAATTGAAATTGGTTGATTTGTTCCAAGTCTGTGATTAAGTTTTGTTATTGTTGAGGATCCCCCATTGGAAATGTGAGGAGACCTCCTAGGATTTATAGGATAGATGAGCTACTCTATTCATTCTCCATTGGTTTTGAGGTTTCAGTTAAATAAAGAGAAATTGGGATTTGAATCCAAGATTGGTGAACCTGAATAAGCACCATCTTGAAGATTGTGTTTAGGATCACATATTAAAAAGGTGAGGAGACCTCTTAAAATTTATATGATAGACAAGTTACTCCACTCATTGTCATTACCAATTGGTTTTGAGATGAAGTTCATACTATCTTTTTTTTTTTTTTGAGATGAAGCTTGTACTATGTAATAGTTATGAACATCTTATAGGTATGAACATGAGATTGAAAATTTGTAGTACATTTTTTTATGCTAACTAAAAGCTCTTGTGCTCTTTTTATCTTCTCAATACTAATCTTTTGCATCTAGTGGATCTATATATTTTGGCTGACATCTCATATTTCTAGCTCTTTCTACAATAACATGGATTTTAAAATGTGATAGCATTTGATAAGCTGTTATCTCTTAATCGGCATGGTTACTATCTATGATTTTTTTCTCCAGAATTTCAATCTTTACAAAATGAAAAGACCAATGCCGTGGAATGAACAAGTAGATGTTATATCATCAGGTGAATCTTCTTCCTCTGATTCAGAAATAAGAGGACAAAATGGTGGATTTGTGTTCAAACCTTCCACTGACAATTTCATAATTCTTGCCCAAGATTTGACATCTGAAGGTAATTTGGTTTTTGTCTTTGTTAAATGAAAAATTTAACTTTATTTTATGAGATAAATTCATAGTTTCTCATAATTGATGCTGGCTGCATAAGCTTTGAAAGAGAGGATCTTCTTTGAAATGTCGTCTAACGATGCAGGTATGTTGATTAAAAGGGCGGAAATGTATCAAGAATACATGAAACAGATCCCAATCCCACCACACCGTGGTTCTGTAATACCATTTACAACATGGATGGGACTAGGAAAATCTATAAAGCAGCTTTATTGCCAGCCTTTGCATTACCTGACTAACATTCTACTTAAACAGTGGGATCACTTAAGGTTCGAAAGTGCGGATGAATACAGGCCATTGGATATCGTAATTCACCCGAGTAAAGCTGAAGCAACCATATGGCTGGTTGAAGAGATTCATAGGCGAACCACATCACATCATCATGTTGCTAAACTCTGGTTATCAGACCCAATGCACGAAGTGTATGTTGACTCTATTTTCCCCCAACTATGATAGCTGCTCTCAGATAAGTTCTGGTCTGCGTTGATATTATAACATATTTCTAGAAGGCTAACTGGTCATTGACAATGCGTATTGTAATAGAAACAACATAGTTCTTTTGTCACACTGCTCTTCAATTTGTAGGTTTCTTATCAACTTACAGAGAACATGCTCTTGCAATGCTTCTTCTGTCCATTCTTGCTGTCTGTATGTGAAGTAGTTTATTGCATTTACCTTTGTAGCTTACAGATTGAAAAGCAGACTCAAGTGTTTTGCAAAGGAATGTAAATCAATATTGAAGATGCATTTTTTATCTTACCGTTCTTTCCTATCTCAGAATTGTGTTAATCCCGTATTGTTCATTCCATAAAACTTCTGAAATGTATTTGGCGAATTCATGACAGTCTGGGCACATTCAGAGATCCTTAATATTTAATAATGTGAATCGGCATTATTAAAGATCTCTGAATGTGCTCAGACCATCATGAACTCCCCGAATACATTTCAAATAATAGAAATTGGTAATCATTATAGAGTGAGTGACCTAGTAGTAAGGAAGGCTTTGGAGAATTAAGAAGTGAACAGTTTAATCTATGATGGTCACCTACTTTGAAATTAAATTCTTACAAGTTTCCTTGTCACCCAAATATTTGAGGGTTGGGTCAGACCGTACATATCGTGACAATAGTTGAGGTTTACGTAAGCTAACCTGGATAACCACGAATATCAAAAAAGAAAATGTGAATCGGCGCGTGCTTTTTAGTTTTCAGTACTTATAAACCCCATAAGCTATGGCCACCTTCTCATTACGCCGGTTGGGTAAATAATGTTTATCTTGCTCATCTACATCAAGCAGGACGTTGGTTAAATCAGGAACATAGCCAGCATATCCAAGCCTGCATGTAATTTCTGTCATGTCATTTCCACAGTTTCTTAAACATATCTCCCTCTAAACCAATCTTCATAATAGCTCAATGGAGCTAACCCCCTTCTATAAACGCAGCAGTGTTGGCACATATTCTCAACAAAAATAGAAACTTGTAGTTGTCTGGCACAAACCTAACCTCAATCACCTGAATGTACAGAGAAATAGCTTCATCAGAAAGCCCTGCAGCAGAGTATATTCTAATTAACGAATTGTACATGAAAAGAGTTGCTTTGCTTTGTCGTCTTCCTGGAAGAGCTCGAATACCTGTCATCTTCCTGGAAATCAACTTGACTAATCTTACGAAACAACAGCTTAACACCATAATAATCTTATGAACAACAGTTTCAGCCATCAAGAAAACTCATAAGAAATTAATTCTTAAAAATATGATTTCTGAGAGCACTTAATTTCTGATAGCAGTTTTAACTCAGCAGCAACAGCAAGCAAGTTGATTGCACCATATGCTCAAGGACTTTGAGTTTGACCTTCATTTCGTTTTGCTTTTTTTTTTCCCTTTTTCAAATTTAGCAACTATATGGCTTCAAATATGTCAATTTGTGCAAATTTGGATGGATATTTATATTTAGATAGCACGAACTTAATTAAAAAAAAAAACTTTTAGGAGACACCAATGCTTCGGTAAATAAAGAGAAACTTGCACATGATCACAAATGAGTGATAATAGAGAAACTTTAAATACTGAGAATCTCAACTGTGTTAACCAATTGGGCTGTGTTTTGTTCCTATACAATCTATACCATGATCAAGTTTAAACAATGACCAAAATCTTACAAAGCATAAACCAAAACTAAAGAAAGACAGCGCTTCATTGACAAATTCTGAGGCAAAGACAGATCTGTAACTGTAGTCTCACAATATGAGAGCAAATTTCAGCAGTTACAAGGCAACAAAAATCACCATCGTTTTGGCTCTCCTTTATTTCTACATCATCAAGTGATGAGAGTAAAAATGAATCACGGACCACGGGGAGGGCCGAAACAGAAGCAGCTAGGGGTTTCGTCTTCTGAAAGCATCCCACCTCCCTTACTTGTATCAATGGCTTCCAACATTTTGACAACCGCATCCATTTCAGGGCGTTTGGATGGGTTGCCATCCCAGCATTTCTTCATCACATTAGCCAGAGAACTTGGACAGCATTTCGGGATATCAGGTCGCAGATTCTGGAAAAACAAAATGCTTATGTTTAAGATCTTCATGGACTATATACATAAACACAGAATTCATAACAAAACTAATAAAATGGAGAGGTCATTGAGTTCTTTGGTATAGATATTATTTACATGCTCTACCCTGCTATGGGGCAACTGCTATGAACATAAAAGTAATGGCAATGACGAACAAAAAACTTAAGAGACCCGAAGTACCATACATTTCGAACAACAGCAGACGACACGTCGGCGAAACTAAGATCAGGGTAAGGCATGGCGCAGCAGTAAATTTCCCATAAGCAGATGCCAAAGCTGTAGACATCACATCGTCTATTGTACGGCTTGCCATCAAGAACCTGTTAAGCGCGGTAGAACATTGGCATTACTAACTCCAACTATACAGAATCTAGACATCGGATAATGCTTATCATCAATAATATTCATATTGAACAGCAGCCCTGAACATTTTGGGTGTCTCCAAGGAGATAAAAGGTTGATACAGAAGAATATAATATTTCAAATCAGTATTATTTCTTCACATTAAAGCCATTTATAGTTTGAGAATATCTAAATGCGGTTTTAATTCTACGACAAATGATAAAACAATAATCAGATATATTACGAATATAATGACAGAGATACCTCTGGGGCCATGTATCCAAGGGTACCAGTTTCCCCAGTCATATCTCTTGGATTCTGAGCTTCGACACGGGCAACTCCAAAATCAGCAATTTTGAGAGTTCTGCGATTATCTAGCAACATATTTTCGGTTTTGACGTCACGATGTACAATCTTCTTGGAATGTAGATAACTAAGCCTGTAAAATTAGTAATGTCCTCATCAGCAGATTTTCTAGCTAAGAAAAGATGATGTTGTAGCAAAGGCTTGGTTGAGAGAGATAGAGAAAGAGATAGAGCGGTACCCTCTAGAGAGATCCAAAGCTAATCGAATCACAATCTTAAAAGGAAGTTTCTTTCTCCTGTTATTTATCAAGTAATGTTTTAATGTCCCACCAGGAAGAAACTCAACAACAACACAGCAAGCTCTAGATGGAAGGGAGGTTTGGCCTTCCGTTGAAGGAATCTTAAGATTTGTAGCTCCCATTGAAGCTCCAACAAACTGTAAGAAAGATAAAAAGAATAATCAACTAGAGCTACAAAAGGAAGAAAAAGAAATCGACTCCCGCTATCCCCCAACAAAAAAGTAATATATGAAGTATTAACAAAAAAAAAAAAAAGTAAATAGAAACTTGTAGACTTCTCCATTTCACAAAGCACAAGAAACATTGTGTCAAAGAGGTACAAAAAAGTATTATAGTAGAAAACTTGTCACATATTTTAATGTGTGCATGAACATCAACTATTCACTATAACAACTAGAAGAAGAAGAAGTTTGTACTCTTGTAACGTTAGGATGGTCAAGCTTGTGCCAAACAGCAACCTCTTGCCGAAATGATGCCCGCAAAGCCGCAGTTTCAGCAGTTGTGGCAAGGCCATCCTCCCCCCAGTCCAATAGCTTCACTGTAATATAGAAAAAGCACGGTTGAGCTACAATTTGATATCAACTGGAAATTTTAGCCCAATGTGCAGCATTAAGAATTAAATTATTCTCCACTTATAAAGAAACAATGTAAAAGGTTTAAAAAACTCCCAGCTTGTAGCAGAATCCAATACTTCGACACCATTCCCCCACAATTGAGGAACTCATTATAAGTAGACCATGAATTTAAGGCTCAATAAAGATTTCCCAAATTTCATGGATAAAGAAGATTGTGTTTGACGTTTTTAAGGGTCTATCATCAAACTAAATTCTATATTAATCGTGTAGAAATCCTAAATTCGTCAAGGATTGAAAATATACATAGAGAATTCCAAGATTCCCATATTATTTTTCGAGCCCATTCAGCAATTCCATATTACTTTTTTGGCTTCAACAAAAATATACATAACATAACAGCCAGTTCTCAATAAATTCCTTCACCTCTCAGCAACTAAGCAAAAGTAAAATAAAATAGTGAAAAGAAGAAACGTAGAAGAGATTTACCTGCGACATCTTGATTGTCATATGTACCCCTAAATACAGTCCCGTAAGTCCCGTGAGCAACAACCTTTAGGATATCAAGTTTAGACAAATCAATCTCCCACTCCTCCTTAGGCTTTTGGCTCTCAACACCAACGTTCCTTGACCAAACACGGCTCAAGTGCTTTTCCAGCTGCATATCCAGGTTTTTCAAATCAATCTTATCTGCTCTGAATATCATATCTTTGCTGCTAATGCTTCCCATACCAGCAACCTTTGAGTTCAGATTTTTATCCTCGCTCGCTGACTTCGAAATACCCCCCATATCGTTTCTTTTCGAATCCATTGCTAAGATCGACACGGATAGCACAAATAGAACACCTTGAAAACAAGGAATCCTAGCCTGAGAGATCAAACAGGGTAAAGGACGCAGCCCAGTAAGGTAAGCACTGTTTATAATTTTGAATTCTTTTATAATTCCAATTATGGTAGAGAATCCTTCAACCAGTTCAAAAGTTGTAAAAAAACAATAAAAGACCAACAAGGTCAAATTCAAACTCCTCCCAGTTTGAATCTACTTCACCAACAAAGTTTAATTCAAAACAACAGGCAGTTCGATCTTTCAAAAGGAGAATGTTTGATGCAAATCGAAAAGTGTCAAAATTTCCAGCACACCCACCCAATAAAAACACGAACTACCTCCAATGTTGACAAATCCCCAAAAAAACAACTAACCTAATGGAAAAAAGGCAGCTACCATAAACAATAATAGTCACAACAAAAAAGCTAAAAGATTACTCTTCTCTATCAGCAAAACCCCAGTTGACAAATGAATTCAAAACCCAATATGTAATTAAATAGAATTCCAAATCATCATAGAGTGACTTAGTGATCAAGACGATCAAGACTCAAGAGGGGCCTTAACATATGATGAGTTCAATACATAGAATTAATTTCTTACGAGTTTCCTTGACATTCTAATGTTGCAGGGTCAGACAGTATATCCCATAACATTAGTTGATGTGCGCGTAAGCTGACCCAAACATACAGATATTTAAAAAAAATAAACAAATAAAATAGATTTCCAATCCAAAAAGCAAAAGTAACCTTGAGAAAACTACCCAATTTATTTATAGAAATCGAGAAATCGAAACTTTGCTCCACTATACCCGATTAACCACTACCATTTTTAAGCCAGACACTGGGAGCCACAAAAGGAATGGAGACACAGAGGTGCCTACAATTTTATGTCACAGGTGAGTCTAACTGTGACCTTGAGGAGAGCACATCTTCAAAACTCAAGCATTCGAGACCACCGTGTAACCCCTTGGGAGCGAAAACAACCCACATTATGACCACCAAAAGGACGATAGCAGGCACCCAGAAATCAAAACAAGGTAAAAACACAAGAAACAAAAGTAAACAAAACAACTCAAATAATTGCAATTTCTTTACCTCAGAGCAAAAGTGGACCCGCAGAAGAAGAAGAAGAAGAAGAAGAAGAAACAGCCCCACAGAACAACGAACACAGACCCACGAAAAGAGAAAGAGTTGAAGATCAAAGAAACACAATTTCCAGTCGCTAGCGTGGCCAAATGGGTTCGCGACGGCAAACCCACCGGACGCGAAAAGGGCTGTGAACGAATGGAACAGAGAATCGCAGGGCAAATCAGAAATCGCAAACCAAATTATCTAAAAAGAAGAAAGAAATCAGGAATGCGAATCGAAACACCAGGGAATTTGGGAACGATGAACAGAAAAGCGCGGGGATTACGCTCTATAAATAGGGTTCGAATTCGACGCTCATCCTTACACAACATTTGTTGAAAAGTGTCTAATAGGAATAGGAATTGAAAATTGACAAAAAGATTTTGATGAAGTTTTCAACTAAATTACCTGTACGAATTGGAGGGATGAACAGAGATTTCTCCTCTTTTTTTACCCTGATTCTCGCATCTTTTCATAAAAAACTAATAAAACGACAAATAATAAATATAGTAAATTGGGAACTTTATCACAAAAACAATAAAAATTACAAATACTATTATTTTTAAAAAAAAAAAGTTAATTGATGTAAGGAGATTTGAAACGATCCAAAAAATCTAGCTAGATTTTAAGGATAGTTATCACGCATGCATTAAATACATCAACTCAAATAAATTGAATGAGTCACAAGTTTTGGAAAAATAATTACGATCTTATTAACTATGATTAAATAGTTTGACAAAATCATCTTTAATATAAAACAGAGTTAAATTTATAGAAGTGCGAAATATATTTATTTAGTCCTAAGTTTAATTCGAAATAAAACTACTCAAGACCGTGCCCATGAACTCATCAGCTCTTCTTAGTTAACCACCTCAGCATGCTTCAATTCCTGAAAAGTGTTAAATAAATAAATGGTGAGTATATTGAAATATACCTAGTAAAGATCTCCTCTAAAGGTTATTCATGCTAGCAGTCATACATAACTTGAAATATTCAAATACAAGCATAGATAATATTTGCTTAAATCCAAAAGTAGGCATTATAAACTAATAGAATTCCAACATTTCTTATATCTAACTAGGCTCAATGGCTTTAACTTCCAATAACTAACAATCACCACCACTTTCCACCTTGCAATCGCATTCCAACTTACACCATACTAACAATTAATCAAAATGAGACCCTTAAGATAAGAGCTATAATTACCAAACACAACCTATTCCTACATGTCATAACTAAAATGTATAGAACATAGCTTGCCCATGCATGCTATACAAACAAAATAAAGAGTGTTTATCCACCCTTGGGTAAAATAATGATCTTTATCATTTATCGAGACCAGCAAGTCCAAAAAATATCAATATAAAATTAGGGGATAAGCAAATCCACCAAATATATTTACAAAGATTCAGCAAATCCAAGTAATCAATATCGCGTGGACCAGCAAGTTCGTTAAATCAATAATAGGGGTATTTACCATCCTTCAGGACCGACCGTCCGCAAAAGCAATACTAGGGGTATTTATCATCCCTCAGGACTAGCAAGTCCGCAAACAACAATAGGGGTATTTTATCATCCTTCGGGACCGACAGTCCGCAAAAGCAACAACAATAAGGGTATGGATCATCCCTCGGGTCTATCAAGACTGCAAAACATTAATACAATAATAACATGATCATCAACACAAAAGTTATGACTTCCTCTACTAGTAACTCAAACAATGAAAAGACACTCGAGTCCAATCTTAGACCACACCAAGTCCAACAATATAAATAAAACCCTAGCATCAATTCCAACAACCACATCACTTAACTGTTCAAGTCTAGCTCAACAACTACTACAGTTCAACCACCAATCATCTCTCATTATCGACCATCTTATACATGTTTAAAAATCCTCACATAAACATCACGGTCTAATCCAAAATACTTAAACACTTTGTTAGTTGATATAATTAAATTTACTCCAATCCATTAGCTTAGGCTTTTGGATTGATTGGTGGTTTAACATAATTCTACATGGTATCAGAGCGTATGTCAAAATAGAACCCTAGCCGCCCATCTATCTTGCCACCTCCGACAAGCGCCTCCTCCGGCGAGCCCTTCTCCTCTAATCAGCGCCTTCTCCGACTACGTTTGTTAACCGGCGACTCATTTTTCGGCGCCATCTTTTGCGTCGTTTCTCTCTGTGAAGGACTCCCATCTTCAAGCGTCGTCCCAGTTCAAATCGTTGGCTGCCTCCTGTTTTCCAGGTTCGTCAATTTTTTTTTTTCCATCCATTTTTTCCTCTCTTTTCTCTCCATCTGGAAAAGGAACCCATTTTCCTCCAAAAATTCCATTTTTTTTTCTGACTTAACCTAAATTCCATATTTTCATCTCATCACCTAACCCAAATTCCGACCCAACTTAAAACCCGACCCGACCTAGATTCCGACCCAACCTAAAACCCGACCCGACCTAGATTCTGACCCAGAACCCGACCCGACCCAGAATCTGACCCAAAACCCGACCCGACCCAGAATCTGACCCAAATCCAATCCGACCCATATCTGAACCAATTTTTTTTTCATTGTCTCTGTTAAACCTTTTACACAGTAAATCATATAATCTAGTATACTTCAAGGAAAATGACAAAACATGGGCTTGGAGGTGTGAGTTTCGACAACTCTCAATCTCAATCTCAAGCTCAATCTCAACCCCAATTTCATGATTCCTCCTCTCATATT
>JBBMKA010000021.1:4816500-4850228 GCA_037833695.1 Sechiopsis laciniata | reverse complement strand
TATATATATATGAAAGAGGAAGGTTTGAAAATACAAAATCTCCTAATACGTGTGCATGTATTTTATATTCCATTTTTTACTTGTTTCTCTTTAAAAATAAAATCAGTTAAGACCAAAATAATCAAGTAATCACTTTTATTTTTTGAAATTTAAAATTAGTCTAGTTTAATCTATAAAAAAAAGTAAAATTATATTGGATCTAAAAATAATTGACATATATCCACCGTAGAGTGAAAATTGATTAACACCAAATCAGATAACCAATCGCGTCAGCGACTCATTTAATTTCAATATTATTGTTGTATACTAAAAGAAAAAAAGTAATACTTAAATGTCATCGATAAAAGTGAGGGTTTTTTTTTTTTTTTTTTGAGAAAAAGAGTGAGAGTTTTTATTCGACGGTATTCAAGGTGGGGGGGTTCATTTGACATTACATCTTTTTTCTCTAAATTTCCTTATCATGGGCTAGGCCCATGTAAAATACTTTGGGCTTGTCCACATTTGGGCCACATGGAACACAAGATAATGTGGGCCACAAACAAAGCCTCAGCTATCCCTAACTCTGACTCTTGACTGGTACCCCATTTCTCCAATCTCATCCTCGACCGCTCACCGACGACAAAAATGGCCGTTCCGATCTCCCTAAAGTTTCCGGCGGCACCAACCACCTTATCCAACCGAACCGACTCCTGGTTCGTAACAGCACGGCGGAGCTCCGCCCATCATTTTCATCCTCACTCACAACACACGATCAGATTCCCGACGATTAGGGCTAGAAGGAACATCAATTTCGCCGCCGTCAATGCCGTGCAGGAGAGCCAAGAGGATAAAGAATCCGACGGGGCGGAGGTCCAAGCAGGGCCGCCGACGGAGGAGCCGAAAAAAGCCGATGAACCGGCGGAATCCGGCGCGAATTTGGGCGCCGAGATTCAGGAGGCGTTGAAGCAGCGGAAAGTGGAGAAAGAGGGGGATCTGATCGGCGGAGTGGGAGAAGAGATTAGAGAGATCGAGTGGCCGGCGTTTCGGAAGGTTTTGGGTACGACGGGTGTGGTGATCGGCGTTATTGCTGGATCTAGTGTCGTTTTGCTCACTGTGAATGCCTTGTTGGCGGAGCTGTCCGATCGAGTTTTCGCCGGAAATGGAGTCCAGGATTTCTTTAGCTGAGAAATGATAAGGAGGTTTCGATTGTGATTATGCAGTTTTTTTTCCCACTTGAGAGTTGTAAACTTCGTAATTTTAAGAAATCTAATGGGTTCAAAGAGACTGCTCTGTAATTTCGAGCTAACAATGTTAAAAGCTTGTTGTCTTCAAATGGGCGGCATATTTTAGACGTTTCATGTTTAAAAGGTAGAAAACTTGTCTTAAGAGTCTCTAAAATATACCATTTTAAAGTTCTAGATTCGATACTCACAAATAACGAATAAATTTTTTGTTTTAAAACTCACAAATAACGACCAAGTTTATTGTTTCTCAAATTTTGATTTTGAAATCAACGCAGATACTCAAAATATATAAGGGACAAAGCTTCAACATACTTTATAGAAACTTGGAGTCTTCAAGATCTATTTCAAATAACAAATGTTTCTCGAGTCTGGATTTTGAGATGAATATTATTAAAATTTAAAAAAATAAATAAATAATAGAAAGTTTGAATTCATTGAAGCATATCTAACTAAGAGTTTGCCTAAAACTCGAGAGAATCTTCGATATCATAATTATGCTGAAAAGTTGTTCCCATTCAAAATTGTCCCCTCAAAATCATCTTATGTACCACAACACATGAAACAAGTCCTGAATCTTCCTATTGAACTGAAAGTTGTCAAAACAAAATTTCACACAAATAAGAAAATAACAAATTTAGCACTACATGAAAATGGCAAAAGTTCATGATGGAGTTGAGTTTAATTATCAGCGGCAGGGCCTACGAGGACTCCTTGAGCTGCACCTTCTTTCCGCCCACTGTCTTCCTCCTTAGCCTCACCATCAGGCTTTCTAATCCTGATCTTGTATTTCGCCTCCAAGTCAGCAATCTCCTTCTTCTTCTTCTCCAGGGCTTCATTGAGTCTCGAAACGACCTCCGTGATTCCCTCTTTGTTGCGTTGAACAGCAGGCAGGACCTCCTTGATAGTTCTTTCCACCAGCACTCCCCCAATCATTCTGTAGCATCTTCTTGTTGGGTCAAGTGGCTCAATTGCAGATATGACCAGAGAGTGCTCACTGACTTCCATTTCGAGTTCTGTGATTTTTGAGTATATCTGATTAAGCTCAGACCTTAAAGCACCATACATGTTTGCAACCATTTGCTCATTCACTGGTTCCTTGCGTTCACTCTCACTTGAGCTTGCCATTTTGATCTGTGGAGTGTTAGAAACTTGGTACACAATATGAAAAAGAGTACAAAACCATCACTTTCATATAAAACTTAATGAAGAAAACGTTTCTCATTCATCCACGTGAATTATCCAGTAAACTTGGTAAGCATTAGAGAGAGATATGTTTCAAAATATAAAGGTATATGTTTTTTGAAAAATAACTATACCGAAACATCTTGACAATGGAAAAACGATCAATAATAATACTACTTGGCTGTTAGTAAATCAAGAAAGTTGTCTTACGTCAAAAGGCAACCTCGAGATCTTCATCTGTCTAAGCTAAACGTGGACTTCCAACTTTCTGGGTCTATTTTTCTGCTTCAGCTTTACCTTCACATTAATCCCATTACTCATAACAGACTGAAGTACAATTTGAAGCTTCCCTTCTATCCTCTCGCCTTTTCTTGGTGTGTAGACCAGATTGTGGATATCATCAGCCAATGCTCTCTGGGCCAAAACAGCCCCCACAGCAGCACAAGCAGAGGAATCCTTCCTCGAAGTCAGATCAAATTTCATGTCCTTAGAAATTGAATGTGCCACAGCAACAACTTTACTAGTCACTCGGTGAACGACGCAAGCACGAACTGAGGCCTTTGATATGTATATATCAAGACAAAATGGCTCATGGTAAGGACCAGTTAGCTGATTAAACGTGGGTGTCCTAAGCTTCTTCTCAAAGTCATTCTCCCTTTCAACTATTACATACTTGTTCTTCACGTGTTCAGGAAGTTTTACATGGCCACTTGATAAACGATTATCGGGTTTATCATTGACATTGCTTCTGCTTTGCTTCATATCTTCCTTCCCCTTTATAGATTTTTTCCTCCGATGGAAATCGTAGCTATATTCTTCAAACTCTTTGGAACCTCGATCAAGTTTATAGAAGAGATTTCCACGTACTCTCATGTTGTCAACATCATCAAAATATGAATCACAATAATCAACTGGGTCATTATCCTCATCCTCTAAGAAGTACCTGCTATCAAAGCCAGAAGAGCCCTTCTCTCTCCCTTCCCATGCTCGTGCTAAACCACTTGAAACAGCCCACGTATCATCATCTACAAGTTCAACAGTATAGGCAACAGGTTTACCATCAGGGAATAATGGAGATAGCTGAGGCCTGGATGAACCAAGTGCAATGCTATCCGAATGAGCTACCCTTTCATTCTCGCTTCCAAGGATTTGCTTGGGCAATGCTTTTGAGCAAAGCATGCAGGCCCTCACCACAGAGTGAAGGCTAATAAAAGCAAACCCTCTCCTTAAGAACATGAAGCAATTTCAACTCTTTGAACAACCAACCACCTACTCTTACGAATATCATATGCCTAGGGCAAAAAAACAATACAGCCCATAGTGAACGATTTAACTCATAAATGTCTTAATTCCTATAACTGCATCTTGGCAATTTGGGTGGATTGGTTTAATCCAAAAAAAACTTTGTCCTTTAATTTCATCAATGGTGGTCAGAACTCTACCCAGTGGGAAAACTCAGACCAAGCAAAGAAATGGCCACATATAAATATAATGCCCAGTACAGATATCCCTCAAATCAAAGAAATTGACTTTGCAGTCCGCACAAACTTCCTTCCTCCTTGCTCACAATGTAGGAAAGCTGGAAAATCATAGATGGGATGGAGATGATGAAGTTGAATTTTGAATAAGACAACTTCCTTGTTAACTTCACATGTAGATACCCTTCAGAATTTGTTAACTTTTTTTTTTTTGAAAAAAAGAAAAAACACAGCACCAAACAGTTAAAAACATAGATAAAACCACCACAACCACAACCCCATCCCCAACTACTAGTACTAGTATTTTACCGACAAAGCCTCGTAACAATAATGTAACTTCATTGAATCAGAAAAAAAAAAAATACAAAGCACAAAAAATAAAGTAAAAGAAAAAGGAGTATGGTAGGTTCAACCACAGCTTAACACAATTCGAAGCTAAAAACCGTTTAGGAATTGAGATCTAGCTCGAGATGTTGGGATAAAATCTAAAGCCATTATCTATAGTTCATAATACAACAAACAAGCACCCGAAATTCCAATTTCAGAGAGAAAGTATAACAAAAATACAGTTACTCAAACAGTTGGGACCTGCGCAAAAATGCTCAGGTGCCGATAAGCAAAAACACAGTAGTCAGCACAACGGAGGCCAAATTTCAAAATGAAAACAACTACTCGAAATTTCTACTACTAAAGAATGCTTATAACCCTAAACCCTTAAAGAGGAACAATATGTATGAATCCCACTACTATAGAACAAGCGATTCAATACAATAGAACGAATCCCTAATCCATTCGAGCAGGGTGGTATATAATCGAGCATATACTCTGAATAGAAACGGATTTCAAAACCTAATCTTCTCAGTCGAAGGGGGATTGATCTGCGAAGAAACTAAAAGCATTCGATCTGAAACTTAGATAACTAGTAGATGTAAAGAAGGAAGAAAGAGATTAACAGAAATGGGAGAGTACCTGATCGATGCTGATAATCAGTGCTGAGAGTGAAGCCAACCGGTGAGGGTTTTTGAGAGGCGACGGCAAGTTTCGAGAGTACGAAAGGGAAGAAATATAAAAATTTTAAAATTGGGTCGTACTAGAATTTGGTCACTTCTTCGACTTGGATTGATTTAAATTTAATGAAATTAATCATTTTAATTTTGACCTAGATTAAAAAATAACTTAATTACTTAGTGGGTCAGAGACGCAATGAAACCAGTTTATGATTTCATTATTTGATTGTAAATCAGTTCAATACCAGCATCACAGGTTCGAGCTCGAAAAATGGTATTTGTCCCCTTCTCCCAATATGTACTAAAAAAAAACTTAATCACCATCCCTAGTATTTGACTCTCATCTATTTAAGAATAGTAGTACTCTCTTAATAGGATTTGTTGTTTTACACTCCTAATTTATACTAAAAACAAAAACAAAAAACTTAATCCTAACATTATTGCCATTCAATCTTTTTTTATTTAACAATATTTTGGAAATTCAAACTCGTAGTATACCATCTATCTAATCTAATGTAACAATGGACAAAATCATTTTAAAATGATTTTTGGACATTTTTTTGTAATTTCTGAACGAAAGTTCTCGTAAAAAAATAAAAAATAAAATTATATCTTTAGAATATTGTCTAAACTTTCACATCCTAATAAAAAATATTAGAATTTGATTAGATCATGTTTAGATATGATGTATAAAATAATATCCACCTATATGGTCCAATATGAACTACAATTTATTTGATTTTAAATCCAAAAGATAAAAAATAAAATTAAAAAAAAAAGAATGCATTCATAAGCCATATAGGTGGACATTATTTTATACATCATGTTCCGGAAAGACCTAAATATTTCTCATAATTATATATTGGAATAATTAGGATAATTTTCACAAAAAAGGGCATGGGTTAAAAAATGGGTATAGAGAGCCCAAGAGCCCAATGGGTTCGAATCACCCAATATTGTCGTAAAGAAATTCAGCGCCAACTGGAAAGCAGCCCTGTTTTTTTTGCCACAATACATTAGAAGGAGCAGTAGAAACATAGAAGAGTCATATTGGTTGAAGATTTCAGGACCCGAAGTCTGCGTTAAGAGGGAGAAATGGCTTCGAATCGCCGAGAATTCAGTGAATGAGTTTCGGAATTGGATTGATTGGCTGTGGCACAAACCTTCGCCATTTTCAGCTGACCCACATGTTTTCCTTTGTTTTCCATGTTGTCTCTTCAAACCCTATGTGTTTGCACCGAGCAATTTGTTCCTCATCGTAACTAACAATGGCGTTCGTGCTTTTCCGCCGCAACTTCTCCTCTCCGGCGGTTTTTTCTGCTCTTCCCGGTTTGTTTCTCAGAGCCCGTTTCGGTTGTTCATCATGTTTGTTTTGTTATTTCTCTGCATTTACTTGAATTATTAAGTTTTTTTTAGTTTCTTTTGATGATTTAAGACTCAATAGTTTGGTTCAATTGGGGATAAGCTCCGATTCCCTGTTATAAAAATTGTTGGGCTCAATTAGTTATGGCTGGCATCCGAAGAGAATGGTTATGATGAAAAGGCATTTTGTCTATTATGACGTGTTTGTGTTTAGTTTCTTGATTTCGAAGGATTTTTCTGCCTTTACATTAGGCTAACGAAGTTGTTTTTGGTAATGTTACCTTCATGGTTCTTCTATTAAATAGGTGTTTTCTTCTTCTTATTTGTAATCGTTGTTGGGTTAAATTGAGTTGTGTACTATATGTGATAATTATTTTATGATTTGTTCATAATGCCATGGCCTTTTTGTTCACTTTGCTCTTCTTGCACCCAGCAAAGTAGTCTAGTTTGTTCGTCATGGATTTGTTTTTATAAGAAACTAAAACTAAACTCATGCTTTGGGGAAAGTAAGAATGATTTCATGTATGTTTATTGGATTGATATAGAGGGTTGTAACACCGGACCATTAAGTACGTAAAATAAAACATTGGAGCACACTATAAAAATTAACAAGGCAAATTTCATACCCTTTTGTGTTGCCTAAAGCATTTCTATTTTCTAACTTTGTAGGTTTTGTGGGGGCACTAAACCAGGATTCCCAATTGAAGTTTGGATCTTCTTGCTGTAGGCTGTACAGTACCAATAACAGTGCCCATAAATTTGACTTCACAGATTTGACGTAAGACTATTGGGCTGAAAGCTTCGTGAAGTTTCTAATTCAAGCGTTTGAGTTTTGCATAAATTATAGTTTTTTTTTTCACAGCATGCTCACCTGTTAAAGTATATTAGTTATGTACTCTGTAGTTGAGTCTATTCA
This sequence comes from Sechiopsis laciniata, assembly GCA_037833695.1. NCBI lineage: Eukaryota > Viridiplantae > Streptophyta > Magnoliopsida > Cucurbitales > Cucurbitaceae > Sechiopsis > Sechiopsis laciniata. Next base: position 4,843,060 of record JBBMKA010000021.1, on the reverse strand, counting down.
TAAGATTTTAGAAGTTTGATACCCCTATCAGAAGATAAAATATTTTGTGTGACTGCCTCTTTATTGTTGCTACCTCTATCACTTTGTTTATTTAATAGTTACCGTGCAATTGATATAGAGAGATACCTTTTTAGACTGTGAATCAAACTGTCTTAGTTTTCTAGTTTTTTCTATTGTTTGCATGTGTTAGAGTTCTCAAAGCTCTTATCTTTATTTGACCAATGATTTTCCGCTACTGTACATCCTTTTATATTTCCTGTAAAGCATTTGCAAGAGCTATATTCAACTTTCTGTTTACTCATACTGGGTTCTTTTCGTCGTAGACGGCCCCATTCATGGTATCCAAATGCACGAAGTAAACATCGCAAAATATTTCTGCACATGGGTCCAACAAATAGTGGCAAAACTCACAATGCTTTGAAGAGGCTTGAATCAAGTGATTCTGGTACATAGCAATCAATATCATGAATTTACTGTTGTTGTTTATTGTTTGCTTGATCCAACATTTTCATGGAGAGACTAAATAGTGTCATGGATATTTTCTGATTCCATACTTTTTTTTATACAGGTATATATTGTGGCCCTCTGAGATTGTTGGCCTGGGAAGTGGCAAAGCGATTGAATAAGGCTAAAATTCCGTGTGATCTGATTACGGGACTAGAAAGAGAGGAAGTTGATGGTGCAAAACACAAGGCTGCGACTGTTGAGATGGCTGACGTAACCTCCACCTACAGTTGTGCTGTTATCGACGAAATTCAGGCATGTTTTCTGGAGTTCATTTGGTGTAGCCTAAGTGGATAAAAGGAGAATTCTCTCTAAGAATCAATCAAATCTTTATTATAAATCATAGATTCATAAGTTATTGAATACAAGAGGGAAATTCTAACTAACCAAGCCTACAAATTACCCAATTTTTTATTTGTTCGCACCTAAAGAAGACAGTGAATGCTTGTAAATATTTACGTCTATATTTGAATAAGTGTTCATGTATTCAATCATTATAAGTGTTCTATGTTTTCAAGATTGGTCATTTAATTTCTTTTGGAAAGTGGTTGAGGACGATTGGGATCTAACTTGTATACTCTTGGTTGAAATAAAATGTTGAAGTTTTGAACCTAGTTTATTTTTTATGGGTTTTCTTAATTCAGATGTTGGGATGTAAGTCGAGAGGTTATTCATTTACTCGTGCACTACTTGGAATTTGTGCTGATGAGCTTCATCTTTGTGGAGATGCGGCTGCTGTTCCCCTTATTCAGGAAATTCTTAAAGTAACTGGTGATGACATTGAGGTAATAAAACTATTCATGTTGCACATGTCATCCTAGCCTATTATGGGAAAAATGATAGGTGTCGCTCTGAAGTGTTCATTCTATCCTATTGTATGCTTTTTAAAGATATGTGCTATTATTGATATCTGGTTATTGTCTTCCCATCCATTTCAATAGTTCACGACTTTAAGTTGATAATTATCTATTACATGATATCCATATTTTTGTTTTGTAAAGTTTTCTAGCACTTTCTTTGCTTTAGGTGCAATACTATGAGAGACTTTCACCTCTGATTCCAATGGAAGCTCCACTTGGACCCTATTCTAATATTAGAACGGGTGATTGCATCGTTACCTTTTCACGTCCTAAAATATATGGTTATAAGGTCAGTCTCTTTATTATCTCATCCTATGAAGCACGGTCTCATCTAATGCTTATTCTTTGCACAGCCTTGAAAACTTCATTAGATAACTACTTGTCCAAAATTGTACGGGCTTAATTTTGACGCTTCAATTATCTCCATATCTCCCTTTTTTTTTCTTTTCTTTTTTTTTCTTGTTACTGCCTATTTTGCTTTAACTTCTTAGCATGCCGCCTCCAACTTAAATTTGGTGTAGTTTTTAAACTCTAATGTTTTTGTTCTCTTTCTTTGCTAGAAAAAAATTGAAAGTGAAGGGAGACATCTATGCTCTGTAGTTTATGGTTCACTACCACCAGAAACTCGAACGAGGCAGGTATTAGTATCTGCCTGATTTTGATAAAAATTTAACTTGCCTCGGTAATAACTGTGCTTTCTGACTTCTTAGTTGAGCTCCATTATTGATATTCTTAAATTTTCGACCAACTCTCTTTTGTCTGTTGCATGCTTTCTTTCTTAAAAGATTTAACCTATTAAACTACTTTGCTAGTTATTGGCAACCCTGAATTTGCTGAGTTGAGATGCTTTTGGAACTGCAGGCAACGATGTTCAATGATACAACTAGTGAGTTTGATGTGCTGGTAGCCAGTGATGCCATAGGGATGGGTCTTAATCTGAACATCTCGAGGATCATATTTTCCACAATGGAGAAATTTGATGGTTTTGAGATGCGGCAGCTTACTGTACCAGAGATCAAACAGATTGCAGGTAGTAAATTAAACTGGCACTATTTTATGATTTTTGAGGTAATTGTCTTTAAAATTTGACGAACATTTGGGGAGAAAATGCTGGAACTTTCTGTAGGTAAGTGATTGTTTATGGAGTATGGATACTATCAGTCTTCCATCAATTGAAATAAGTGGATTGTCAGATTCGTGGCTATTTCAATTCTTAGCTACTCTGTTACTTGTAACACATCAATTTTTTTTTTCTTCCCCTTTTTTGATATCCGTGACAGTCCAGACCAGCTTGCACGCACCTCGACTAATGTCTTGAGACATACTGCCTGACCTTATAAAATTTGGATGCCAAGGAAATCCATAAAAAATTAATTTCTAGGTAGGTGGCCACCATGGATTGAACCTGGCCATCACTTTAAGCACTCCAAGACCCTCTTTGACCACTAGGCCACTCCATGGTGGTTGTAACACATTGATTCTTGTTTGCAAACATTAATAGTTTGATTTCAACTGTTCCATAATGCCCTATGCACGCTTTTCTACTATTCAGAAATGGGCTTAATTTCTCGTTTTGTATGTAGGTAGAGCTGGCAGGTACGGATCCAAATTTCCCATCGGTGAAGTAACTTGTATAAATAGAGATGATTTACCCTTACTTCATTCATCTCTTAAGTCTGCTTCTCCTACTATAGAGGTGATCTTTTATACCGTAATAATCAATCAATTGGCTTGATGTAATTCTTTTAAATCATAAAAAAATATGGTTGGCATTTTTCAAATTGAATTTTGAAAACTCAATGATGCAGAGAGCTGGGCTATTTCCAACTTTTGAACTCATGTATTTATATTCCCGTCTACACCCAGAAAATGGTCTGCGGCAGATACTGGTAGGTAGCTGCTGATCTTATATTCATTGTTGGTATATTTATACTAATCATTCAGCCAATTAATTTATCATGGATGGATACTGAACATTTGAGGTTCAAAGTATCTATGCATCGCATATCCATGATATATGGAACTTTATATAGAGTCGTTTCGACGTGATGTCGTGACCTAGTTCTATCAACTTTCCAGTAGTATTTAACATAGTTTGGTTAGTTATTTGAATTCAATTAAATCTGTAGTTGCAAATATTTGGATTGGTTTAGTTCCTTATATCACAGTACAGGGAATTTTGGAAAGTTATCGAATTTCTGCTCCTTCAGCTTGGTAGCCTGGTTTTATTGTACACATGTTATGCATTTGCTACAAGAGCAGAGCATGCTGCAAAATTATGGTTTTTCTCCATTTCATGAAATACTAGTTCAACAATGGATGGTGAAAGTTTCTCCCCTCATAGCATATTGTATATGGTATAGATTAATGGCTAACGACATTTCATAATTTAATAACTTATGCAGGAGCACTTTGTTGAGAATGCTAAATTATCTGAAAGTTATTTCATTGCGAATTGTGAGGAAATGTTGGTATGTTTGTCTACTGGCTGATGTCTTGTTGAAAGCAGAAGTTTTATTCAATTTTGTTAATTTTCATCTCTTGGTAACGCTTCTTTAATACCTTTCATCTTGCAATATGTCTTGGAATCAGAAAGTTGCTGCCGTCCTTGATGAGATGCCTCTCAGTTTACATCATAAGTACCTTTTCTGTATCAGGTAAAAGGAAAAGCGTATCTTGTTTTCAGTCTTTTGTGATTACCAAGAGGGATTTTCATGATTTTAAATCACCAATCAACCCCAAAGTGGATAACTGATGGGTTGAGTTAAATTTTATTATATCAACCACATTAGATAGAAATCAGTATTAAATGAGGATGAAATGACTCGACAAAAATTTGAACATAGGACCTCCTGCACTGATACTATATTGAATCATATTAAATCATCAATCAACTTATCAACTTAAGTTTATAGATTAAGCCGTTAAGGTAAATTTAATTATATCAAACAGCAAAAAGTTTTAGTTTGACTTATTCAAAAAAAAAAAAAAAGGTTTTTAGTTTGACAACGTGAACTTGGTATAAATTATTAATCTATTATCACAAACTCTTTTTGTTTGTTCTTAAAGTTCCTGCAAAATCATTTATACTAATGTCGGTGCTCCATTTTTAATGCAGCCCTGTGGAGATGGATGATGAAATTACATCCCAAGGTCTTATACAGGTCTAACAATCCGTTATTTTTGTTATATTATATTTTCATCAACTGGAAACTTATATAATTGCATACATGCATGATGAACAGTTTGCTCAAAACTATGCCAACAAAGGCATTGTTCGGCTACGAGAAATATTTACAGCAGGAACGCTTAAAGTGCCAGAAACACAAACTGCACTGAAGGAACTGGAATCCATTCACAAGGTGAAAATATAATCTAAGTTCTCTTTCCCCCCACACACAACAAATTCTGGAATGAATGTCAACCTTTCAGGCGATTGATAGAATTTGGAAATTGAACTTATTGGATGATTAAAAAATTCGTTAGATTAACATAGTCTAGACGTTGAAACCACTCCATAACGCAATTTAGTTTAGAAACTATGATGTTCTAAATGATTAGGAGACACCCCAAAAAAGATAATAATAAATAAAATAGAGTCAGAAATTTTCATTAATAATATAAGACTGGCATAGCTTACTTTTATTCCAGCTTTTCAATGTTTGACAAGCATTCCTGGTTGCAAGAGGGTGACCAGAGTTAATTAACGTATTTTTGCTTTCAATTTTACCCTTTTTCGAATTCAGTACATTCAAGTCTATGCTGAAATGTTTTCTTAAATGTATTATGCTGCCAAATGCCAAGTTTATATATCTTCTGCTATTGAATTTGAAGGTGTTGGATCTCTATGTTTGGTTGAGTTTTCGGCTGGAGGAATCATTCCCAGACCGTGAACTGGCGGCTTCACAGAAGTCGGTCTGCAGCATGTATGTCCTCCAGAAACATATAGTTTTGTCATGTCTCATCATGTTGGTGATTTCTAATCTCTACATATTGGTATGCAGGCTGATTGAGGAGTTTTTGGGAAGCCTAGGATGGCAAAGACCAAGAACAAGGCACTTAAAGTCGAACATCCATTCAAAGCCCTTCCTGTCCTCCGGTGTAAAACGACGTCGTTGAGACACTAATTACATAGTAGTAACCCGAAAAGCTGAGAATTTCGAATGTTTTCTTTGCCCGGCTAATATATACATAGAAAAGAGCACCATCAGCAAAAGGACTGTTGCTTTCTACATTTTGACCCATTTAAGTAGGCATAGGTTTTCTTATTTAGTTGCAGTATAAATCTTTCTGGTAAACATGGTTACTGGATGAATCTGTTTACCATTAGTTATAAGTTCCATTGTTGACACTCAAAAAGGAAGATTTTGGTATACGCCTTCCCAACAATTTTGTACATTTCAATTCATGAATATTGATTGTCATCCATTCATGGTGAATGGCGAGATGAAGATTTAAGTCATTCACCATCTTATATTATTATGACTTCATTTTTATACTCTATGATTGTTCTTTCTTCTTTTTTTTTTTTTTTTTTGTGACTGTTAGTGCCAGCTTACCCGTATCTCGACTATTGTCACAGACATACTATCTGAATTATATGATTGTATATTGTATTCATGTATTTTAAAATGGTTAACATAATATGAATGACATACTGTTTCGCCCACACATGGACATCATTTGGGTCTAAATGTTGGTATTTATTTATTTATTTATTTTTGCATTCATAATAAACATCCAATGTTTGTTTGCATTGGTCCTCTCTCTAGTAACACTGTAAAATAGAAAAGATTTTATAAGAGTCCCAAATTTGGAAATATTGCTCGAACAATCACAGTCTACAGCAGCTTCTTATCTTTCTCTGTTACATAGGACATCAACTTCTCAATGATTTTCATTTCTTCTAACGAACTTTTCCTCTCAAGTTCTTCCTTCAACATCTTGAATATGGAGTTTTCAGGAACCATTTCCTTCGACGCCATTTTCCCAAATAACGAGCAAGCAAGATGGAGTTCCCCGACCTCGCACAGCCTGCGCACCAGAATCGAGTAAGTCCCAGCTTCAATCTTTACATCATTCATGAACATGTGATCTAACAAAAGCTTGAACACCTTCATTCTCTTCTTTTTGCAGAACATCTTCAACAAAGAGTGGTATGTCTTGAGGCCTGGCTTGCACGAATCCATTTCCATTTTTCATAGCAATCTTACGCCCATCTCTTTACAAAGTTCTATTTTCATTTTTGAAGTTTGAATTTCATTTCAAAATGACTTTGGAAGATTTTTTAAATTAAATTTTTATATATACACACACATATATATAAAAAGTATATTTTAAAATTTGTTAATATAAGCAATAACAAAAATGCAAATAAGTCAACAAGAGTAATAACGAGGGTTAATATATTCTCATCATAAAATATTATGACTTTGAATTCTCTTCCTCGATAGTAGTTGAACTAAAAAAATGCAAACAAACAAATCCGTCGTTATTTGCTTAAATTTTTTGCAATGTTGCAAATGCCCCAATTTAAAAATCAATTTGATAAAAATAAAAAATTTGATATACGTAAAATTTGGGGGTGATTGGATTTAGAGGTTGAGGGAGGAGATGAGAAGAGGAATTGTCAACCCCGTGTTTGTTTTTAGTATTTTACAACCTTTCTCAATTTCTCTCAACTTCTCTTCAACTCATTATCAAACATCTTATTTAAATATATTAAATTTTATCTAATTTTTAACTCTTTTTATTTTTTCAATTTAACATTGCATCAAACCTATTATTTAATTATATCAAATATATATAATATATATTTATATATATAAAATATACATCGCATTCACTCACATCAATCTCTCATCTTCTCTCCCCTCATAACACCAATCTCCAAACAGGTATTTCATATCTCTAAATCACTCAATTTTCTCCTCACTTCTTCTTCCTCTCCTCTCATCTCTTCAACTCCCCTAACTCCAAAATCCATCACTTAGAGGCAAAATTCTCTTTTCCCTTTGAACCGGCGGTTCTGATCTCTGTAAAACATCCTTTGAAATATTGAACCGGCCGTCTGAACCAATGAGGAAACATCTCTGAAGTCGCATCGCGCAAAAGCAAAACGCCGCAGTCAAAAACTGGTCTCTCAAATTTGGAAGTTGTTGATTTCATTACAGAGCTCAACTGGTTATCCGTGGCGAAACCCACATCACAGAAGATCTTCACCTTCACTATTCGATTGTTTGTAATACGAAGGTACACACCATCATTCTGCATTGTCATCGATCCATTATCTTCTCTGTTCATATGTAGAATTTCACTTGGTTTGGTGTTTCTTTTTGTTCGAGAATCAAAACCCATGTTCTTCCATTTCGGTTTTCTGCTTATCCAGTCTTGTAATTTTGTTTTTACTGTTTCTTGGATTTCTTTTTTTTTTTTTTACAAGATCTGGTGGGTTCTGGGTGCATTTGCGGGGGAATTTTTCGTTTGTTTTTTTGAGATGTTAATTGTAATTGTATTATCATCTGGTGGGTGGGTTTGCTAGAATGTTGCTAAGAGGATGAATATCCATTGTTTTCCGCAGTGTTGTATGGGGTTTCATTAGTGTTTCGAAATTGGGCTAGATATTGATGGTTATTGAGTGTAGTGCTAATAATTTGAAACTGAGTGCATTGCTTCCTAAGTTGCATGTTCGAGGTGGCCTTTGAGAATGGGGTGAAATTGATTGTTACAAACAAGGTAGTACGGGGAAGGTTATGGGTATGTGAGTAGTACAAACAATGTCAGGGCAACTATCTCGATTGATACGAGGTCAAAATCAAGATAGTGATGGTTTATGTCCAAAGTGGACAATATTTTACCGACATGGAGATTACTCCAAGAATGTCGTCCTTAGCAAGTGGTATAAGAGTTATTCCCCTCAATTAGGTATGCAGGTAGAATTTCATGTAGGACAAAGAAGTTGGGAGCCTTGAGACATAGTCATGGTGGAAATTCGTGGTAAAGTGCACTATCAGGCAGGCGGTGTACTCTAAAAAAAAGAGGACTTGGTCTTGATATGAGCTAGATGAATATATATGATTATTTGAGGGGAGGCTCAATCATTGTTTGAGGGGAGGGTTGAATACTTGAGTGCCAAACATGAAAAGATGAGGCCAAAGAAAGACTCGATAGTGTTGTTCAAGGGAGGATTGGATCCTTAGGTGCCGAGCATAGAAGGTGAGCCCAATAAACGGTTCGATGGTACTTTGTTCGAGGAAAAAATTGTTGAGATACAAATGAAGTAGTGTCATATTGGTTAGAAAAGAGAAAGATCATGGGTATATAAATAAGGAAAATTATTTCTCTTGGTATGAGATCTTTTAGATGAAACAAAAAATAAAGTCATAAGAGCTCATGGCTAAAGTGGACAATATCATACCACTGTCAAGTTCTATCAAGAGTTAATCCTCATAGGAAGACTCGAAGTGGTTGATTAGTTCCAAGTTTGTGACCAAGTTTTTTTTTTTTTTTGTGCGCGCGCGTGTGATTAGTTCCAATTAAAGGCTCTTGTTATCTTTTTTTCGTCTCCGTAGTAATCTTTTGTATCTGTTAATTTTGGTTGGCATCTCATAGTTCTAACGCCTTGTACAACATGGTTTTCCAATGTGTTGGTTTTTGGTAAGCTGTTGTTATTAATTGGCATGGCATGGTTACTATCTATGATCTTTTTTCTCCAGAATTTCATTATCCACAAAATGAAGAGGCCAATGCCGTGGAATGAACAAGTAGATGTCATATCATCAGGCGAATCTTCCTCCTCTGATTCAGAGATGGGAGGACAAAATGATGGATTTGAGTTCAAGCCTTCCATTGACGATTTCAAAATTCCCGCTATAGAAATGACATCTGAAGGTAATTTGGCTTTTTTCTTTGCTAGATCAACAATTCAATGCGTTGCATGGTAACAATTAAGAGTGTCTAACAATCAATGCTGATGTCTATATAATTCTCACATTCATAAGCTTTTAAAAGAGGATCTTCTGTGAAATGTCATCTAATGATGCAGGTATGTTGACTAAAAGGGCGGAAATGTATCAAGAATACATGAAACAGGTTCCAATTCCCGCACGCCGTGGTTCGGTAATACCATTTACAACATGGATGGGACTAGGCAAATCTATAAAGCAGCTTTATGGTCAGCCTTTGCATTACCTGACTAACATTCTACTCAAACAGTGGGATCAATTAAGGTTCGGAAGTGTGGATGAATATAAGCCGTTGGATACCATAATTCATCCGAGTAAAGCCGAAGCAACCGTATGGCTGGTTGAAGAGATTCATAGGCACACCTCGTCACATCATCATGTTGCTAAACTCTGGTTATCAGACCCAATGCACGAAGCGTATGTTGACTCCATCTTCCCCCAACTATAATAGCTGCTTTGTTCTGGTCTGTGTTGATAATATAACATATCTAGAAGGGGCTAACATGTCAGTGACAATGTGAATTGTAATAGAAACAATATAGTTCTTTTGTCGCATTGCTCTTCAATGTGTAGGTTATTGATCAACTGATAGAGAACTTGCTCTAGCATTGCTGCTTCTGTCCATTGTTGTTGTTCCTTCTGTGAAGTAGTTGATTGCATTTACTTTTGTAGCTTGAAGACAGAAAAGCAAAATCTTGAGAATGAATGTAAATCAATATTGAAGATGCATATTTTCTTTCACAGTTCTTTCGTATCTGAGAATTACGTTACCAATAATCACCACACGAACAAGACCCATGTCGAAAGAAATGAAACCTATTGTTATCTCGTACTGTTATTTCCCTATCATAAACTTTTGAAATGTATTTGGCAAATGCATGACAGTCTGAGCACATTCGGAGATTCTTAATGACACGAATAGACATGTGCTTTTCTGTACTTATAAGCCCGTAAGCCATGGCTAGCTTCTCACTATGCCGATTGAGTAGATATTGTTTCTCTTGTTCGTCTACATCAAGCAGGACATTGGTTAAATCAGGAACATAGCCAGAATCTTCAAGCCTGAAGGTAATTTCTTTTAACATCAGGTCAATTTTACAGTTTTCTGGGTGTGATCTGTCACCTGAAGTAAACTCATGAATAACCCCGTCGATTTCTATCGAGCTTGAACCGGGCATTTTCTGAACTCCTTTCTCCTTCAACTGTAGCCTTACATTGGCAACATCAGCCCATTTTTCAGCTGAAGCATATATGTTTGATAGAAGCACATGAATCCCAGTTCTTTCTGGAGCTACTTCTGCTAACCTTGCAGCTGCAAATGTTGCCATTTTGACATGTTTATGGGTACAGCATGCCGCCAATAGAGATCCCCATATAATCCCATTGGGTTGCATTGGCATGCTCTTTATAATATCTAGAGCTTCTTCTAACTTACCTGCACGGCCTAATAGATCAACCATGCAACCATAATGAACAATCTGTGGTAAGATTCCATGTTGTTTCATTAACTCAAATATGTCCTGCCCTTGTTCCACACAACCACTATGACTACAAGCTGTCAATATATTTACAAATATTATTTGATCTGGCTTCACCCCTTGCCTTAGCATCTCATTGTAAAGTTCTATCGCTCGTTCTCCATTTCCATCCACTGCCATTGCTCCAATGGCCGCAGTCCATGCAGAGACGTCTTTTCTAACCATATTTTCGAACACTTCCATCGCACTATGAGAGTCGCCACACCTAGCAAACATATCAACTAATGCTGTCTCAAGCAACATATCACAGTAAATGTTGTTTTTCACGATATAGCCGTATATCCATTTGGCGAGTTCGAGAGCTCCGAGATATCCACATGCAGATGCAACTTCTACCATTGTCACCCTATCTGCTTCTATTTCCTTTGTTTGCATCTCTCGGAAGAGTTCAATTGCTTCCTCAAACATACTCTCTTGAACCAAAGCATTAATCATTGTGTTCCAAGACACTGTATCCTTTTCAGGCATTTCGTTGAATATCTTCCTAGCTTCCTCTAAATCTCCCTTTCTAATATAACCAACAAGTAATGAATTCCAAGACACAATGGTTTTATTTGACATACCATCAATAACTCTATAGGCCATTTCTTGTTTTCCACACTTCATATACATATCAATCATTGCATTGCAAATGTTATCCCAAGCTTCATACCCATTTCTTAGAGAAAAACTGTGGGAGGTCCTCCCAAGTAGACAGTCACCCAACTGTCCACACGCAGAGATTACCGACAATAATGAAACTCTATCCGGTCGAAGATCTACCTGAAACATATCTACCAAGACATCAAGTACCTCCTTCGCCATACCATGGCGTGCAAAATTTGACATGACTGTGTTACATAAAACCAAATTCTTACCAACACATTCATCATACAGTCGCTTGGCAGCACCAGTTTCTCCACATTTCATGTACATATCCACAAGTGCATTCACCATACGAGTATTAATCTCCATTTCTGACTCTTGAACATAAACATGAATTCTCTTTGCCAGTTCAAGATCTTTCAACTTAGCACAAGCCGATATCACAGACACCATAGTGACAGAATTGGGTCCAACACCAGCCTCAATCATTTGGAAAAACAAAGCCACAGCTTCACTGCAAGAATCTGTCCTCGCATAACCACAAATCAAGCTAGTCCACGAAACAACATTTCTCTCAAGCATTTCATCGAACACTTTCCGTGCAAACGAAAACGAACCCGCTTCGGCATACAAATGTATCAGAGAATTAGCAACAAACATATCTCCCTCTAAACCAATCTTCACAAGAGCTCCATGGAGCTGAACCCCTTCTAAAAACGCAGCAGTCTTGGCACACAAACTCAACAAAAATGGAAACGTAAAGTTATCTGGAACAAACCCAGTTTCGATCATTTGAATGTACAACAAAACAGCTTTATCGCAAAGCCCTGCAGCAGAATATCCTCTAATTAACGAATTGTACATGAAAAGGGTAATATTTGATTCGTCGTCTTCCTGTACGAGCTCGAGTACCTTTCGAGCATAATCCAAGCTTTTCGAAGTGCCCATTTCAACGCAAGTGGTAATCAGCTTCGTTACAGTCGATTGTTCACGAATGACGCCTTGCTTCGATACGTAACAGTGCAATTGTCGAATTTCATCCATGGTTTTGCAGTTTTTGAATAACCCAATTTGAAAATTGTGGGTAGGGGTGTGATTTGAGCCATTCTTAGCGGTGGGTGTGATGAAGTTGGGCGTGACAGAGATTGTTAGAGGAAGAGTTGCCGCCATTGCACAAAGTTGCTTCCTTTTGTTTGCTTGGTAATTCCTTTTTGAGATTTTATATTTAATTCATCGACTATATAGCTTCTTTTTTCTTTTTCTTTTTTTTCTGAAAATGAATATATAGCTTCAACCTTGCATAGAACAATTCGGGTATACTTTTCTTTTCTTCATTATTATTATTTTTTATTATAATAAATTTAACGACATTTAATATTCGAATCTATAACTAATAAATTATTATTTTATAGAAGATGAGGAGTACCAACAACTACCTTAATGCATATCTTTAACCTTCTTTTTGAAACTGCTTAATCATATTATACTTGATAATCAATATAATTGATGAATGAATTTTAGTTCAAAATTTTTTTTAAAAAATAATTAATGTAATTTATTAGAAATTAATTTTTTAGTAGAAGATCAACCAGATTTGAACTTATAACATTTTGCAGTAGTGTTTGAGAAATCATTTATGCAAACAAAAGGTTGGATTATTATAACTCAACTCACGGAACCGGTCCACTAATTATAATAATTCATACTCTCATTTGAGATTAATCATTAATAACCTACCATTAATTATAATTCAAAGTGGTGCTCCAACATAGTCTAAACATTTTATAATTTATAAGATCTTATTTGACTATGACAATCTATCAACTTATGATGACTCTAAATGCTCCATGCTCCTTTATTATGCACGATTCACTCATCCAAGATTAAATTTTATATCATAGGTTTTATTTATTTCAGGTTTTAAATTTGAATAAGGTAGAGAAAAAGTAGATATTTAATATACTGATAGAACAAATTTCATATATATATATAGGGAAGGGTTTGGGTGCAGCCAAAAGAGAAAAGAAGGAAAAAAAAAAAAAAAAAATTGTGACTCTGTGAGTGCCACATCAGCGGGTGCAGCCATGGCTACGCCCAAACCTGTCCCATATATATATATATAATGAAAAAAAAAAAAAAAAAAAATCATTCAGGAGATACCAGTGCTTTAGGAAGTAAAGGAAAATTTATACATAACCACAAATGAATATTATTAGAGGAGATTTAAATAGTGAGAATCTCAACTGTGTTAACCACTTGGGCTGTGTTTGTTCCCATACAATAGATAACAAGGTAAAGTTTATTACGACCAAATTCTTCAAAAACATGAATCAAAACTAATGGGAAGAGAATGCTTCATTGACATTTCTGAGCAAAGACAGAATTGTAACCGCAGTGTCAATATGAATGAGAAAGCAAATTTCAGCAGTTAACAAGAAAATTATCACATCACAAGGTGCAAAAGCAGCAAATCGCACCATAGTTTTGACTCTCCATTTCTACATCATCAAGTGATGAGAGTACAAACCGAATCAAGGACCGCGGGGCTGGCTGAAACAGAAGCAGCTTGAGGTTTGATCATCAGAAATCATCCCACCTCCTTTACTTGTATCAATGGCTTCCAACATTTTGACAACCTCATCCATTTCAGGGCGTTTGGATGGGTTGCCATCCCAGCATTTCTTCATCACGGTAGCCAGAGAACTCGGACAGCATTTTGGGATTTCGGGTCGCAGATTCTGAAGAAACAAAATGCTTATGCTTCAGATCTTCTTCGAGGACTATATACATAACACAACTAATAAAATGAAGAGGATAATATATAGTGCTTAGTTCTTCGGTATAGATATTCTTTTCATGGTCTATGCTGCTCATATAGCATGTGCGTACATAAATACAACTTTTTTATATTTATGAGTGTACGGGCCAATTTACACGCACTTTGACTATTCTCACGAGATAACCCGTAGGAAATTAATTCCTAGATAGGTGGCGAATATGGATTGAACCTATAATCTTTTGGTTCTTCAAGGCCTTTTGACCATCAACCCATAATGGTTACAACAGAAATGAACAAGAGACTTTTCATTTCTTAGACACAAAGCACCATACCTGTCGAACAACTGCAGATGACACATCAGCGAAACTAAGATCGGGGTAAGGCATATCGCAGCAGTAAATTTCCCATAAGCAAATACCAAAGCTATAGACATCACATCTTCTGTTGTACGGCTTCCCATCAAGAACCTATAAGTGTGGCAGAACATTGGAATTATTAACTCCTAAACAGAACTAGACATGAGATGTGGTTATCATCAATAATTATTCGTTTTGAACAAAAGCTCTGAACATGTTTGGGCAAACACACATTGACTAAAGTTATTCGAAAATCATTCAGCATGAATGCATAATCACATCTTTCTGATCCGTTTATTTCCATCATTACCAATCACGGTATGGGGTAGAGCAAGACACATGTTAAACAGCATAGACTGCCTAATAATCAAATATATTAAGAACAAAAAAACAAAGATACCTCTGGAGCCATGTATCCAAGGGTACCAGTTTCACCAGTCATGTCTCTTGGATTCTGAGCTTCAACACGAGCAACCCCAAAATCAGCAATTTTGAGAGTTCTATTACTGTCTAGCAACATATTTTCAGTTTTGACATCACGATGTACAATCTTCTTGGAGTGTAGATAGCTAAGCCTGTAAAATTAGTTATAATCCTCATCAGCAAATCTTTTACTTTAGAAAAGATGATGTAAGCACCGAGGATTGGTCGAGAGAAGAAGAGAGAGAGAGAGTTACCCTCTAGAGAGATCCAAAGCTAATTGAATCACAACCTTAAAGGCAAGTTTCTTTTTCCTTATCCTTATCAAGTATTGTTTTAATGTGCCACCAGGAAGATACTCAACAACAACGCAGCAGGCCCTAGATGGAAGGGAGTTTTGCTCATCCATTGAAGAGCTTTTTGAAGGAATCTTAAGATTTGTGGCTCCCATTGAAGCTCCAACAAACTGTTATGAAAGATAAAATGGATAATGATTACCCAACACAAAAACCAGTTATAAAAGGAAGAAAAATAAGTCTACCCTAGCTATCCCCCAACCATGAAGTATTAGCAGAAAGAAAAAAAAATGAGTAAAGAAAAGCTTGAATACTTCTCCATTGCATAAAGCACAAGAAACATTGTTCCAAAGAGGTACAAAAAAGCAAAATTCATATAAAAAAAAACACAATAAAAGAATTGTCAGATATTTTAATGTGTGCATTGGCATCAACATTCACTATAAGAACTTGAAGAAGAAGAAGTATGTACTTTTGTAACATTAGGATGGTCAAGCTTGTGCCAAACAGCAACCTCTTGCCGAAATGATGCCCGCAAAGCAGCAGTTTCAGCAGATGTGACAAGACCATCCTCCCCCCAGTCCAATAGCTTCACTGTAATATAGATAAGTAGAGTTAAGCTACAATTTGATATTGAAAAAATTTTATAGAACATGTTTTAGTTAACAGAAAGTAACAGCATTAAGAATTCAATTATTCCCCACTCAAAAAGAAAAAGTGAAAAAGGTGTAACAAACACCCAGATTGAAGCTGACTCCATACTTTGACATCATTCCCCCACAATTGAGCAACTCATCAAAAGCTTCATGCTTCAAGACTCAAAAAAAGATTTTCCTACTTTCAAGAATAAAGAAGAATGTGTTTCACGTTTTTAAGGGTCGATCATCAAACTAAACTTCAAATAAATAGTGCAGAAATCCTAAACTCACCAAAGACTTAAATTATACATATAGAATTCCAAGATTCCCATATAATTTTTCAGTCCCCAATTCCATGTTACTCTTTTGGATTCAACAAATAAGTATCGATAACAGCCAGTTCCCAATAAATTCCCTCACATCTCAGCAACTAAGCAGAAGTAAAATAAAAAAAAAGTGAAAGATGGAATCGAAAAGGGTGTTACCCGCAACATCTTGATCGTCATATGTACCCCTGAACACTGTTCCGTAAGTCCCATGAGCTACAACATATCGGATATCAAGTTTAGCCAGATCAATCTCCCACTCCTCCTTAGGCTTTTGGGTCTCAACATCAACGCTCTTTGACCAAACACGACTCAAGTGCTTTTCCAGCTGCATATCCAGGTTTTTCAAATCAATCTTATCTGCTCTGAATATCATATCTTTGCTGCTAATGCTTCCCATACCAGCAACCTTTGATTTCAGAGTACTATCCCCCATATCTTTTCCTTTCAAATCCATTTCTTAGATCGACGCAGATAACTCAAATAGAACACCTTGAACACAAGGAATTCTAGACCTGAGAAATCAAACAAGCTGAAGAACGCAACCCAGTAGAGTAAGAACTGTATAGAATTCTACTCTCTTTCATATTTCCCATTATGGTTGGTAGAGAATCCTTTAACCTGTTCAAAAGTTAAAAAAAAAAAAACTAAAAAAGGATCAGATTCAGACCCCTCCCTGTTTGAATCTACTTCACCAACAAAGTTTAACTCGAAACAACAGGCAGTTTGATCTTTCAAAAATAGAATGTTTGATCCAGAATTTCCAACACAACCACCCAATAAAAATACAAACTACCTCCAATATTGACCAATGCCCCCAAAATATAATAATTAACCTTAAGTAGAAAAAGGGCAGCTTTTCAAATACAATAATAGTCAGAATAGAAAAGCTAAAACATAACTCTTTTTTATCAGGAAAACCCCAGTTGACAATGAAGTTCAAAACTCAATATACAATTTTATTAAAAAATCCCAATTGAAAAAACAGAAGTAACCCTTCAGAAAACGACCCAAATTACGACTAGCGAAAGGCCAATAACAGATACCCATAAATCTAAAACAAGGTAAAAAGACGATGGTGAAACAAAAGGACAAGAAGATAACTCAATAATTGTAATTTTCTTTACCTGTCACCAAAATTGGGCCCGCAGAAGCACGAACGCCGACCAACCAAAAGACCCCTCGCCAGAAAGAGAAAGAGTTGAAGATATCGGCCGGGAATGTTGACTCCGATGGCGAATATTGAAAGACTGGCCATGAAACAGGCGGAAAGTAGGGTTTTACTTTTGGGATTCAAAGGTAAAAGAAAGAGAAACAAAGCCGAAGAATTAGAATGAAAATCAAAGAATCGCATTGGCGCTATCATGGAAAGCGGAGAATTGAGAGAAACACGATTCGCGTCGTTTTCGAATCTGAATGATAAAGAATCACACCGCGTTCAAAAGTTATAAACCCTAAATTTTCTAAAAAGGAACGAAATCAATTATACGAATGAAACATCACTGAAGCTTTGGAATTTGTTGAAAATTCTACTGGAATGATAATTTGCAAAGGATGAGAATCTGTAGATAGAATTGTATGTCAAGTTTTCAACTAAATTACCTGCATGGATCGGACGGATGAACCAAAATTTTCTCCTTGTTTATGCCCTAGTTTTCATATACCATTGCCCTAGTTTTCATACACAATCAATTTTTTTATAATCCTTTTTTTAAGAAGAATTTTTTTATAATCAGTATTCATTAATATCATAATAATTGTTCATTTACCATAATCGCATTCTCTTTGTAAGGAAATTTCATACCTAGTATTTGTTTCCATAATTATTTTTTTGCACCTTATTAGTTTCTATAATAACTCCTCCTCCATCTTATCATTCACAAAATAAACATATATAAGTCAATAAGAACAATTACTCAACAACATTAGTGTATATTAAATGACAAAAAAATTATGAGTTAGAATCTCTCTACTTCAATTATTATAATCTAAAAATAAATAAACATATATAAATAATAAATAATAATTTGTTTACTTGTTTTTAATTTAATGATAATTGTTAGTCGAAAATTCAAATTCATAATTTTTTATTATATATGCTTTGTATGGGAATTTAATAAAATTATCATGATTAGTCCATTAACCTTTTGACAATTCACTATGTGGGTTTATCATTACCAAGGTTAATTTTCACCAGTAATTAAATATTATTTTTTTTAAGTTAAAATGAATTTAGCTTAACTATATTGACATGTATTCATAAAAAATTACATCATGGATTGGATTCCCCCACTAAACACTATTGTTGAGCTAAAAAAACTGAAAATGTGAATTATAATTGTATTTGAATTTTTTGTGCAAGTGTTTGTATGATTTTTATCGAACACAAAAATGTAAAAAATTGTGGAGCTTTGGGCTGTGAAATTGGGTGGTGATGAGTAATCAAAGTTTGGGCCGGCTCGAGCTTAGCCCAATTGTTCGTTCCAAAATACATTTTTGCCGGCACGTGTCGTACGTGTATATATAATTGAAATATACCCCCTTAATGGATGATAAAGAGTTTTTTTAGATGGTAAGAGGAGCGATCATAATTACTAAACTTATATATAATGTTATTGAAGTTATGCTTATTGTTAATTTGAAAGAAATCTTAATTTTTTATAAGTACTCCGAAGGAAAAACATGTAAAAGCGATATTTGATCGGTGACATCTTCCTTAAAACATTTTTAAGGATATGTTTGGGTTATTGAAAATTATTTTTCCCATAAATCACATTTTCTAAAAATCACTTTTTTCCATTATTCTCATAACTATTTTTTATTTACTCTAACAATTTGTATACATTACATCACTATTTTTTTCTCTCATCATGTTTATTATTTTATTTTTTCCATAATCATTACATTCACTCTAAACACAAATAATTATTCTTTGCATAATCATTACCTTCATTCCAAACACAAATAATCATTCTTTTTTACTCATTCTCATTCTTCCCTTAATCATTACCATTTCATTTATTCGAACACTCCCTAAATGATAATATACTCAACTTCTAAATGAGACTTATATTCCATTTGAATGTTTTTCCATTTTCATTATCTTAACCAACGTATTCAAACTTCGAAAAGAAAAATGAAATAATTAGTGTGATTAATATGAAGATCGGAATTGTGAATTATTGAGTTATATATTTATGATATAATTTGGCTAATAGTGGTATTGGTATAGTTATTTAAATGTTGGGTATATCAGAAAAAAAAAATATATGTTGGGTATTTGAATTAAATTAAATTCTTATTTTGAAATGGAAGCTTTCAGGCGTCTAACATTATATGTCGGCATGCGTATAACATTATATTCTATGTCGACACTAACTTGTTCTCTTAAGAGAAACTATATATTGATGAATTATGGATAATATACTTAACTAATGGTATTGATAACATCATGACACTACATCGAGGTAACAAAATTTCAAACCATTTTATTTTTTTCCACCTCCCATTTGGACCTATATGCAATACATTCTTATTCTCAATTGAACTTGATTTTTTTTTTTTTTTTTTTTTAAGTTCAATAATAATTGTAGGTGAAAATTTAGAACACCAAATAGATTTATATCCATTGAATTATTGTGTTTTTATTGTTTTTTTTTAATATAATTTAGAGGAGAGGATTACAAATCTTACATAAACGGTATAACTACTCTCAAATAATATGAGAGTCAAATATCGACACCAACTTTTTTGGTATTATTGTGCTCTTGTTAGCTGGATCAATAACTTATTCTCTTATTTCATGCCAAAAATAAGAAAGAAGATTGTTGTTTGAGAAACACAGGAATTTCTTTTATGACATATTTATTTACTAAATTAATGCACTAATCAATTTTCACATTTTTATCTTTTAGTACTTAACCACATCTTTACGATTACACCAAACAAAGTTTATGAGAAAATGTAAAGTAATGATGTTTTTTCGTAGCATATATCTCAAGAACATGCATATTCTTAAGATATATGCAAAAGATAAAAAATAACATAATTTAATTATTCCCCAAGGCATCTTACAGATGGAAAAAGACTAATCTAAGGACTCATTTCACTAATAAAGGGTACATAAATCATCTTATAAATAAATCCATCTTAACACCACTATGGACTAAGTACTAATTCAAGCACAAAATTGAGTTTTTTTTTAAAGATTGTTCAGCCTCCACACATTCAATTTGATGATTGAGTCGATGTGTGTTCTGTTTGTATCTTGTATCAACATTAGAACCAATTTAATTAAGAATGATGTGGATTTAAAAAAAAAAAAAAAAAAAAGAATGATGTGATTTCACTAGCATTATTATTTATATACTATAACAAATGCACTAGAAAAAAATAATCCATATACCAACAAAATAATAATTCAATCGATATAAATGTATTTTTATGATTAAGAAGTCATGGGTACTGCTCTCAAATGAACAAAATATTGATTTTTATAATTATTATAGAGTTAAATTGGATTACACTCAACACCACTTTTCAATTCAAATTTTAGATCATTAGTTTATTGAATGCTTTTTAATTTTTAGAATTGTTCATGCATAAAATTTAATTAAAAAATTACATATGTTTAGGGATCTATTTAATACAAAACTACAAGTTTAATAATTTAATTAGATAATAAATAAAAAAATGTAGTTTATTTATTTATTTTATTTTTAATACACTTCAAAATGGTTTGCCGCCATAACTAAACCTAAAGGCTAAAAGCTACCAACCATTAACACAAAGTCAATACCAGCCCATTCTTCTTTTCCAACTCTATTTTAACAAACTTTTGGATATGTACTCAAAAAAAAAACAAAAAAACAAAACAAACTTGGATATATGTTTTTATATTTGGAGACACGTCATTAAAACAAACTAGGCAAAAAACAAACTTGTGGAGACACGTCATTGAAACATATTTCATGTCATTTATATATATTTTTTATCATTCAACTATGTATATATGTTTGTCTCATATTCCTCTCTGGTTTAAATTTCTAAACTTATTTCATTTAAATCTCGTTTTTTTTAATACGAGATTCATGAGAATTAAACATCTATACCAAATGAAAATCCTACAATGATATGGTTCAAGTTTTGCTATCCCAAATGAAAATCGGATCCTCCCTTAATTAAGTATTTATTATCATAATTCAAAGTTTTCTATCAAAATACATTTTATATGCTCAAAATTAAATAGGTCAAAAGTTTAAAATCTTTACCAATTAGACCCAAATTTATGAACTCGTGTTGTTGAACATTTATACTAAGACCATAAATCTCAAAGTAACAATTAATAATCAAAAGATACAGTGATTGGATTTTAGAGTTATGAGAGGAGAGAAGATGAAGTGAAAGAGAAAGAAGAAATGAAGTAATTTGAAAATATAAAGTATTTGTTTGGAAATTGATGTTTTATAGATAAGATGTTAGAATTTTTTTGGAGATTTGTGTTTTGAAAAAAAAATGTTGGATTTTTTTTTTTTTTTTTTTTGCGATTGATGTTTAAGACAGAAGATTTTTTATTTTATATTAATTTTTATTATAATAAAGTTTGATAAGATCAAATATATTTGATGTGATGTGAGAAAAAATCGAAAGAAATTGTCATATACAAAAAAATAAGTAAGTGGTTGAGATAACTTCTTCTCCTCTCCTCTCCCAATCCTTAAATCCAACCACCCCTAAATAATTTCATCACTTAAATTAAATTTAACTGACTCAGCTCATAATTTTCCCAAACTTTCTGAGAAGATGAAACTACTCATAATTTAAAATCATATAGCAGCAAGAGAAGAAGTACAAAGACAGAATATAAAACATGTTTCCAATAATTAAAACTATATATATATATTTTGCAGTCATTTTTCATTTGGGTAGGTTTTGGTTCAGCAGCTATTTTGTCGGTCAATGTCATTATTAAAATCTGTCTGACAATTTTGACCAAATAAAGTAAAGAATAAATAATAATGGTAAAGAAGTAAATAAATAAAATAGGCCATCGTTCTCATGCTCTCTGCCACCGAATTTATGTATAATTATGGCATGGGATGTGGCATTCCATTTGATGCATGCGTTATTTTCACATGCATGAGGCTCTGTCATTTCTCTATTTCCTAAAAGGTTTGAAAAACAAGACTTGGAAAATGGATTTTGAATAAACTATTAAAATTAAACTTTGGTCCCCCATATTTTATTTCAATTCCAATCATGTTCTCTTAAATGTTTCATTAAACCATTGCTATCGATTAGTCAATATCGAGTGCGTTCTAGTCAACTTAAATCCTTTTGGATGATTTTAGTTAGGGCGACAAATGAGATTAGGAATATGGTTTATTTTAATTAATAAACTTTTTTATAACTATTTGTAAACATGTTTTCATTTATATTATCTAATAAACTTTTTGTAAAGAAGTATTTTGAATCTTTATCAAATTTCTAAAACAAAAATAAATTTTTAAAAGCTATTTTATTTCAATTTTCACATTATTTTTATAAACATACATAAAATGTAAATACAAAATAAGAACAATAATGAGTTGAAGAATAAAACTTACCTACTTATTGGTAAGTATGATGTGTATAATGTTAAATCAATCCCTTTTGACATGTGTGATTGATCTATTTGAAGACACGGTGCATGTTCTTCGTGTTCGTGCGGTCTGTTTGTGAAATCGCTTGAACTTTGAAGTAATCTTGGATTTCAAGGTGGTGTTTGATCCTTCGAAATTTGGAGAGTCTTTATCTTCACGAGGATTCAATTTTGGTAAATCCTTCAAAGTTTTAAATTTCTAACCCCTGAAATGAATATGAGCTCCTCTATTTATAGAGCTCCTATGAATCATGACCTTGGGTCCTGATGGACATATGGGCCTATCCCTTGGGCTTGACATTTTGGCCTTAGGCTTACTAAACGAACTTGAGTCTAGTTTAATTTAACTCAAATTAATAAATAAACTTTTGACGCAATTTAATTTTGAAAAATATTGTCTCAAAATTTAATTGAATTTCATCATTTAATTTGAAATAATGATGTGGCAATTTATGACTGGCCAAAATTTATCATCAATAAATAGTTTTTGTTGAACATAGCTTAAACTTATAACTTTCATCCAAGTTGAAATAATAGTTATAAGTTTTTGTTTTCAAAAGCCAAATAATTATCAAACATAGCTTAAGTGTATATGTGACACCATTTGATATATGGAACACCATTTGGTGTGTATGTGATACCATTTGATGCTATAAATAAAGTAGATGTGGTACTATTTGGTGAAATAAAATTTGTTTCAACAATATTAAAAAATAAAAATAAAATTGTGACATCAAATAGTGTCACATATACATATACGTTAAGGAAGACTTGCCTTCTTATCGGTGAGGAGACAAATATTTATCTATAATTTAACCCAAATCAAGAAAAATTACCATTCAATTTTTTTTAAATACGAAAATTTACCTTCTAATTCAACCTTGCTTAATTGGATAGTCCGAACACAATCTTGGGTGTGCTATTCCACGTGAGGGCGCGTGAGCATTGGTCGTTCAATATGCCACAGAAACTTCGTGTGCACCGAAGATTCAATGCTCATCAATGTAGACTAACTATTACGTCATCCCATTTTCCCGCCCTTTAAACTTTAATTTTATAAAAATTAAACTTTAAAACTCAATGCCACTACTATTTTATCACAGATGTTTTATTTTTTAATGAAATAACTGTAAAGAAAAAGGAATAATTATCGGTTATTTTTATGTTATCACTGTCAGGCGAACACAAAATATAGGAGCACCAAAATTTATTCATTTATTGTATTAAAAATATTTAAGAGGGTTTTTTTTTTTTTTTTTAATTATAATGATAAGAGGTGGGAGATTCGAACTCTTGACTTATTGTGTCCAGTAATACTGCTGAGCAACAGCTCTTATTGGCAAGAGGGTAGGTATTAATTTGTTTCTTTTTTTAATATAAAGTGGGGAAGAAATAGACTAACAAATCCCACTATAAAAAGTACGCTCTAAAATAATATGAGAGTTAAACATCGATTTCTAAGATTGAATTCGTGACTGTAGTGTTAAACTAAGTTTGTTTATTCTTTATACAAATGGGATGTTATTTTGTGCTATTTTGTGATAAATAGGTAGTACAAAATAACCGTCTCTTTGTGAATAGTGAAATTATAGTTGTTATGGGTATATAGGATGGCACCATTTTTTATTCATATTGATCCCGAATTGAAATAATTTATTTTTATAATAGATCAATCTTTCAATTATTTTTTAAGACATGGATGAAGAGTGTATTCTAACTGATCGCTCTCATTGTTATCCCTATAACGAGAGGTTTGAACCCTACTTTATTTATTGAGCATATGTTTAATTAAAAATACCACGAACATGTCAATTTTTTATATTGCATTCAGCCCAACTTATTTGTAATTGTATTTTTCTTTCTCTTTGAATTCAAGTTATTTATATATAAATATATATATATTTATCAATCGAGGTATATTCATGTTAATATTAACCAATCATAATTACAAATTGTATAGGAAAAAAAATGTTAGTTGGATAAATACACAACAAAATGAACAAGTATAATTAAAAACTAAAATTCAAGAAAATTATAATTCATAAAACTGATCATTTTCCATTTTTTATAATGGAAGCAGATTAAGAATATTATTAAAAAACTTTTTTTTTTTGAGAATCAAATTGTAATATTATTAAAAATCTTAACTAGCAATAAAGAACTTAAAATAACAGAATACTATTCCCATTAATTTCTTATCTTTCATTTTCAATTTTAACAAATTTGTTTGATAACAAAATGGAACTGATTTTATTTTAATTAGCCATGATCTTCATATTATATATACATAAAAAGCTACGATCTTATAATATGTTACAGTTAATCCAGTCCTAAAATCGTCAATGTAAAAGTTAATACAATCTTTAGGAAGTTTCATCAAAGGAACCTTTTTTAGCCGTAGGATTCAATTCAATCCACTGGTAAAATGACGATATGAAAACCCAGAAAATTATAACTTTTACTCAACAACCAATAATCATCATAGATTTAGAAACATTAGAAAATCCCAGAAAAATTTGAATGGACTCATTGGCAGATGGGAAAAAATAGTAGTAAAAAGGAAGATTAAAGAAAAAGGAGAAAAAGAGTGCAAAGAAAGAAAAATATAAAAAAGAAAAGAAAAAAAAGGCAGAAAGAGGAATCATATTCAACTAACATACGCTACTTTTTGTCAATAATTTAGTAGTTAGCAGTATATATTACTGTAAAAGAAGAAGATTGCAAAGGATAAAGAGAAAAAATTATTGTGAAAAAGCTAAAGAGGACATTTTGAAAAAACCCGAAATACAAACTTCACTCCATTATACTTGATGCACTCGGATCCATTCCAAAATTCAAATTTAAGAGATAACAAAGAATTTAAGTTGATTGATACTTAATAGTATAAATATGTCAATGACTAAGTAATGTTATTATAGAAATACTTGAATAATCCTCCCTATGAAATACCTAGTACATATTTATCCCCATTTACAAAGATAATAATATTCCACTTCTTCAATATATCATTTCTCTTATCAGTTACATATCATGTTTTTATACCTAGCACATTATTGTTCATACTATTGGTAGAAAATATGTATTAGGATACTTCATAAGGAGTATCCAAGTTTTACTTGTATTATTTATTCAATTTTAAGAGAGGTTTGAAAAGATGATCTCATAAGGACCCAACTCAAAGTTTTCTATTTCTTTTTTAGTTTAGAAAAAGTTGTAGCCGCCAACAAGAACAATAGTTTAGCGGCGTCATTGTACATTCATTGACCGTGATTTTATAAATTCGGATCCTCCACCTTCAATTGACTGGTGAAGATCCAAACTTAAAAAATTTGGATTTTCTAATTTTCGTAAGTTTCGAACCTGTGACTTATGAATGAATATAATTGTAAGCACTTTTTTGATCTTGTATTAAGACATGGGCAGCTGTGACTCAGTGTAGGGATGAACAAAAACACGAGTAACTCGAACCAACCTAATTCAACTTGACAGGTTGGGTTAAATATGTTTTTGGGTTGGATTGGGTTCAAAATCATGAAATTTTTATGGGTTGGGTTAAGAGTTTACCTAAAATTAACCAAACCCAACCCGAATTTATTATTTAGTTTAAAAAATATTTTTTTGTACATGTAACATAATTATTATGTTATTTAATTA
>JBBMKA010000021.1:4788587-4816447 GCA_037833695.1 Sechiopsis laciniata | reverse complement strand
TATATTAATTATAACAATGATTCTCTTAAAATTGGGAGTGTTAGTTCAATTGAGATATTGTATTAATGACTTAAAAGTAGGAGTAGGGGTGTAACAAAAAATCGAAAAATAGAAAAACGGAACTGATCTAATCTAATACAATTTTTGAAAAATACAAAATATTTAGAAGTAGAAGTTGGACATATCAGTTTGTTATTTGAAAAAATCGAAAATATTTGATCGGTTCAAATTTTCATTTTAAAAAACCAATAAAAATCAAACCAAACCGAAATATATATTGCCAATAAGTCATATAAAGTAATATTCTTCAATTATTTAGAAGATTTCCTAAAGTCTTGAAAATCAATCACTTATAGTGAATCTTATAACATTCTTAAATAATTTTTAATAAGTTTAAAAATACTTGCGACCTTTAAATAAAATTGTTGTTTATGATTTTTTTTTTTTTTTTTTGAAAAATGTTGTTTTTGACATACTAAAAAAAAATTGGTTATTAGATCGGATTCAAAACCAAACCGAACAAATGGTTCTATATAACTTTATTGGACATTGGATCAGATCCATTTTTTGAAAATCGAAAATATCGGTTTAGTTGTCGGTTTGGCACAAAACCGACAAAAAATAAACCAAAATCACCCCTAGGTAGAAGTTTGATTCACCCACCCTACATAGTGTTAACAAAGATATGAATTAAAAGGCTTAGGTTATGTCCCATGTGTTTGAGTTAAAATATATAGAAATTTAAATTTTGTGTTTGTATATAATGAGGTAAGTGAATTTTTTTATGCGATTGAAATAAGTATAGCTCGAGCCCAATAATAATTATTATGTATCTTCTATTTAGAGATTGCGAGCCGATAAAAAAAGTAGAATCATATGCTAATTATTTATTTTAACTTTTTAATTTTAGATACACTAAAAAAACTGAGATACACATATTTGACATGTGAATCAAACATGGAATCTTGAAACATAAAAGTCATATATTAATTGAAAGACAACAATCAAAAGATAGATTTAAGCGGTCTTTATCTTTTAATCATAAGCTATTGATGTAGGATATGTGTCACGATCGAACAACTACTTGAGGCAGATGTTCGAAAATTGAGCAGCAAATAAAGATAGTCATGCATTGTTGGCACTCTCACTTAAATATTCCCTCACAATACATAGGTTAAGAAAATTAAAGAATTCTAACGCGAAAATAGAACTTGATTGGCTTGCCGAATGAGATGAAAGAGGAAGAGAAATCACATCCACAAAGAGTAGTCGAAAAAAAAAAGTAAAATTTTTAACGTGGCTCACATCTAGGTTGTGTTTGTTTTTGGTAGAAAAGAGTGGAGTGGAAGAGAATGAAGTGGTTAGTAGTAGTTTGAAGTGGTTAACTACTCGTTTAAAGATTAATAGTAGTGGAGTAATCAACTACTTGTTTGAGGATTGAAGTTAGTAGTGGTTGATTGATAAATTTGTTGTGAAGTTTAATAAAATTTAATGTGAGATTTGATAGAGAGGTTGAAGAGTGGTTAGGAATTTTTAAAAAAAATTGGGAGGAACTAGAATTTAATCGTGCTTGAACACAAGGAAAATTTACAAATAGAGAAGATTTACAAATAAGTTACCTACACTTGTGCTCTTAATTTCACGTGCACTTAGGTTCTCTTAGCTATGTTTTATATATGTTGTGTAATCTTTTGTAGTACTTTTATTTCAGTTTAAAATTAGGTACAAGAAACTGTAAAACTATTTACCTAATTACAAAACATGTATATATATAGTTCAATAACATATCGACGTGGTCAAGATTAAATTTCTTTTACTTGAGATTATACGACATTGTAAACAATCCAATGCTCATATATAGTCGAGTAAAGTATTAATTGATATTGCTAAGCATACATTGAAGGCATAAACTCGATATTGTCTGACTTAGTTATTCAAACTAGAAATATTATGTATTTAAATCACGTGAGTTTGATTCAATAATAATAATATATATGATTGACTACAAGATTTTATTTCAAAACTAAACGAATTTAGTAAAACAATCCAAATACTTGTCAATGTATAAAGTTACTATTGTTTTGTTTCACGTTAATTTTAATTCTTGTTTTTATTACAAAATAAAGTGTATATATTTTACCAATAAACATATAGCTTAACTGATATAAAATAACAAAAGATCCCAAATATTGCATAAAAGAAGTGTATAATTTCAAAGTGAGATATACAAAAAATTAAAATAATCATATATAATTACCAGCAAGTTTAATAATTATACCTTTGATCTTTTTTACTTTTATGCCTAGTTAACTTTATCTATATGCATTTTAAAATTTCAAATTTGACCAAAAACTTTACTTTGTTCTGCTCTCACTTTTTTTTTTTAATAGAATAGTTGGGTGCTACTTTGTTCTACATATAAGATATATAAAATGCAATTCATATCAACACTATTTCAATCAGTATCAATATAATAAATAGTCAAGTTATAGTTAGTAGTCATATATCATTGACAATGGATGTACAAAAATGACATAGAGTTGGACTTGTAGAAGGGTTCCTTATTTATAAAGGGAATGGGGACTCAATACAAGAAAAAACTCTTTCAATTAAATTAAGTGTTCATGCTTCATTAAATTTATACAAATATTTGTTAATAGAGCAATAATACAACAATATCAATATATGAATGAAGAAATCGTAAGTTTAATTCTCATAATTTTTTCCAACATCTATTTTTAAGTTGTTACTATTTATATGATGTTAAAATAAGTATAACTGAGTGGTGATTTATATAACTTACTTCATTTGCATTTGCACTAGCATTATTATTTTATTTATTTTTATTTTTACAATGACTAATAAATACTAACCGAATGTTTTAATTAGTATAAAAATTTCGCAAAAAAGGTGAAAAAGACTTATAATAATTTTTTATTTTTTTTATTTTTTTATTTTCATGGTTTTCTATTTCTCAGTTTTTTTTAGACAATTGAATTTCATTTAAACAAATTGGAAACAATTTTTTTAAACCATAAAACTCTTTCAATAACAAATGAATGCATTAAAGTTTCTCTAAAAAAATGCATTAAAGTTTTCTCACAAAGTGAACACTAATTACTCTTATGTTACCATTTGAACAATTTTGTTTTGTGTAAATTTTAGAAATTGATTTTTATATTTTTATTTAACAATATTTGAAGAGGGAGATTAATCTCACTACTACCAATATGTACATGAGTTATACTTCCTTTGGCTACAAGTTGAACTTTTGATCATTTTTTTTATGATTAAAACAATCCTTTATTGGTACAGTATGTTATTAATCAAACCTTAATATTTCTGTTTTTATTCAACAACATTTGGAGAATGATGAACAATGGTTACTAAGTTATACTTGGTGTCGTAGCCCTAAAATCCCTAATGTAACCTTAATAGAATCTTAGACATTCAACCTTTAGAACATCAAAAAAATCTTTTTTTTTGCCCTAGGTTTAAAACCAATTCAACCCATTGAATAAAACAATGATACCAAAATCAAATGGTTTTCTTCGAGATCCAATAGTCATCATAACTTTAGAATCATTGAAAAAACTCCAGAAAAATTGAAATCCACTCAATCAAAGATATGAAAAAGAAGGAAGTAAAATCAAGGATTGAAAATGAGAAAAAGAAACCAAAGAAAAAAAAAAAAGGCAAAGCGAGGCAAGAAAATCCAGACCCAGAAAAGGGATCATATTCACCAACCATACGTTACTTTTCATAAATAAGTTCAGTAGCTAACAATATAAATTACAGTAATGTAAGGTTGCAAAAGAAAAAGAGAAAAGGAAAAAAAAAAATTGAAAATTGAAGAGTGAAAAAGCAAAAGGGGGCAGTTTTTCTTTTGGTATTAACACATCGACAGCTGTGAAGAGTGTGGGAGTTTGTGGTGGGTCTTAGCGGGTAGGGTCCGGGTTTTATCCCCACGAGATAATCCACAATCCCGCCTTCCCGCTCCTTTGAATCTCATCTTCAACAAAGCTAGGTTTACACAAAAGGGTAACCACCCAATTGTTGGATTTCTTAGCCTAGCTTTGATTTTGTGGTTTTTGATCTTTTGAGGTAATGCTGGAAGAACCCATTTAGCTTTGCCGACATGGACACTCCGGAGAGGAACAAGATCGGCACTGCTTCCGCTTCTAAATTTGAGGTTTATATGGGGTTTGCATTTCTCAGATGGGGTTGACTCTTTTTGCTGTTTGATTGTTTTTTTGGTTGTTTTTGGTGTTTTTGTTATCTGGGTTTGGATTGGTTTTGTTGTTCTTGTGCATGTTTCTTTGATTTTTCACTTTGTTGACTTATGGACCCTTGATTGGTCGATCCCGTTTATGGTGTTGTGAGTGTGTTGATTGCATGGTCTGGATTTGTCTTGTGAGTTCGTTGATCTGTTTTCTTTGTGGGTTTTGGTTTGTTTTTACTGTGACTTGTGTTTTGTAGGTCTTTCATTTGAGGGATTTGATGTTGTTAGGATTTTGTTTGATGTCGTCTGTGGAGGACTGGTTTCCTTGAGTTTTATGAATTTGTGCTACGGATCTCCAATTTGGGCCATGGATTAGTGTCTGTGTTCGGTTCCTTTGTTACTGTTACTTTGAAATTTGGTGAGGCCCGTGACTTCATGCTTAGAAACAATGTTTATGGCGTTTGAGCATAACAAGAACATAGCTCAACTGATAGAGTATTGACTTGTTTGAAGTCCCTTGCTACAATTGTTATTGAACTAAAAAAGTCTCTTTGGTTACTTTCTTTTAGTTCAACACTGTGCAAGTTGGAAATTTGAACTTCTAACCTCTTCGTTGAGACTAGATATTTTGTGTCATGATAGTGCTTTGATGTTTTTTTCCTGGGAGGATGTTTGATGCATTAGTATTAACCAATGACAAGAGGTCATGTCTTTGAATTCCCTCACGCCAGTTGTTGTTGAACTATTCGAAAGTATCTTTGTGACTTTAGTTTAGTTCAAGTTCAACAATATGTGAGTTAGGGATTTGAACCTCTTAATTGAGAATACATGTTTTGAGTCATAGAACTCTTTGATGTTCTTTTTTCTTGGGGGATGTTTATGCATTAGTTCTTTTAAATGCTTCATTTTTATTGCTGGTGCAGGATTCCCCTGTTTTCAACTACATCAATAATCTTTCACCAATACAACCTGTCAAGTCCATACATACTACTCAAACATTCAACTCTCTTAGTTTTGCCTCCCTTCCATCGGTTTTTACTTCGCCACATGCCAGTTCTTACAAGGAGTCTAGATTCTTAAGAAGGTACTGTACATGCTTTTATTATGATTTTGTTTTCTTCCAAATTACTTGCGAGGGCATGTAATTACAGTCTCTTTCACTATTTATGTAATTTATTGAAACTTTATTTGTCAACAGGCACGGTTTTGCAGATCTATCAAAACCGGACTTCTCTTCTGAAAATGGGAATAAAGTTGACACTGATAGAGGTGTTACAGGGAGTGTGGCTCAATTACAGGATAACTCTAGTGCATCAGATGGCAAGTTCGATTCAGTTTCTAATCCATCTACTGAGCGGCCTTCTGAGCATCCAGACACCAAAGAGGAGCCACTAGCAATGAAGCGTGATTCTTCTCATCCAGATTGTGACCAAAAGCTACTCGAATGTGTTTCGAAATCAGGTGAAGATCCAGCTTCAAGTGACCCCTGTGTTCAAAATAAATCAGGAAATGGATCATTCGATGCTGAAAGGAATAAGCAGGTCGTAAGCCACACTGAAGAAAGAGAGGGGACAGGTTATGACTGGGAAAGTTTAATTACTGAAGGCTCTGATCTATTGATATTCAGCTCACCCAATGGCTCAGAGGCAATCAGACTCGTTCAGAAACCATTAGACCTCGTGACGGGGTTTGCATCAAGCACCTTGTCTCAGATTATGGACAATGACAATACCAATCTGTCTAAAATGAGAATTATTGATTCGATCGAATCTGGTGGTGGACAGCAGGAAATAGAGTTTTTGTCATCTCAAGCTGGAGAGGATTGTGAACTAAAGGATATGGACCTTGCAACAGATAGCCATTCCTTTCCAAATTCAAGTAACTCTATGAGTAGGGAAATAACAGATGATGAGGTGGCTAGATACATAACAGATGATTGTAAGGTATTAATGTTTAATTATCTCCCTTGAAACCTTTTATGCAATTGCTACCATTCAAAATTTTGCATCATGCATGTTAGAACTACAAGGAAATAATGGGCAATGCAATTGAGATAAGGGAAAGGAAATCAATTTACTTGTTGCCTATGAAGAATTCCATCTCATATATATTGTTTGAAATTAAACTTATCGTTTTTTTTTAATTTCACCAATTGTTAGGTCAGTACCTTGTATCGATTTAAATTTATCTGGTTGTATTTTGTGCAATATTTTAACTGCTGTACTGTACTAAGATATAGAGCATGTTTCACCCTACATTGATCCCTTTTATTGTGAGTATCATGTTAGGTTAGTTTTGCTCAGGAACATTTATTTTGCTTATAAGTTATGTAGTATGTTTTGGTTAATTAATAGTACTAGTTGTGTCTTGTTTGTTTACGTACAGCCGGTATCTAATTTGTATCGGGGCATGCGGAGACGGTGTCTGGACTTTGAGGCAGCAGTCAGTCGAAGAAAAAGCTTAGAAGATGGTTCAAGCAGTGGTTCTACTTCTGTGTTGACACATCCAGAAGAGAAGATGGCATCCATGGATACGCAACTGGTCCCTTATAAATCTGGTGGTGGTGTTGCAACTAGATGCGTTTTAACTGGAATAGGTTTACACTTAAATGCTTTGGCAACAACTTCAAAGGATGCCAAAAATCTCAATCACGAAAAGTTTTCATCCGAAAGGCAACTGGTTTTGCCCAATTCTAGCGCTTCAGGTCATTCTCCTTCAACTGGTCTCGATCCTCTCTTGAATTCGGTTGTTGCTGAAAGAGATATGGATCCTTCAGAGAATGGGGTTCAAAATGAGGAAGCATCTGCATATGTGCTCGCTGAGGATTTCAATCAAAATAGTCCCAAAAAGAAGAGGTTAGTCAAATTCTCAATGAAATAGCTATTGCATTGCATCATATGTCTACAACTTAGATGTTTAGCTGCATCACCTTGTTATCTAAAACAAGCGAAATGGTTTTGCAGACGTAGGTTGGAACATCCTGGAGAAACTGAGTCGTCATGCAAACGCTGTAACTGTAAAAAGTCCAAGTGCTTAAAACTGTAAGTTCCAACTCCAACAGTCTGACGAAATTATTTGATGATACTGGAGACTTCATATAATTGCATAGCAGTTACAAAACAAATTTGCGATTGGGAGATCTAATTTTGTATCAATAGAAAAGAAATTCATATACTTCCTCTTATCATTCCTTCCACTTTCCCCCCCTTCAACCTTCAATTGTTTCTTTTCTTCTAAATTGGCTTCATAATAAGAATTTTGATTTTTTGTACTCTTTGTGCAGTTACTGCGAATGCTTTGCAGCCGGCGTTTATTGTATTGAGCCATGTTCATGTCAAGATTGCTTTAACAAACCTATTCATGAAGACACTGTTCTTGCAACTCGTAAGCAGATTGAATCTCGCAATCCACTTGCATTTGCTCCCAAAGTGATCAGGAACTCGGATTCTCTTCCGGAACCTAGGGTATGAAAATATCTGTCGACTTTCTCTGGAGTGTTGGACTGCAAGATGATAACTTGAGAAATTTGTTTCTTTCAGGATGAATCTAACAAAACCCCTGCGTCTGCACGACATAAAAGAGGATGCAACTGCAAGAAATCAAGCTGCCTTAAGAAATACTGTGAATGCTATCAGGTTTTCCCCCTTGGAAAATCATGTGTACATTAGTTTCTCTTTTATTTTCCCTTTTGTGAGGTCTTATTTAAACCATTCGTCTTTTTCAAAGGGTGGCGTTGGATGCTCCATCAGTTGCAGATGTGAGGGATGTAAAAATGCATTTGGAAGAAAGGATGGTGAATTTTACAAGCCATCCACTTGATTATCTTGAATGCACACTGATTTTCTAGTCTCATGATTGTGCATCTGAGATTGTATAGTTCGATTTTATTTCACAATTTTCCTCATAGTATGTATTGTTTTTGTTTCAGGGTCTTCTTTATTAGGATTAGAAACTGAACAAGAAGAAGAAGAACCAAAAACAAACCAAAAGAGTGTGATGGACAAAGCTTTGCAAGGCACTGAAATCCAGAATAATGAAGAGCAGAACTCAGGTTCTGCTATTCCTTCAACACCATTACAGCATTGCAGGTACAACTCTTAAATTTTCAGCTAAATAATAATGAAGATATTCATTGTTGTTGGAACGTTGACCGTCTACATCTGCAGGCAATTGGTTCCCCTGCCCTTCTCTTCAAGGAGCAAGCCACTGCGTTCTTCTTTTCTCAATGTTGGATCCTCATCTGGATTTTATACTGGCCACAAACTTGAAAAGCCGAATATTCTCCGATCCCAACCGGATCTTGGGAAAAATACTGAGCCTGTTTTGGAAGATGAAATGCCGGATATTCTTCGTGAAGATTGCTCCCCTGGTGCAGGCGTGAAGACTGGTTCCCCTAACAGTAAGAGGATATCTCCTCCTCAGAGCGACTTTGGCTTATCGCCACTACCACGAACAGGCCGGAAATTGATATTGCAGTCAATCCCGTCTTTCCCTTCTCTCACTCAACACTGAACATGGTGAGTCTTCCGAGCAAAGTCTGCTTCAATTTGCCAATTAGTTGAAATATGTGTAGCTCAGTAGACTCTGTTTGAGCTTTGTATAATAAAAAGTAGTGTCCCTACACCCAATACCTCCAACTTATCTTGTAAAATATTAGTTTTCCGAAGATTGTACCTGTAGAAATGGTGGTTGGACTGTTGATTTATATAGATCCGTGATTAATTTGCTTCTTTTCAATCCTTCTTCTCTTCAAAGTTTAGATGACAGCCATATGATTTAGACCCTTGCTGTTAGATCTAATGAAGGAGCAAATCCACTTGTCAACATCTTTCCCCCTAGACTACTAGACTCCAAATTTAGCTAAAGACCAAGTGAGCTTGAGTTGGATCAAGTAGCTTGACTAAAGGCCTATCCTAGGTTCAACTTTCATCCTTAGCCCATTGGCCCAACCCTCATTTTCTAAAGCCCCAATGAAGCCATCTTAAATGAATTTCTCTTAGTTAGGATTTGAATCAAGACAGATAGAGAGATGAAACATGCACATGGATGAGAGATGGGCCTTTGTTTCAGCAAGTACCGTAAAGCCACAAACATGTCTAGGATTTTTGCTTGTTTGAGCGAATTTACAGCATTTGTTTCAACTTTTTCGAGTACCCTTTTTTCAGAATTCCATTGGTAGCCACACAGCTGGCTGTTTCACTAGAAAACAAAAACAAAATCTGAAAGTTGATCTTTTTGTTGGGGTCCAAAAGATTCACATGCCTCTCTTATTTTCACTTTTCTTCTTGGATACTTTAAGGCAACTTAATCATGGAGGTTGGTAGAAGTGTATTGGATTTTGCTGTTATATTATAAGAGCAATCGTGCCGACACTCCACAAAACTTGCACAAATTTCAAATCACTGTCCACACAGAGACAATCCCTTTGGTCATTATGGTGTCTGTTTTTCTTGTTATGTTATTGGAATTAAGAACAGTAAACCTTTGGAATACATTGAACTCCTTGTTCCTTTTTGGTTTGTTTTGTTGAATACACTGAACATGTTAGATGTTAGAAGCCAAATTATGTGGTGCTGTGCTTTTAATGATTTAATCTCTGGGAACCACTGTTAGAAGCCAAATTATGTGGTGCTGTGCTTTTAATGATTTAATCTCTGGGAACCACTTTAATCTCTGGGAACCATTATGAAGTGGTTAAGAGGGACTTTTGAAATGCTCAATCTATGGTAACCAGTGACTTTGGAATTAATTTTCAACATGTTTTCTTGACATCCAAATGTTGTAGGGTCAGTATGTCTTGTGACAACAATCAAAGTGCACGCAAGTTGACCCATACAATCATGGATATATATATAAAAATTTAATCACTGGGGTTGTGAGCTACGTTAGGTCCATAATTTTTTCTCTTTTGAATTTGTACTCTTGCTTCGGTTGCATTTTTGTTAATCCATCAACTCAACAAGTAGAAACTTATTGATCATTCATGGTCACCAAATGTATGGAATCATACCTAACATTTAGAAATGCACGGATTAGAATAAAATTAAAGCACAAATACAATAGCTGAAATCTTATTTTTGTTTGTGATTGACTTGCATGCACCTCAACTATTTCACGAGATAAGTGTTTGGTCCAAATACATATTTCACGAGATAAGTATTTGGTCCAAATACATTTGTTGTCAAGGTAACTCGTCCACTATGATTTGAGCTCATTTCTTCTTCTAAACTTACCTGACTTTTATTGACCATTATGCCCATCCATTGTTTTTAGTTGAAGTCATATATTTGACTTGATGATTCTGATGTTTACATGTCCCATTGCTATATTTGACTGGAAAATGATTTTCATCACATTGACAGTTTAAATTTTCAACATTGTAGAGATTTCCATAGGAAAGGGCATGATATGTATAATATTAGATTAAGCTCTGAGACAGATATTCAAACCTCCATTTTCTCTCTCCAAATAGTTTGTTTTAGAGGGACATCACATCAAGTCAAGAGGGTAGAGTGGTTTTTCTTAGCAGTTGTACTGTTTCTAAAAGCATAATATAGCTTTTTGGTGAGGAGCAAAATCAAACAGTAGTTGAGAAAAAGAGCAAAGCCAATTAGAAAGGACTTTGTCTTTGTGTTGGTGGGTGACCCCAGAGGCAAATTATATACTTGTTTCTTTTTCTTGGGATATTTCATTGCAGATTCTTGGTTTTAAAGTCATTGTCTTTATTCAACAATATTACACAATCTTCATTGATGGTGTAGAATTATGATTGATGCAGAATGTGCTCCAAATCTTTGGTGTTGGAAGGTTTTCAACATTTCCTGCAGAGTTAACTTCCAGTTCCTGTACAGCAAACTTCTTCAACACAGGTTATATAAGTTCAAATTCAAGCGCTAGTTTTGCTAATAACTCAAATGGCATAAGTTGCTTGTCATGAATTTGAATCACCTCCAATTTTTATTGAACTTTTTATTTAGTAATGAGAATTTGTTTACTGTTACGGAGAAGAGATTTTCTCAATGATCTTAAGGTTTCCCTTTTTTATTATTGAGTTATTTCAATTTTGAAAACTAAAATTTTACGAATAAGAGTACATTTTATTCTTCGAATATAAAAGTTTTCTGATAGTTGGACCACTATAATCAAATTGAATTCAAATCCGAATTATTCAACCTCATGTCGGTATAGTTTGGCTTTCGAAATTACTTCAACAACCAAGTTTGTGACTAACGATCAATGTTCAAATTTGAGATGAATAGTATAACAAATAAATGAATTCTTAATCATCATGGATGATTTAGTGGTCAAGAAGAAATTTTAGTAACTGAGAGATAATCATGCACGTAAGCTGATTTCGAATGTTCATGGATATATAAAAAAGAAAAAAACAAATGAATTCCTTGAACGAAAGGTATTATGATTGTTTTCATTGTACATATTATATAAAGTTCTGGTTGATCTCAAATTGTCAAAAAAAAAAAAAAAACAACAGTCCAATTATTACAAGAAATCCGGTTTTGTCTTTATGTTTGTTTGATATTATGAATGTCAGTTGTAGCTAACGTTACTATATAATAAGATACTGATAGTACATATAAATTCATGATCATTCGGTTAGTGATATGAAAAATTAGATTAAAACCAAAATAGTAGGTATCCCAATTATTTAGGCTCCTTTTATTAGCCATTTTGTTTTTAGTTTTTGAAATTTAAATCTATAATAACTACTTTATCATAAGTTTTTTTTTGTTTGAATATCTACCTCTTATTTATATTTTAAGAAACTAAACCAAAATTTGGAAAAAAAAAAAATAAAACTTTCAAAAGCTTGTTTTTGTCTTTAAAATTTAGTTGACATTCACATACTTTCTTAATAAAATATGAAATACATTGTAAAAAAGATGAAATATATTATAAAAAAAAATTAAGCAATAATAAATTTAAATTTTAAAAATAAAAAATAAAAAACAAAATAGTTATTAAACATGAGATCTTAATTATGAATAAATATGGCAAGAAGTATGACAATCTATTTCTCATATGACAAGTGGACTCATAAGAGTTATCCAAAGAGTCAAAAAATCCTACGTCAGCAGCCATGTGGACATAATTAAATGGACGGTTTTGATCATTGACCAGTGCCCAATGACTCATCATTTCAAATTAAGCTGGACCCAATTAATCCGAATATATCAATATTTGAAACTTAAATTTTTAACCCAAAAAAATAAAAATAAAAATAATTGAATTTTTATCGTTACTCATGATTTGAAACTTTATGCTAAGAAAAAAAGTATAAAGTTAAAACTTTTTGAAAAGAAAAATAGATGCAAACAAAATCTAAATACATATATGATAGAATTATAGGAAAAAAAAATAGAAATATTCCCATTTCTCCTTTTATCTCAATAATACAAAATGCAAATTTGAAATGTACCTCTATATATAATCATTTTATCTTTGGAGTATTTTTCACTTCGCTAATATTTTAAAGGCTTAATTTTAAACCTCATATTTTTTTATTCTTCAAAACCTACAATTCAAACTTATATTTATTGATGTCACTAGAGTTATGTTGTTATCATAAATATATTTTAAATATTAATTTTTAATTTTGTGTCTAATAGATTTTTATTTTTTATTTTTTATTTTTTATTTTATTTTAATTTGATCATTTTAAAAAATTTATAAATTTTTATTTTTGTGATAAATAGGTCAATGAATTTAATTTTTTTAAAAAACTAATGGTTTAGATATAAATTGAATCTTATAAAGAGACTTCCAAATTTCAATTTCGTATCTAGTGGATCTATGAACTTACAAAAATATTGCATAGGTCAATATCCTATAAAACACAAAGTTGAAAGTTCATGAACCTATTTGACACAAAATTGAAAGTTTAATGAATTATTAAACATTTATTTTTTTAAAGTTGAGGGATTTATAGGTCACAATAAAAGTTTAGATACTTATTAAACCTTTTTAAAATTTAAAAACCCAATAGACATAAATTTGAAAGTTTATATTCGTTTAATAACTATTTAATTTTTAAAAATTATACTTGTTTTCTCATAGTTTTCTACCAAAACATGAAAATTCATAGGTGAAAAGTAGTATTTATATGTATATTTTTTTAAAATAGCAAGGGTGATCAAACTAATCATGCTGAATACGATTCATTATTAGATATTTCAAATGTGTCGTTTTTTAGTTAAAAAATATTTGGGGTATAAAGAATTGAACGGGCAAACTCTTGGTTATCAACTCCATATATCATGTCAGTTGAATTAAATTTTTGTTAACTTTCACATATCATGTAAACATTATGGCCCGTTTGATAACTATTTTGTTTTTGAAATTTAAGCCTATAATAACTATCTTACTACATGATTTTTCTTACTTGTATATCTACATGTTACCTATAT
Organism: Sechiopsis laciniata; assembly: GCA_037833695.1. Taxonomy (NCBI): domain Eukaryota; kingdom Viridiplantae; phylum Streptophyta; class Magnoliopsida; order Cucurbitales; family Cucurbitaceae; genus Sechiopsis; species Sechiopsis laciniata. The sequence goes on along the minus strand of JBBMKA010000021.1, from coordinate 4,802,800 downwards.
TTTTAGAAACAAAACCAAAAGTTGGGAACAAAAAAAATAACTTCCAAAAATTTGTTTTTGTTTTTAAAATTTGGTTAATATTCACCCACTTTCTTAAAAAAAGATAGATATATTGTAAAAAAGATGAAATGCCTTGTAAGAAGTTTAAGTAAAAATAAGTTTAAATTTCAAAAAATAAAAAAGCAAAAATTCAAATGGTCATCAAACACATCTACATTAATCAATTTCATCTAGTAGACATTTAAAGATGAGATACGAGAAATGACACGTAAGCATAGTAAAAGCAACGTCATATCTTTTTTAGTACAATAATAAATGAAATTTTGAATGTACAACTTTATAATGGAGAATACATAAAAATCATATTACCACTCGGTAAAAAAAACAAAAAACATTAAAAATTACCCACCAGTAAAAAGTAGTGGTGGACACCTTGATAGGGTAGACACATTTGAAACACCAATAATGGAAGAAAAGTAGGCCATAAGAAAAAATAAAGGGCACCAAATATTAATTGTGGAGGACTTTGTTCATTTATTTATTTATTTCTTTTTTATTATTCTTTTTTTTTTTTTTTTAAATCTTAATCTTCTTGCAATTGCTTAAATATTGTTTATTTAGTACAAGCATCAATAGATCAATAAGAATTATAGTTAAACCAAATATCTTAATTACTATATCGTACATCATCTTTAACTTATAATTATGAGATTGTGAATTTGAATTTTCCATTCTTAATTATTAAAAGACAAACAATCATCTATTCATGGGCACATACTAATACTGATTCATTATTGATTTTGTTGAGAGTTAAAGTTTTAATTGAATGGTTGGCAGTTGGTTAATGGAGGAAGTTGAGTAGTGGGGTAAAAGCTAAAAACCATGATTGGTTTTAGCTATATGATAATTCAAAATATCTATGATTAATAATGGAAGAAACTTAAACAATAATAGTGACTTTTAATTTTTTTGGTTAGATTATAGTGTCTTAATTTCTCGCACGTGGTGATGATAATATAAGCTGGTTGAAAACCTTATAATTAATTTTTTAGTTGTATTAAATAGTGTGTGGATGATAGAGGTTAATTATTTATGAAAGAAGTGACCGACTTCAGTGTTAGGCATAATATTAAGGTGGGCAAGAGACGACCATGAAATATCAATAAATATGAATTTATTAAATTTTTAAGTCGAGAATATATATCTTAACTAGTTGAACTATGTTCAAATTATTACTAAAATATAATTTAGTTAAAATAATTAACAAATATACTCAGATTCAAATATTGAATCTTTATTTCAAATTTGATATAATATAATCTAAAAAGAAGTATAAATGAAAGGATTCATGGTTTAGGTAGATTCTCACCTTTATTCTCAATTCTTTTAAGAATTTTAAGGAATTTATATTTTTGTTCAATCTTGGCTCCATTTCAAAAGAAGGGTTCTTCCACCCTTCTATAGAGGTGAGGTTCTCCACAATTTTATTTATTTGTTTATTTGTGGATTTGTTGATGAAGCACAAAATTAGTTGACTTTTGCATTATGGATTCTTAGCCTAGCTACCTAATTCTCATTTAATAATCAATATGTTATTCAATTGATTCTTTAATATGGTATATTAATATGGACAGCCTACCTTACAATTTTTTTTTTTTTTTCTTTTTCCTTTCTTTTCTTAAAGTTATGAACTTGCACTCTAAGAAAATAATGAGTTTTTTTGGGACATGTTTTTTTCCCCTTATTCAGGAATCTTTATTAAAGAGAGGCGATATTCTTTGAAAATAGAAAAATATTATTTGGTCTTCCACCCACGCAAGGAAAGGAAAAAAGGTTGGTTCTTGCAAAGGAAAAGGAAAAAGGAAAGAAATTAATGAATTTTAATTTTGAGATTAGGTAAGTTAAAATCTAGAGGATTATTAGTGAGAAATTTGAGAATTGACTGAAGTTTTATAACTGTGGACTTTGTGCTATAAGATGTTTAAATTGGGAGATTTTTTTTTCTCGAGAGTATAGTTTTTTTTAAACAATATTTTGGGTGGAGAATCAAAACCTCTAACATTGAAGTTGTTAATATATCATACCAATTGAACTTTTGGTAGGGAGAATATAGTTGGGAGTTTTTGGTTCTATTAATTTCCATTACCAATAATTAGAAGAAAAAAAAAAAAAGTAGGTAAGTTATAACATTATGGTTTGAAATTTGGTAAGCATAAGTCAACCAATTTATTTCAATAATATTTAACTTTTCCAAATATTATTTTTCAAAAAAAGAAAGAAAGAAAGAATTAAATGCACAAAATATAGAGATTAGCTAATAAATGAGGAAGATTTTTTAATACAAAAATAGTCAAATTTTTCATTAATGTCATATATATATATTTCAAGTATAGCAATTTTTAGGATTGAATATGTTAAATTAAATTATCATCAAACAATAAAATCAATACGTTACCAACTCTTTCGATGATGTCATTGATTATAAAAACATTCAAATTAATTTAGTGGCTTAGATCATATTAGCTCAAAGTTTCATTTTGCCAAACTAGTTCAATGGGCTAAATGGTTGCCAAACTAGTACTCCAATTGCATTATATCCCAAATATGGTTGAATTTAAAAATGATAAAATGAGCTAAATGGTTATATCATTAACTTTCAAATCAAATGTTCATTTATATTTTTTTACTATTATTAGAAAAATTGAAATACCCTCCAAATCTTGTCAAAAAAAAAAAAAAAGGAAAAAAAGAAATACCCTCCAAATCGATAAAGTTAGTTTAAAATTAGGCAAGTCCGATCTCAAATTTTTACAAGAATTTTGATTTGTTCATAACTTCTATAATTATTTCTCATAAAAACTTGATGAGAAGAATTTAAAAAAAAAAAAAAAAAAAAAAAAAAAAAACTTAGGCCTATTTGATAAATGTTTTATTTTGGATTTTTTAAATCTAACCTTTTTACTCAAACCCTTTATAAATAGGTTTATCTTGTACGAAAAAAAGTATTTGATTCTAACTAAATTCTAAAAATCAAAACAAATATGTAGAAACTATTTTTGTAGATTTTAAATTTTGACTTAACTTTTATGAAAGGTAGATATTATAATAACAACAAATTATAGAGAATTATGCTCGATAGTCAAATTTCACAAAATAATTACAAATCTAGATAAATTTAAAAATATTTGCATCATAGTAAAAAATAATGTATTATTAATATTCTATTATACACTATTATTTTATTATTAATACATTATTTTGTATTATTAATACAGTATTATATGTTATTAGTACAATATTGTGTATTAATATAATATTATGTATTAATAATACCGTATAATTATTAATATTTATGATTATGATCGTTAAAATATTTTTTTGCCTACTATCGTAAATACTTTCCATATTCCTAAAGAAAACCCCTAAATTATATGTTGAAATATAATTATAGTCTTAATTTTAAAAAAAAAAAAAAAAAATATCAAGCGAGGTTTACTAACTCATTTTTTGTACTAAAAAAAAAACCTCATTTTAAAATTTTTTTTAATAATAATTGGAGTTTGAGAGATTAAACATGTAACTTGGATAATACGAAATCATAAAAAATGTTATAATGTTATGCTAGTATATTTAATTTCTTATGAAAGTTGGTTACAATAATGCAAAGCACCGATAACTGTTTAGAAACCCAATAAAGAACAGCTTGAACATCATAACTATAGAAGCAAGCAAGAAAAAACAAATGAATTTAATAATATAATACCAATAAGATAAAAATAAAGTAGGATGTAGCTTTTGATAATTGAATCACTCTCTCTACCCACTAATCTTCCATAAGGTGGTGACGACAAAACACAGCAAAATCGAAAGATTATATGACACTTTTTCAACATTTGTTGTTCTCTGTTCTAATTCTAATTACCTACCTAAGTTTATCCCTTTTGTGTTAATTAATTTCCTAATTGCCTTTCTTAACCCTTTTGCTTAATCTCAGTTCTGTGTGCATCATTGGACGGTCACTGTACAAAACCCCAAAAATATTATTTGATTATGATCTTCAAAGAGCAAGGAGACAGAAGAAATGGGGTGAAGACGAAGCTGATTGGTTAGTGGGGTTTTTTTTTTTTTTTCTGATGACCCATTTTGTTGCATTATTTGTTGTGTTTTTTCATTTGATCCAAGTGTTTTATGAGAGGAATATGCTGTTTCGACCCTTTTGGGGGAGACCCATTTGCTTGAAATTTGATTTTTGTGTTCTATCTGAGCTGTTGAGTTTCTGGTATGATTGGGAACAAGCTTCTTTTTTAGCTGTTCTTGAGGTTTTTGGTCCCCTATTTCGAATTGGGGTTGGTTTCTGTAGTGTTTTTTGAAGAATGAGATAATGCCTTTTGCCTTTGGTTCTTTGTTCTTTTGCCACTTTCTTGCTGATCCAAGCTCAGGTTAGGTAAGCTTTTGAACTAATGATTTTTTCCTTTTGCACTATGAATTCTTCTTGGTCGGCAAGGACTCGCGCAGTGGTAGAAGGCTTGGTCTTTGAAAGTGTGCTTCTCGAAAATCCCAGATTCGAGTCTCACTTGTGATATGTGGACAACTCCCATATCTCCTTTCCTTCGGTGTCTAGCCTAGGGACAGGTGCGGAGAAGGTCCTATTTCTCGGTTTTCAAAAAAAAAAAAAACTATGATTTCTTTCTGAATTGACTTATACAAACCTTTGCAAAATAGCATTTGTTTGAAAAATCTTCTTGCAGAGCTTAGGGCCCTATTTGAGAAAGTTGTATGTGGTTGTAGATTTGGATTCCCTCTGTTTTTCCCCATCCCTAGAGTTGGTTTCCTTCTGATGCAGTGAATCGAGGGCTATTAAGCAAAGAAGTTGTGCAATTATTTAAAGTTGTTTTTTATTTGAGCAGCTTATTTTTTTTTTTGATATTGTTATTTGAGCAGCTTTCTGTGCTGGCATGCCTTTTCTTTGAAGCCTCCTATTGAAGGCTGAAGGGCTAATGTAAACATAATGGCATTTTCTCTTGCTATGCAGGCTAACTCGGTGACAAGGAGCTGCAAAGGCTGAGGATTGACCGGTTCGCGAAGTTCAAATTGTGCTAGTCTGGCCTGGGTCCGTTCCGAGGCCGAAACGTTTTGTTTGGTTGTTGTTTGCCGGTGTTATGACAACCTTGACGCATTCGGAATCTCGGCGCTTATATTCTTGGTGGTGGGATAGCCATATCAGCCCCAAAAATTCGAAATGGCTACAAGAGAATCTTACAGGTTATGCATCTTTTCGTCATGACTTATCTTATCGATGACATTTCAGTTCAATTCCCATGTTTAGGAGTTGCATTGTTCTTCACATTCCAATTAACTCAGCCTTCTGTTTCTTGCTGACATTTATAAACATTTGAGTTTTGAATGAGTTGGTATGGTACTGCTGCTAGAGTTGAAAGAGGTGAAAAGAATGACAATTTATGTGTTATGAGAGTGTAGTTGTTTTGGAGAAACAGGTAGTAAGTTTGTAGTTGAAACTCTCTTTTAACAATTTGCTTTTGAATATTTCTGATCATCACCATTTATGAAAGTTGATGTGGAGTAGTGTAAATGTTGTCTCAATTGGCATCTGCATTCTCAAAATTCTTTGTTCTCTAGGATGTCCTCATGGGTTGATACATGGATACTAGCTTAAATTTGAATGGTTCCATAACATCACAATTTTTTGTACATGACTTTCTATGATTGGGAGTGTGAATTTTCACCAGTTTTAGAAATTGTAACAGGTGACTGCAAGTTCCCTCTTGCAACAACAGACAACTTAAATCTGATGGATCTGTTCACCTATTTTTTTTGCAGACATGGATGCCAAAGTAAAAGCAATGATCAAACTCATTGAAGAAGATGCAGACTCCTTTGCAAGAAGAGCAGAAATGTACTATAAGAAACGTCCAGAACTTATGAAATTGGTAGAGGAATTCTACCGAGCTTACCGTGCTTTAGCTGAAAGATATGACCACGCAACTGTCGAGCTTCGTCATGCACATAAAACCATGGCTCAAGCATTTGAAAACCAAATGCCTCCTTTTATGTTTTCTGATGAGTCAGCTTCAGGGTCTACTATCACTGAAGCTGAATCCTGCACCCCAGAAATCCACCTCCCGAATCATGCACTGCATGATCGAGATGACTTGCTCAACGATTCGGGATGTTCGTCGTCAACAAATCATCATCAATTAAGAACGAAAGGAGATAATACTGAGGAATCAAATTCTAGTGTAAGTGCAGGGGGATCGAAACAGTTCAATGAGATGTTTGCATCAAGAAAAAATGTGCTAGAGAATTTAGAAGTTGGTGAAAGTGATTTCGATGATCATAACTTGCAAAAAGTATCCCCTCAGGTTTCAAGTGAAACTGATGATCTCAAATCTCAGGTCCTTTGTGAGTCAGGAAGTGATGAAGAATTGGATGTTGTACTTCAAAATCTAAGAAAAAAACTGAATCAAATGGAAGCTGAAAAGGAAGCTTTCTTTCTTAAATACCAGAATTCCTTGGAAAAGTTATCCAGCTTAGAGAAAGAACTTAGTTCTGCTCAGAAAGATGCCGGTGGACTCGACGAACGAGCAAGCAAAGCTGAAATTGAAATAAAAATATTGAAGGAAGCCCTTGTAGATCTGAAAGCAGAGAAAAATGCAGGTCTTCTACAATATAATCAATGTTTGCAAAAGATATCTAGCCTAGAAAAGCTATTATCTGTAGCCCAACAAGATGCTGAAGGACAAAATGAGAGAGCTGCTAAGGCAGAAATTGAGGCTCAGAACCTTGAGCAACAACTTTCCAGATTAGCAGCTGAAAAGAAGGTCAGTCTTCTTCAATATGAGCAATGCCTAGAGAAGATATCTGCTTTAGAGAATAAAATCTCTCTTTCTGAAAACTATGCAAGAATGCTTGATGAACAAATAAATAGTTCAGAGACTGAAGTCAAAGCACTGAAGAGAGCTCTTAATGAACTGAACAAAGAGAAGGAAATGGCATCTCGTCAGTATGAGCAGTGCTTGGAGAAAATTGCCAAGATGGAAACTGAAATATCTCGTGCTCAAGACGACGTAAAACGTCTAAAAAGTGAACTTATGATGGCGAATGAAAAACTAGAGACGACAGAAGAAAGGTGTGCTCGTTTGGAGCAGTCGAACCATTCGCTGCAGTTTGAGGCAGACAAACTTGTGCAAAAGATGGCTATTAAAGATCAAGAGCTTTCAGAAAAGCAAGATGAGTTGAAGAAATTTCAAAGTCTAATGAACGAGGAGCAGTCACGATTTGTACAAGTTGAAAAAACTCTCCATACTCTGCAGAAGTTGCATTGCCAATCTCAGAAGCAGCAGGGAGCTTTGACCTTGGAGCTTAAAAATGGCCTCATGATGCTGAAGGATTTGGATATATGCAAACATGGTATGGAGGAAGAGCTTCAATGCGTTAAGGACGAAAACAAAATACTGAGTCAACTGCATTTTTCTTCCAATACTTCAATGAAGAGTCTAGAGGATCAATTATCTAGCTTGAAGGAGATGAAAGAGAAGTTTGAAGTGGTTGTTTCCCAAAAAGAAGAGCAGAGCAACTTGCTTGAGAAAGAGATTCAACATTTGAGAGAAGAAATTAAAGGATTGAGTGGAAGATACAAGGGTATAATGAGACAATTGGAGGCAGTAGGATTAGATCCTGACTCCATTGAATCCTCTGTGAAGGAATTTCAGGAGGAGAATGGCAAGCTGAGGGAGGCCTGTGAAAAGGACAGGAACAAGATTGAAGCACTATATGAGAAACTAAGTTATATGGATGGACTTTCAAAAGAAAATTCCATTCTCACAGTATCTCTGGCTGAATTGAGTGCTGAATTGGAGAGGTTTAGGGAGAAAGTCAAGGAATCTCAGGAGCTATCCCAATTTACCCAAGGAGAAAAAATTGCTTTGGTTGCAGAGAAATCTTCCTTACTTTCACAATTGCAGACTGTAACTGAGAATATGTTGAAACTCTTAGAGAAGAACACATTGCTAGAAGACTTCCTATCTGGTGCAAATAAAGAGCTTGAAGGTTTAAGGGCAAAATCAAACGGCTTAGAAGAATTCTGCCAGTTGTTGAAGGATGAGAGGTCCAATCTTCTGAATGAAAGAGGTGTGTTGGTGGCTCGGCTTGAAAACATTGAAATAAGACTAGGAAACCTGGAAAAGAGGTTTACAAATCTAGAAGAAAAATATTCTGATCTGGAAAATGACAAAGACTCTGCCTTACATCTAGTGGAAGAATTGAGGTTTTCCCTTCTAATAGAAGAACAAGAGCATACAAGTTACAAGCAGTCGACCGAAGCGAGACTTGCTTGTTTGGAGGACCATGTCCATATCCTACAAGAAGAAAGTAGGATGGGAAAGGAAGAGATTGAAGAGCTACTAGACAAGGTTGTATACGCCCAGGTTGAAATCTACATCTTGGAGAGGTTTGTTGAGGATTTGGAAGAGAAAAATCTTTCTTTGCTTATTGAATGTGAACAATATGAAGAGGCATCCAAGTTATCAGATAAGCTCATTGCTGAGTTGGAAGGCGAAAATCTTGAGCAGCAGGTTGAAGTAGAATTTATGTACAATGAAATCGATAAGTTAAGAGCAGGAATCCGTAAGGCATTAACGGCTCTTCACATTGATCAAGATTATGGGCAGGGAAATATGAAGGAAGAGAAAATTTTGATAGAGGATATCTTGGCCAGAATTGAGGATTTGAAAGCTTCTGTGTTAATAAATAAGGACAAGAAGCAACAACTGCTAGTTCAGAACTCGGTTTTGTTAACTCTTCTTCAGCAACTGAGTTTAGAAAGTGAAGAACTTCTGTCTGAGAAAATGAACATTGTTCAGGAGTTAAAGTTCATGAAGGACCAACTAGCAATGCATGAAAATGATAAGCATGAGCTTTTGAAGACCAAAAACCAATTGATAATGCAAGTTACCCAGTGGGAGCAACAAGAGTTACTGCTGAAGGCAGAGATTGAAACTCTAAATGTGAAGCTTATAAATCTTCAAGGGACCTGTCTTATGCTGGAAAAGGAAAATTTTAATGTAGCTGAAGAAAAAAAATCTTTGCTCAAGAAAATTTTGGACCTTGAAGAGGACAAGAATATTATTCAACAAGAGCAGCACAATTCAATCATCCAGGAAGTGATTGCTTTCAATATCTTATCATCGATTTTCGAAAGCTTCAAAACTGAGAAATTCTTGGAAATAGAAAAGCTTGTTCAAGACATATGCCATCTCCAAGTGGTTAATTCTGATACAAGGGAAAAAGTTGGAAAGTTGGCAGAGAAATTTCAGTTGAACGAAGTGAAAATTTTGCATTTAAATGGATCAGTAGAGAAATTGTCTAAGGAGCTACATGAAGCAAAAGACTTGAATGATCAACTTAACTATCAAATTTTACTTGGAAACGATTTTCTGAGGCTGAAGGCACAAGAGCTTTCTGAAACAGAAGAGGAGCTTCAAAATTCACAAAACTTAAACATGAAATTGTCTGGTGCTGTTGAGGAGCTCAAGATGGAAGGTAATGAAACAATGATGATCAGACACAGTCTAGAGAATGAGAATCTTGAACTTTCTGAAAAGTGCTTAAGCCAGGAGAATGAGATTCAATGCATCTGTGAAGTGAACGAAAATTTGAAATCTGAAGTAGATTTGTTGAACGAAGAGATCGAGAAATGCAAAATTAGAGAGGAATGTCTGAATTTAGAATTACAGGAGAGAAGAGATGAGTTTGAGCTCTGGGAGGCTGAAGCCACAACATTTTACTTTGATCTTCAAATCTCATCGACCCACGAGATTTTATATGAACATAAGGTTCATGAACTTGCACAGGCTTGTGAAAATGCTGGGGATGAGAATGCTGCAAAAACTATGGAGATTGAACAGCTCAGAGATAGAGTAAGTTGCTTGGAAACCGAAATTGGAGAAATGGAGTTGCAACTGTCTGCATATAAGCCTGCCATAGCTTCTCTGAGGCAGGATGTAGAATCACTCAAGCATTTTGTTCTTCCTCAGGGTAGGGATGTCTGTAGAGATTTTGTAGGAGAAGAGGTAAAAAAATTTCTTATTAATTATATGCCACAACACCTACTAGGCTACTACAATACTTCATTATCATTCTTCTAAACGATTTCCTACTATAGTTAAAGTGTTGCTTGATATAATTAAACTTATCAACCTATCAATTTAAGTTTTTAGATTGATTGGAAGTTTAACATGATTCAACATGGTATCAAAGCTACTGAAGGTCTAGTGTCTAAACGGTTGTGAAATCATTTCCTCCTCAATTGATATTAATTTTCATTTGTTGGGTAGTTTTCAAATTTTCAAACCCACAAGTAAGGAAGATGTTCATCGATATAGTTAAATTTATACTAACCTTTCGGTTTAAGCTTTTGGGTTGATCGATAATTTAACATGATTGAATACAAAGGTATTTAGTGCTATCTAGTTTACAATTTACTTTGAGTTGGCTCAAAACAGCCAAATTTGGTGCTTGATATCGTTGAAGTTCTTTACTTTATGCCTGGATGTAATCGTGTCGGTAGCAATACTGATACACAAGGAATGCATACGTGCAAGTATGAGGATATGCCTGTGCCTGTATTTACTTTGAATCAATTTTCAACTTCCAGCTCGAGCTTAAAACTTGAATTGAATGGTTTTAACTTCTAGGTGTTAATCAGAAACATTATGTTTTACTGAACTTGTGTCCTAGAGTCAAACAGATTGCAATTAGTTATCAGGTTGTATGTGTATCTCCAGATTGCATCATAACAATGAGCTGAGCATCGAGGATGATGTTGCTGAAATCTATTAATGATTTTCGTTCATGTGTTGCCAGGACCAGGAAACCACAATTCATGTTCATCACAGTAGCTGTTATGTCCACAAAGAAGAGATATTGGATTTGCAGAAGATTGGGGCCATGATAAAAGCAGTTGAGAAGGCTGTGATCGAAGAAAAGAAAAAACTCAACAAAGAAGCTGCTGACAAACACGTAAAAGACTTCAAATCAGAAGGAACCTCGCACAAAAAAGCAAAAACTAAAGGGAAAGATTTGAAGGATGGAATTACCGATAAGCTAAAGGCAAGAAAGAACAAACCTGACAATGGAATATTGATGAAAGATATTCAACTGGATCATGTATCTGATAGTTCTTTCCAAAAAAGAAGCAAAGGGGAAAGTAGTGAGACCAGTGATCAAATGCTCAAGTTGTGGGAAACTACTGAGCAAGATTGTGACCAGAGTTTGATTGAAAGCATGCCTCAAAGCCCGCCCGACCCCCAAATTGAATGCCCTCCGTTGGAAATTGTAGAATATAAAAGTTCAGATTGTTCTTCAGAACTGCAAGTAGAGAAGGAGTTGAGCATTGATAGATTGGAGCTGTCGCCTAGCATTAGAGAACGAATTCGACGAGGCCGAAAAGGAAAGATTTTGGAGAGACTTGATTCGGATCTCGTTCAGTTGACAGGTCTACTAACAAGCATTCAAGACTTGAAAAAGAGAATGGAAGTGAACACCCTCGAAATGGCAAGAAACAACGAATACGACACAGTCGAGAAACATTTAAAAGAAGTTGAGGAAGCCATCTTCCAGCAAGTAAATATAAATGGTCAACTGAAGCAGAATTTAGAACGCAGTCCCTCATCTTTCGAGCGAAGGCCATCGGTAGAAATCGAGGCAACTGGAAACATCTCCTTAAACAAACTAACTGAGCAAGCACAAAGAGGATCCGAGAAGATAGGAAAACTACAGTTCGAGGTACAGAACATTCAGCGCGTCGTGCTGAAACTTGAATCCGAAAAGAAGAGAAAAGGGAAGAACAGATTCTCCAAGAGCAAACCCGGAGTTATTCTAAGAGACTTCATCTACAGAAGCGGAAAACACAGCGAAAGACGAAAGAAGGCATGTTCGTGTGGATGTACAAGACCTTCCACTCATGGAGACTGAGTCTTCCAGTTCTGAAGAACAGCATAATCTTGTAGAAGCAGCAGCTAGACAAATCCATCCCCTTGTAAGTTGTAATAATATTAGTTTGGTGTCTGTAGATCATCTTTAGATCTTTTTGAAAAATGTTTCCTTTTTGATCTTATGATGAACTTAACAGACAAATTCTTGCAATAATAACCTCCTTTTTTCTTTCTAAATTTTGTACTATATTGAGCTTGCTTGAATGATTTTGCTGAATAGGGCCCTGCAGTGAGTTGCAGACATAATTGGCACATGGAATGGCATAAACTTGCAACACTAAGCTCCAATTTGTTCATTTGGAAACTAGTAGACGGTTTTCACGTGGATTCTTATGTTCTTTAGTTCAACTTGATTTGCTGTACATCTTTATGTGTTAAAGACAACATCTTTATGTACTCAAACCCTAATCTTTATGTGCTTGATGATGTTTAAACATGACTTGATATGATTTTAGAGTTGAACAAGATTTGTTCTGTAAATAAAAAAAAAAAGATTTGTTCTGTAAATAATTCTCAAATATTTTTATATCTTGCTTGATGCCTTCCTTTAACAAAAAAAAGAGGAGGAATTTGTAATGAAGAAGATGCAATTTTAAGGTTAAAAGTCGCATTTTGTTTTAAACTTTTGTAGCTTTAATTTTTAATGATTTAATGTGTTTTTTTTTTCTTTGCAGTAACTCAGTGCCTTAACTTTAATATATACCTCAACTGTTATACGCGTAAATTTATAATGATTTAATTCTATTGCAAAAAGTTACTGACATATGGATCAATAAATCATTTTGGGACTGTTTATAATCTACCAAGATTAAATCAATGAAAGTAGGTTTAATCCAACCGTAATTAGCACATGCAAGTTTAAATCCTGTGAATATTGTTGTTGAACTAAAAAAAAGTTAAAATTATAAAATAGTAAAAATCAACATTTTAATTTCAACAAATACTTTTTTAAGAGGTAAACTAGTATAAATTTAAAAATAAATGTAAAACTACATAGAACTAAAGTTATGAAAATTAAAGTTTAATAATCATATCGTTAATGTAGAGACCAAAGTATTTTTAACCCAATTTGGATTACATTATAAAATCTGGTCACTGGATTAAGTTTTTAGTTGAGAATTCAAACACATCACAATTTTGTTTTTTTAATTCAACAATAGCTATGATTTGAACTTATGCCAATTGAGATGGAAATTTGATTATGCTACGACAATTATTGAGCCTATCATTTTTATTTTTTTTTTTGGAGGAAAATTGCAAAAATGTACTTAAGAATCAAAACCAAACTTCAGACATTACTACCTTGAAAGAACCCAGTTACAATCCAGGCATTTTTTTTTTAATCCATGAATTTCTATGCACATCTCGATTATTCTTACAGTACTTGCCTACGAATATAAAGTTTCTAAGTAGTCGTGTCCATCACCTCTGAGTTCCTCAACGAACTCTTAACGAGCAACAACTAGCCCACCTAAAATATCCGCCAACAATCCATAATTTGGCAGATGACTTACTACAGCGAGAAATATTCGAAAAAAAAAAAGAAAAACGAAGCCAACTTTCAATATCAGCTGACAGATGGCTGAATCACAGCTTGTTACAATCACAGCAACATTTAATTTGTACGATAAGGGCATGTGTGATAACGTTTCCGTTTCCTGTTTCTATTTTTTTAGAAACAGACTTATTTGGTAACTGTTCCCGTTTTTCGTTCTCAAAATTAAAAAAAACGTTTCTAATATTTTGCTAAAAAATGAGAAACTCCCAAATCAAGTTTCTCATGTTTCTGTTTCTAATTTTTTTTGTATGTGTTTCTACAATTTGAATTTTATTCTTATAATTACAAGTCATTAATGTTTAATATTTTAGATTGTGACATGGTGGCAAATTATGTTTTTTAATTTACTTCTCCAACCATAGTTCGATCCATATAAATCTTTTATTTTTAGTTTGATTTTTTTTTTAAAAATAAACTTTTATTATTTATTCCGTTTTTTTAATAACTTTTGATTTGACATTTTTTTCAAATATATATTTATATATTATTTTAATTCCTAAAACCATAATATTAATATTTTTATATTATATTATTTTAATTTTTTTTACATAAACCGTTTGTTGTTTGATTTTCAATATGTAATAATTATTATACTTGTTTTTTATATAAATAATTTGTTATTTTAATTTTAATATACACTTATT
>JBBMKA010000021.1:4766388-4788487 GCA_037833695.1 Sechiopsis laciniata | reverse complement strand
ATATCATTTCATTAACTTGATATGATAATGATTAGAGATTGTATTTTGTTTATGTATAAAGTATGACCAATTTGATTTTAAAAAGTTTATATATTTGCAATGTATTGAAGAAACCGATGATCCAACCCAACAAAAAAATATAGGATTGAGTTGAGTTGTCTCTTTAATTGAGTTGAGTTGAATTGTCTCTTTAATTGGGTTGGGTTGAGTTGAAAAAATGATCAACCCAAAAATTTTGATTGAAATGAAAACTTCTTCAATCCAACTCAATTCAACCCATGTTAACCCCTAACTCAGCAAGTGTGAGAGATTGGTTGTGGGGACTTAGCGGTAGGGTCCGGGTTATCCCCACGAGAAAAATCCACAATCCCCCGCCTTCCCGCTCCTTCGAATTTCATCTTGTGATACCCCATGTTCATAAGAACACAAAAGCTAGGTTAAGAAGAAGGGGGAAAAACTTGAGAGAAATTAAAGGGGAAACTTACCTTTGATTTGTGTGGCCTCTATTTGAGGTAATGCTGGAACAACCCATTTAGCTTGCCGCCATGGATACTCCGGAGAGGAACAAGATCGCCACTACTTCCCTCTCTAAATTCGAGGTGATGATGCTACTTTGCATTTCAGATTGGGAATACCCTTTTGCTGTTTGATTGATTCTGTCACTGTTTTGGGAGTTTTTGTTATCTGGGTTTGGATTGATTTGTTGTTCTTGTGCATGTTCTTTGATTACGATTTCGTTGACTTCTATGCCTTTTATTGGTCGATCCCATTTTTGGATTTGTGGATGTGTTGTTTGCATGCTCTGGATTTGTCTTGTGGATTCCTTGATCTTTTTTCTTTGTGGGTTTTGGTTGGTTTTTACTACAATGAGTGTTTTCTACGTCTTTAATTTGATGAATTTGGCGTTTGTGCTTCTGATGATTATGGTTTGCTGGTCTGGGGATGAATTTGAGCTTCAGATCTCCAATTTGGGCAATATTTGCTTTCATAATGGCTGTGGTAGTTTATGTACTCGGGTTCTCCTTTGTTACTGTTACTTCAAATTTTGGTGTGTTTAGCTTTGTTGTGCTGCTCCAAACATAAGAGCAGATCTCTATCTTGGTTTTTGCCGGTAGGTTTATGCTTGGAAACAACGTTTAGTGGCGTTTGAGGCTCTATGGTGACTCTGCTTGGCGTTCTTCTTACTTTTGTGTGTGTGCGCGCTCGCACTGGGCGTTTTGCGTTAATTCTGTTAAGTACTTCATTTTTCATGCCTTAACTGGGTTATTGCTGGCGCAGGGTTCCCCTGTTTTCAACTACATCAACAATCTTTCGCCGATCCAGCCTGTCAAGTCGATACATTCTACACAGACATTCAACTCTCTAAGTTTTTCCACCCTTCCGTCGGTTTTTACTTCACCACATGCCAATTCTTACAAGGAATCTAGATTCTTAAGAAGGTAATGTACATGCCTCTTTTAAGATTCTTTTTTCAAAAAAATTACTTGGGGGGAAATGAAACTACAGTCTATTGCACTCTTTCTAATTGATACTTTATTTGTCATCAGACACAGTTTTGCAGATCTATCAAAACCGGACTTCTCGTCCGAAAATGGGAATAAAGTTGACACCAAAGGAGGTGTTACAGGGAGTGCGATTCAATCACAGGATAACTCTAGAGCACCGGATGACAAGTCTGATTCACTTTCTAATCCACATAGTGAACATCCAATGTCTACTGAAGAGGA
Source organism: Sechiopsis laciniata (assembly GCA_037833695.1). Taxonomy (NCBI): domain Eukaryota; kingdom Viridiplantae; phylum Streptophyta; class Magnoliopsida; order Cucurbitales; family Cucurbitaceae; genus Sechiopsis; species Sechiopsis laciniata. The sequence goes on along the minus strand of JBBMKA010000021.1, from coordinate 4,786,760 downwards.
GCCACAAGCAATGAAGAGCAATTCTTCTCGTCCAGATTGTGACCAAAAGCAACCAGATAGTGTTTCAAAATCAGGCGATGATCCACCTTTAAGCGACCCTCGTGTTGAAAATAAATCTGGGAATGGATCATCTGAATCTGAAGGGAATAAGCAGGTTGTAAGCCACACTGAAGAAAGAGAGGGGACGGGTTATGACTGGGAAAGTTTAATTACCGAAGGTTCTGATCTTTTGATATTCAGCTCTCCGAATGGCTCAGAGGCTATCAGACTAGTTCAGAAACCATTAGACCTTGTGACAGGGTTTACATCAAGTACCTTGGCTCAGATCATGGAAAATGACAATACCAATCTGTCAAAAATGAGAATTGTTGATCCAATAGAATCTACTGGTGGAAAGCAGGAAATAGGGTTTTTGTCATCTCAAGCTGGAGAGGCTTGTGAGCTAAAAGATATGAACCAGGCAAAAGATAGCATTTCCTTTCCAAGTTCAAGTAACTCTATGAGTAGGGAAATAACAGATGATGAGGTGGCTAGATATATTACAGATGATTGTAAGGTAATAATGTTTAATTATCTTCCTTGAAACCTTTTATGCAAATGCTGCCATTCAACTTTTTGCATCATGCATGTCAGAACCACAATACAAGGAAATAATGGGCAATGCAATTGAGATAAGAAAAAGAGAATCGATGTTCATGTTGCTTATGATTTATAACATCTCATACATTACTTTGAAGTTTTAGCTTATGATTGTTTTTATTACACCAATTTTTAGGTTAGCACAGATTTAAATTTATCTGGTTATATTTTGTGTAGTATTTTATTTGCTGTACTAACATATAGATTACGTGTCCTTTTTATTGTGAGTATCATGCTAGGTTAGTTTTGCTTAGAAAATTTGTTTCAGTTAATAAATTATTTAGTATATTTCGATTATCTAGTAACACTAGTTGGGCGCTTTTGTTTGGCTACAGCCAGTATCTAATTTGTATCGGGGTATGCGGAGGCGCTGTCTGGACTTCGAGGCAGCAGTCAGTCGAAGAAAAAACTTAGAAGATGGTTCAAATAGTAGTTCTGTGTTGACACAACCAGAAGAGAAGGTGGCGTCCATGGATAAACAACTGGTCCCTTATAAATCTGGTGGTGTTGCAACTAGATGCATTTTAACTGGAATAGGCTTGCACTTAAATGCTTTGGCAACAACTTCGAAGGATGCAAAAAATCTGAATGATGAAAAGTTTTCAGCTGAGAGGCAACTGAATTTGCCCAATTCTAGTGCTTTATGCCATTCACCTTCAACTGGTCTGGATCCTATCTTGACTTCAGTCATTACTGAAAGAGATTTGGATCCTTCAGAGAATGAGGTTCAAAATGAGGAAGATGATGCAATGGCATCTGCATATGTCCTTGTGGAGGATTTGAATCAAAATAGTCCCAAAAAGAAGAGGCAAGTCAAATTCTCTCAATGAAATGTCTATTTCATCACTGTGTATAACTTAGATATTTAGTTGCTTCTTCTTGTTATCTAATAAAAGTCAAATGGTTTTGCAGGCGTAGGTTAGAGCAGGCTGGAGAAACTGAGTCATCATGTAAACGCTGTAACTGTAAAAAATCCAAGTGTTTAAAACTGTGAGTTCTAACTCCAATAGTGAATCATTTTGATAATACTGGAAACTAGTGATATACTTGCATAGCAGCACTTGGTTTGTAAAAATAAATTCATACTTCCTCTAATAACTCTTTTCCCCACTTCAAATTTCAACTGTCTCTTTCCTTTCAAATTGACTTCTGGTTATTGTATCTAATCTGATCTTTTGTATTCTCTGTGCAGATACTGTGAATGTTTTGCAGCCGGTGTTTACTGTATCGAGCCATGTTCATGTCAAGATTGTTTTAACAAACCCATTCATGAAGATACTGTCCTTGCAACTCGTAAGCAGATTGAATCTCGCAATCCGCTTGCATTTGCTCCCAAAGTGATTAGGAACTCGGATTCTCTTCCAGAACCTGGGGTATGAAAATCTTTGTCTAGGTTTTTCCCTTTGAGTGTGGGACTGCGAGAGGATAACTTGAGAAATTTGTTTCTGTCAGGATGATGCTAACAAAACCCCAGCGTCTGCACGGCATAAAAGAGGATGCAACTGCAAGAAATCAAGTTGCCTCAAGAAATACTGTGAATGCTATCAGGTTTTCCCCCTTGGAAAATCATGTGTTTATAATTTATTTTTTCCTCTTGTTGTCTTGCGGGATCTTATTTAAGCCATTCTTTTTTCTCAAAGGGTGGTGTTGGATGCTCCATCAATTGCAGATGCGAGGGGTGTAAAAATGCATTTGGAAGAAAGGATGGTGAGCTTTACGAGCGATTCCATTTGATTATCTTGAATGCACACCGATTCTCTAGTTTCTTGATTGTGGATCTGGGATTGTATATAGTTCACTTTCTTTTCAAAATTTTCCTTCACAGTATATATTGCTTTTATTTCAGGGCCTTCTTTATTAGGATTAGAAATTGAACATGAAGAAGAACCAGAAACAAACCAAAAGAGCGTGATGGACAAAGCTTTGCAAGGCCCTGAAATCCAGAATAATGAAGACCAGAACCCCGGTTCTGCAATTCCTGCAACACCATTACAGCACTGCAGGTAAGATATCTTGAAAATTTTCAGCTAAATAATAATGTTGATTTGCGTGGTTGTTGAGATGTTGACAATCTACATCTGCAGTCAATTGGCTCCCCTGCCCTTCTCTTCAAGAAGCAATCCGCTGCATTCTTCTTTTCTCAATGTTGGATCATCATCTAGATTTTATACTGGCCACAAACTTGAGAAGCCGAATATCCTTCGGTCTCAATCGGATTTTGGGAAAAATACTAAGCCTGTTTTGGAAGATGAAATGCCAGATATTCTTCGCGGTGATTGCTCTCCTGGTGCAGGCGTGAAGACTGTTTCCCCCAACAGTAAAAGGATATCTCCGCCCCTGAGTGACTTTGGCTTATCGCCACTGCCACGAACGGGCCGGAAATTGATATTGCAGTCAATTCCGTCCTTCCCTTCGCTCACCCCTCAACACTGAAAATGGTGAGTCTTCCGAGCTAAGTCTGATTCAATCTGCCAATTAGTTGAAAAATATATTGCTCAGTGGTACTCTGTTTGAGCTTTGTATAATAAAAACTAGTGTCCCTACGCCCAATACCTCCAACGTATCTTGTAAAATATTAGTTTTCCTGAGCTTGTACCTGTAGAAATGGTGGTTGGACGGTTGATTTTTATAGATCCGTGATTAATTTGCTTATTTTCAATCTTTCTTCTCTTTCATAGTTCAGATAACAGCCATATGTTTTAGATCCTTGCTGGTAGGTCTAATCAAGGAACAATACCACCAGTCAACATCTTGCCCATTAGACTACTGGATTCCAATTTCAGCCGAAGTGATGACCAAGTGAGCTTGAGTTGGACCAAGTAGCTTAACCAAAGGCCTATCCTAGGTGGCTAGGCCCAACCCATTTTCTAAGCCCAATTGAAGCAATGAAGTCACATTAAGTAAATTTCTTTGGTTTGGATTTGAATCGAGATATATATATATATATATATATATATATATAGAGAGAGAGAGAGAGAGAGAGAGAGAAAGAGATGAAGCAGGCACATGGGTGAGAGATAGGCCTTTGTCCTTTTATATGCAGCAAGTACTGTAAAGGAACAAACATGTCTAGGATTTTTACTTGTTTGAGGAAACCCAACAAAATTACAGCACCAGTTTCATCTTTTTTAAGTACCTTCTTTTTCAGAATTCCACTAGTATAGCTACCACTAGAAAACAAAAACAAAATCTGAAAGTTTATCTCTAGGTTGGGGTCCAAAAGATTCACATGCCCCTCTTATTTTCCACTTTTCTTTTTAGATATCTGAAGGCAACTTAATCATGGAGTTCTGTAGAAGTTTATTGGGTTTTTCTGTTATATTATAAGGACAATCATGCTGACACTCTACAAAACCTGAGCAAATGTTCAAACCATTGGCCACCCAAAAATAATCTCTTTGTTCTTGAAGTTCATTATGGTGTCTGTCTTTCATGTTATGATATTGGAATTAAGAACAGTAAACCTTCAGAATACATTATTTTTTCTTTAGTTCTTTCTTGGTTTGTGCTGTTGAAGACACTGAACATGTTTGAAGCCAGATTATATGGATGCATATTTGCTTTTAATGACTAAATCAAAGGGGTGGTAAGCTTCAGAAAAGTGGTTACTATTTTGACTCTGTACTTCTGCCATGGCTCCATTCTTGTTAACCCATCAACCCAACAAGTAGAAACTTATGGATCATTCATAAGTTTACCCAGTCTATGGAATCACTAACATGCAGAAATACAAAGACCAAAATTATATCTTCTTTCTTTCTCCTTTATATCATCCATTTATAATTTGGGAGTGTCTAAGTCAATATGCATGTACTGGATTATTCTTACGAGTCAATAGTTTGACTCTACTACATTTACTTATCAAGATAATTCATATGATACTAAATATTAGATTTATTAGAGAATATGAAGTTCTACCTTAAAACCAATTGACAATGAGGGATGTAACTCATATCTCTTATAAATGCTTAATGCTTCTAGGATTCTCCACTGTGAGATCCTAACATGTTCTCTCAAGATGGTGCTTCTTTTGGATTCACCAATCTTGAATCGGATTTCAATTTCATTTTTATTGGACTAATACCTGTTTGGACTTTATGGGCTCTGATATTATATTAGAAAATATGAGGTTTTATCTCAAAACCAATTGGTAATGAAGAGAGTAACCCACATCTCTTATAAATGCTTCTAGGATTTCCCACTGTAAGATCCTAACAAGATTGGTAGCAATAGAAATTTTCATAGAGAAGAGTTTGATATATATAACATTAGATTAAGCTTGGAGAAAGATATACAAATCCCCATTCTCTCTCTCACCAAATAGTTTGATGGGGAGTTTTTAGAGGGAAATCACATCAAAGGATGGAGAGCTTGTTTTGGCTGTTGTACTGTTTCCAAAAGCATAATGTAGCTTTTTGGTGAGGAGTAAAATAAAACAGTAGCTGAAAAAGAAAGAGGAAAGCCAATTAGAAAGGACTTTGTCTTTGTATTGGTGGGTGCCCACAAGAAAATTGCATACTTTTTTTTTGGGAGATTGCATTTCAGATTTTGGGTTAAAAGTCATTGTCTTTGTTGAACAATATCAGACAATCTCCATTGATGGTGCTAGAATTTTGATTAATGTAGAATGTGCTTCAAATCTCCAATGTTGGAAGCTTTACAATATTTTCTGGAAATTTAACTTCCAGTTCATGTACACCAACTTCTTCATTAAAGGTTGTGTAGTTCTAATTCAAGCTCTAATTTTATTTACCTTTATATATATATATTATGCTAATGAGGAACGAGAATTAGTTTCTAGAATTGGAGGGCTCCTCTTTCGTTCAACAACAATTAGAGATTGGAGAGGATTTGAATATATGACCTCTTGGTCAATAGTTTATACCTTATGCAGATTAAGCTATCCTTTTTGTTAGCGAATTTTGAGTGCTTTTATGTAGAAAAGATTCTTTAGATGTTATTAGAAGTCTTCATTTTTCATATGAATGTCATTTCAATTTCTAGAACTAGAATTTCGAGAATAAGAGTACATCAATGACAGGAGTTTTGTGATGGTTGGACTATTACAATCAAATTATTTTCACTTGGAATGAACGAAAAACCTAAATTGTTGAACTCCATGTCGATATACATTGACTTTCAAAATTACTTTAACCAAATTAATGACTAATGAAAAATATTTTAATTTGGGAAAGAGAATACAAGTGAGAAATGAGTTCGATGAAATTTATGTCGGACAATAATGCCAACAAATGAATTCTTTGAACAAAAGGTTATTGTGACTATGGCCATTGTGTGCACGATATAGAATTATCATGGTTGTCGAAGTAATTTTGAAGTTAATATATATATATAAAAACCTGAAGTTGAACCACTTAGATTTTTTTGTTCATTCACCATCCTTTTGTTAGCAAAATTTGAGTGCTTTTATGTTAAACTAATGTACTGCATAAAACTCAATAATTTAATTATTTTTTAAAATAGAAATTGAGATATTCAAACTTGCATATTATGAATAAGAGTCTTAGTTAGTCTGATTGTATTATTAAAGAGGTCAATATTACTCATTAAGTTTTAAAAGATATAATAAATTCAAGTAAAGAGTAAAATTGGAGGGACCCAACTATTTAATTATGAATAACTATGGGAAGAAATATGAATGAACAACCCACCCATTGCCTATAAGACAAGTGGACCATGAATCCAATAAGTAAAAAATCCTACGTCAGCACCCATGTGGACATCGATAAATGGATGGTTCTGATCAATTTGACCAGTTGTCCAATGACTCAACATTTTCATATTGGACTTGGACCAATCAAATCGAGTATATCAAAATTTAGAAAATTAAATTATTATTTATTATTTTATATATATTTCTTTTCATTTCTCTTTATTTGAAACTTTATGCTGAGGAAAAAGTATAAAGTTAAAAATTTTTTGGAAAGAAAGTAGGTGAAAACAAAATCTAAATTTGTAGAGAGAATAAAAATAAAAGAAATAGAAAGATTCCCATGACCTTTTTTTTTTTTTAAATCTCAATTGCAATTTTCGAAATGTACCCTATTTTATTTATATATAAGAAAATAATTTTTTTTTGGAGCCTACCCTTTAATTCTCTAATATTTTAAAAGCTTTAGTTTTGTGCCACATGTTACTTTAAAAACATCACTCAAACCATACTCAATGATATCACTAGAGTTAGATGGTTGCGGTAACAACATCCACATAATTTGTTTTTATCCCATAATAATTGAAATAATGAATTTGAATGGATAACTTCTTAATTACGAGATACAGTTTATAAATTATTGAAACTTTTATATTTGAGTCTAAATTGATTCATAAATTTTAAAAAATGTCTAATAGATCTCAACTTCTTTTACATTTTAAATTTTTAATAAGTTATGAATCTTCAATTTTGTTCAAATAGGCCATTTGATATGTTCAAAATTTGTAATTTAACTAATTCATTATATATAAATTTAACTTTAAGTCTAATGACACCTTGAACTTTCTATTTTTGGTATTAGATTCATAAATTAAAAAAAAAAGAAAAAAAAGAGAAGAAACTATTCCACATAAAATTGAAAATTTTAAAACTGATTAGATATTTGTTATGGTTGAAAGGCTATTAAATACACTTTTAAGATGAATAGATCTATTAGATATTTTTGTGACTAAATAAATACAAATTTAAAAGTTTATAAACTAGATTAATAAATTTTAATTTAACCAATATTATCTTATATAAGTTTACAATATTTTAGAATATCTAATATCTATCTCACATTTTCTCATACTTCACATCGAAACAATTAACCATACTCAAACTCAAACCTATTTGATAAGATAATGTCACTAGACATTTCAAATGTCATGTCAACATTGCATTAAATCAATATCAACAGTAGAGATTTAAACGTCAAAGATGAGATTGAGAATAGACGTACATTCGAATAAACAGAGTATAGTAGTATTAAGTAGCACCTCAATTCAAAGTTCAAAGTGGCCCATTAATAACAAGTAGTGGCGGACCCCTTTCTAATGCAGACAAAATTCACCCATAATTTGCGACACCAATAATGGAAGGGTAGGCCATAAGATAAAACAACACAAGCACAAAAAATTCAAACAATGTGTTGGCAATCGTAGACTTAACATTTTTGTTATTTATTTATTATTGTTATTTTTTAAATCTTCCCATTTTTTTTTTCATTGTAATTGCTTAAATGTTTGTTTAATATAAACTTATAAAGCACCGACAGATTCCCTTTGCTATTTTTGGTGTTTTCCTTAACGACCCCACATTACATTAAATTTTATTATTATCTAAATAATCATATTATAGAGATCATATACCAATGTTATAACTGATCAATTGGATTAGTTTCATTATTTGAAATGTAAACTAGTAGAATTAAATTTAGAAAAACATTGATCCAGCGAAAACAAAAATTATTGTTAGGTCTAGATTTAAATTATTTTAAGGGTTAATTTTTATATATAAAAGAATTTAAATTTTGAACGAGCCACTTATATGCATAAGATAAATAATATTAAAATATGAATGTTATCTATTTATTTACAAAAAAATAATAATTTTAAGATTTGAGAAGTCACAATCTTTACATATTATAAATAATATTAAAATAAGAATGAGCTCTACACTCTATATATAAAATAAATGCATATTCCAAAAATAGAAGGACATTATCTTATATGCAATTTTGCAATACACTTCTCTCTCTCTATATATAATATCAATAATAATAGTAATAAATTCCGAAATTTTGAACGGTTATGACCCTCTCTCAAAGCCTCCTTCTACATCCCCTATGATTGATCCTATCATTAAGAATTGCTTTTTGAGTGAAATTGATGTTATCAAAGTAAGAATGTATCAATTGCAATCCCAAATATTAATGATTTCATTCGCATTATTGATGAACTATATATAAATAAAATAAAAAACAAGAATTTTAAGTCTAACTTGAAGATGAGATTAAAGGGATTGAATTTTAGAGATATCAGTTTTAAGGATATCAAAATTTTGTATAACAGGGTGATAATTTAACAATGCTAAAATAAATAAATAAATAAACTCGCTAGGAGACTACAAACTCTACCCATAGAAGGTATTGTTGCTCATGTCAAGTAAGATGAAAGTTAAATATTAATTTATAAAATTATAACTGTGACTTTAAAGTAAATTACCACCAATTAAGATTATCAATGACACCAACATATTCGGTGTTTAAAATGTTTTGTTAAATTATGTTAAAATCTTTCCATCTCAATATCTTTGTCAATGAATTGCTGGTGGTTGGTAAATGGGGAAGTTGGACAAGGGGGTCAAAGCTAAAAATTATTATTGGTTTTAGCTATTGATAATTCAAAAGATTTATGATTACTAATGGAAGAAACTTTAACAAGAAAAGTGGCTTTTAATTTGTGGGCGACTATAGTGTTTTATTTTCTCACGTGATGACCATATAAATTGGTTAAAAAGTTTATTATAATTAATTTATTGCGTAATAACATGTGGATAATTAAAGTTATTTATGAAGGAAGGTGACCGACTTAAAAGTTGGGATGATATTAGGGTAGACAAGAAACATGTTTTTATATATATCTCCATAAAATTAAACAATTTAATAATAAAAAAGTTACAAATTTAAATACTTTTAATCTTTAATATGGTTATAATTAAATAATAAAAAAAATTAAAACATATCATGGAATGTCAGCATAAATGTAAGATTTGGATAATTTTTTTTTTCAATTAAACTTAATCATCTATAAAGTTTGTCATTCTTTCGAATTCAATAGAATATACAGGTGAACTAAAAAAATGTAAGAAAGATTTGAACTTTCGATATTTTATCAAAGATATTTATCTAAGAAGATTAATAACATCAAATGACAAATAATTATATGTCAATATTAATATCTTTTACTGCTAAACCTTGAATATTTATTTCCACATCTATAATAATATCTGAAAAATAATAGTAATGAAAAGTATTTATGAATTAGGTAGATTCTCACCTTTATCCTCAATATATGTATATGAAAAAAAGATTTGAAAGCAAATATTTTGTTCAAATCTTAGCTCCATTATAAAAGAAAGGATTCTCCACTTATGTAGAGGTGAGGGTCTCCACATATTTTGATGGACCAACTTTGTTGACTTTTGTATTATAGATTATATTGTCATTTAATAATTCAAAATTCTAATTCAATTTGTTTATATAATATGGTATAATAATATGGACAGCCTACCTTATAACATCAAAATACTTTAATTGGTTATTGTTATTATTATTTTCTTAAGTTATGAACTTGCCCTCAAATTTTGATTCAGCCCCCTACACAAGAAAATAAAAGAGTTTGATTATTGCAAAGAAAAATGAAAGAAACTAGAGAATTCATGATTTTGAGTATAGAGCAAGTTATAATATAGAAGATTATTGGTGGAATATTTGAGAATTGAATAAATTTTTATAATTGAAAACTTTGTGCAAAAATTGGGAGATACAGTTGGGTTTTGTTGGTCCTAATAATTTCTATTACGGAAAATACAAGTTAGGTAAACTATAAAATTTTGGTTTGAAAGTGTGGTAAACAATAAGAGGAAAATAGTAGCTAAAGATTTAAAATATGTGCTAATAAATCAACTCATTTATTTTGATAGGATTTAACATTGTAGTCAAATTTACAATTTAATGAGAAGTAAATGCAAAAAATATTAGAGATTAACCCATTAAATGACTGATTTACTAATCAAATTTTGAAAACAAATTTTCTTTAATTACATTGATTGAATTTGATTATATAAACTAAAACTTCAATATTTTTTTTCAATAACAATTTAAAAATGAAATGCCCTCTAAACCAAGTAATTTTTTAAAAACAAAATTGGTCGAGAAATTTTAAAATGGAAAAATCCAATCTACAAAATTTACAAGTTTGATATTATCTTTTTATTTTTAAAATTTATTTTTCATAACTATTTGTCACAAACTTGATGAGAAAAAAAAAACCCAACTTTGATATATTTAATTGAGAGCAGTTTGGGTGCAGCTGTGGCTGCACCCAAACTGTGGCTGTTCCTGATGTGGCTATTTTAGAGTCACACATCTCAGAATTTTTTTTTTTTTTAAGTGTTTTTAAATCTTTACTTGTTTGTAACAGCATATGTTTGGGTGCAGCCACAGCTGCACCCAAACTGCTCTCTATTTAATTTCTTATCTTCAATCAGAAAAATAAAATTTCTTAACTTGAAAAGCTGGGTTAACAATAATGCAAAGCACCAATTACTGTTTAGAAACCCAATAAAGAACAGCTTGAACATCATTACCACAAGCAACCGTGCAGAAGATTTTTTTAAAATTTTTGTAATAATCAACACTAACACACATATAAATTAAGATAAAAATAAAGTAGAAGGTAGCTTTTGGTTATTCAAGCTCCTTAATCACTCTCTACCCACTAATCTTACAAAAGTTAGTGACGACAAAAGACACCAAAATCAAAAGAATATGACACTTTCCCTTGTCGAGAATCAACCCAACGTCAATTTACTCATTTTCAAGATTTGTTTTTTGGGTAATTTTGGGTTCTAATTTATAGATTTACACTAATTACTACTTAAAGTTTAACGTTTTGTGTTGCCAGTATAGTTCTATCGACATTTTGTACAATCTAATAATTATAAAGTTATAGGTTCAAATCTCAATTTTTTCACTTTTATTGTATCAAAAAAAAAAAAAAAACATTTTGTGTTAATTCCTTAATTGGCTTGATTAGCCCTTAATAGGTTATTTACTCCTTTTGCATAATTCAGTGCTGTCATTTACTCTGCTCAAACGGCCAAGTCACCATTGGAGGGTTACTGTATAAAACCCCAAAAAGTATAATGTGAATCCGATCTTCAGAAATGGAGAAATGGGGTTGAAGAAGCTGATTGGTTAGTGGGGTTTCTCTAATGACCCATTTTGTAGCATTATTTCTTATGATTTTCATTTGATTGAAGTGTTTTATGAGAGAAATATGCGGTTTCGTTTCTTTTTGGGGAGACCCATTTGCTTGAAATTTGATTTTTGTGTTCTTTCTGAGCTGTAGAGTTTCTTGTATGATTGGGAACAAGCTACCTTTTTAGCCGTTCTTGAGGTTTTTGGCTCCCTGGTTCAAAGGGTTGGTTTCTGCTGTGTCTTTGAAGAATGAGATAATGTTTTTGCCTTTAGTTCTTAGTTCTTTGGCGACTTTTTTGCTGATCCGAGCTTAGCTGAGGTAAGCTTTTGAACTAATGATCTGTTCCTTTCGCACTAAGAGTTTTAATACTGCTTCCAGAATCTGCTTATACAAGCCTGTACAGAGTTGGATTTCTTTGAAACAATCAACTTCTTGTTGAGCTTTTGAACAAGTTTGAGTAAGTTCTTTGCGGTTGGAGATTTAGATTTCATCTGTTTTTCTCATCCTTTGAGTCGGTTGGCTTCTGATAAAGTGAATCAAGGGTGTTAACCAAAGAAATTGCTCAATTCTATAGCTGTTTTTGTTTGAGCATTTTGCTGGCATGCCTTTTCTTTGAAGCTTTCTATTGAAGTCTAAAGGACTAATGTGAACAAAATCTCATTTGTTTGTATGTAGGTGAGCTCAGTGACAAGGACTTGAAAGGCTCATGGAGGATTGATCTAGTCTTGGGATTCAAATTCCGCTAGTCTGGCCTGGATCCATTACATTGATTATTACTGGTACAAGGACCAGGCTTTTCCGAGGTCGAAACCCTTTGTTTGGTTGTTGTTTGCTGGAGTTATGGCAACCTTGTTGCATTCTGAATCTCGGCGCTTATATTCTTGGTGGTGGGATAGCCATATCAGTCCCAAAAATTCAAAATGGCTACAGGAGAATCTTACAGGTTATGCATCTTCTCATTACGACTATTCTCTCTTTAGACATTTCAGTTTTACATGTTTAGATGGCGCTTATATTCTTCGTGGGGGGCTTTGCTTTTATGGTGTTGTTTCTTCTTCAATGGAAGTTTAGGAGCTGCTTTGTTGTTGCATTTGTTTAGCTTCACATTCACATTATCATAACCTTCTATCTCTTGCTGACATTTTTAAACATCTGAGTTTTGGATCAGTTGGTATTGGAGGCTAGAGTTGGAAAAAGTGAAAAGAAAGACAATTTATGTGTAATGAGAAAGTAGTTGATTAGAAAGTTTGTAGTTGAAACTCTCTTTTCTTGGGCTAATCATATGTTGCTACTTGGAGCTGGCTTTTCGGGTGGGCACAATCTCTCTGGATCAGGATGAGCTATGATCAAAGAGATGGTCCTCAACACAACTCGATTATAGGGGAAAGATTATTTTGAATATTTTTATAAAATCATCATGGGTTGATCTAGTGGTAAAAAAGGTCTTGAAGATCTAAGAGTTATGGGTTCAATTCATGGTGACGGTCTATGTAGAAATTAATTTTCTATGAATTTTCTTTGAAATTCAAATATTGTAGGGTTCCATAAGAATAGTTGAGATGGGCAGAAGTTGGTTGAGAAAACATATATATAAATAAAAAAAAAGACCATCATCACCATTTATGAAAGTTAATGTTTCCTTGGAATTAATTTCCTGCGAGTTTTCTTGACATTCAAATATTGTAGGGTTCAGTGAAACTCACATATCTAGGAATTAATTTCTTACGAGTTTCCTTGACATCTAAATATTGTAGGGTCGGGCAGTATGTCATGTGATATTAGTCGAGGTGCACGCAAGTTGGCCTGAACAGTCACGACATAAAAAAAAAAAAAAAAATTATGAAAGTTAATGTTGTGTAGTGTAAACATGTCTCAATTGACACTTTCATTCTCAGAATTTTTTGTTCTCTGGGATGTCCTCATGGGTAAATATAGGGATGCTAGCTTAAATTTGAATGATTCAATAACATCAAAATCGTTTGTACACTTCAGAAGATCGGGAGTGTGAGTTCATCAGCTTTTGAAACTGTAACATTATTGCTTCCTCTTGCAAACTTTGTATCTTCATGAACTTTATTGAACATAGAGCCTTTGAAACAAACGGATAACTAAATGCTGACGGAGACCTGTTCTTTTTTTTTTTGCAGACATGGATGCTAAAGTTAAAGCAATGATCAAACTCATTGAAGAAGATGCAGACTCTTTTGCAAGAAGAGCAGAAATGTACTACAAGAAACGTCCAGAGCTTATGAAATTAGTCGAAGAATTCTACCGAGCTTACCGTGCTTTGGCTGAAAGATATGACCATGCAACTGTGGAGCTTCGTCATGCACATAAAACCATGGCTCAAGCATTTGACAACCAAATGCCTCCCTTTATGTTTTCTGATGAGCCAGCTTCAGGGTCATGTATTTCTGAAGCTGAATCCCACACACCAGAAATGAACCTCCCAAACCATGCACTGCATGATCAAGATAACTTGCACAAGGAGTTGGGGTGTTTATCATCAACAAACCAACATCTATTAAGAATGAAAGGAGATAATGCTGGGGAACCTAATTCTCGTGTAAGTAAAGGGGGTTTGAAACAGCTCAATGAGATGTTTGCATCAAGAAAAAATGTGCTAGAAAGTTTGGAGGTGAGCGAGGGCAGCATCGAACCACAATCAGATTTTCGTGAAGGTGAATTCGATGACCATAGCTTGCAAACTGTATCCCCTCGGTTATCAAGTAAAATTTATGATGTCAAATCTCAGGTCCTGTATGAGTCAGGAAGTGATGAAAAATTGGATGCTGAACTTCAAAATTTAAGAAAAAGACTGAATCAGATGGAAGCTGAAAAGGAAGCTTTATTTCTTAAATACCAAAGTTCTTTAGAAAAGTCATCCAGCTTAGAGAAAGAACTTAGTTCGGCTCAGAAAGATGCCGGTGGACTTGACGAACGAGCGAGCAAAGCTGAAATTGAAATAAAAATATTGAAGGAACCTCTTGTAGATCTTAAAGCAGAGAAGAAAGCTGGCCTTCTACAATATAACCAATGTTTGCAAAAGATATCTAGCCTAGAAAAGCTATTATCTGTGGCCCAAGAAGATGCTGAAGGACACAATGATAGAGCTGCTAAGGCAGAAATTGAAGCTCAGAACCTTGAGCGACAACTTTCTAGATTAGCAGCCGAAAAGGAGGTCAGTCTTCTTCAGTATGAGCAATGCCTAAAGAAGGTATCTGCTTTAGAGACTAAAATCTCCCTTTCTGAACATTCTGCAAGAATCCTTGATGAACTAATGAATAGTTTAGAGACTGAAGTTAAAGCACTGAAGAGAGCTCTTGATAAACTGAGTGAAGAGAAGGAAGTGGCTTCTCGCCAGTATGAGCAGTGCTTGGAGAAAATCGCCATGATGGAAACTGAAATATCTCTTGCTCAGGATGACGCAAAACGTCTGAAAGGTGAGCTTATGACGACTAATGCAAAACTGGAGACAACAGAAGAAAGGTGTACTCATTTAGAGCAGTCAAATAACTCACTGCAGTTTGAGGCAGACAAACTTGTGCAGAAGATTGGTATTAAGGATCAAGAGCTTGTAGAAAAACAAGATGAGTTGAAGAAACTTCAGAGTCTAATGAATGAGGAGCAGTCTCGATTTGTACAAGTTGAAAACACTCTCCACACTCTGCAGAAATTGCATTGTCAATCTCAGGAGGAGCAGAGATCTCTTACCTTGGAGCTTAAAAATGGTCTCATGATGTTAAAGGATTTGGATGTATGCAAACATGGTATGGACGAAGAGCTTCGACGAGCGAAGGACGAAAACAAAATACTGAATGAGCTGCATTTTTCTTCCAATACTTCAATAAAGAGTCTAGAGGATCAGTTATCTGGCTTGAAGGAGATGAAAGAGAAGCTTGAAGAGGTTGTTGCCAAAAATGAAGGGCAGAGCAACTTGCTTGAGAATGAGATTCATCATTTGAGAGAGGAAATCAAGGGCCTTACTGGAAGGTACCTGGGCATAATGAGACAATTGGAGGCAGTAGGTTTAGATCCTAACTCCCTTGAATCCTCTGTTAAGGAGTTTCAGGAGGAAAATGCTCAACTGAGGGAGGCCTGTGAAAAGGATAAGAACAAGATCGAAGCACTTCACGAGAAACTCAATTATATGGATGAACTTTCGAAGGAAAATTCCACTCTCAAGGTATCTTTAGCAGAATTGAATACTGAATTGGAGAGGCTTGGGGAGAAAGTCAAAGAATCCCAGGAGCTTTCCCAATTTACCCAGGAAGAAATAAGTGCGCTTGATGCAGAGAAATCTTCCCTTCTTTCACAATTGCAAAGTGTAACTGAGAATATATTGAAACTGTTAGAGAAGAACACATTGCTTGAAGACTCCATATCTGGTGCAAATAAAGAGCTTGAAGGTTTAAGGGCAAAATCAAAGGGGTTAGAAGAATTCTGCCAGTTGCTGAAGGATGAAAGGTCTAATCTTCTGAATGAAAGAGGTGTGTTGGTGGCTCAGCTTGAAAACATTGAACTAAGACTAGGAAACCTGGAAAAGAAGTTTACAAATCTAGAAGAAAAGTATTCTGATCTGGAAAATGACAAAGACTCTGCCTTGCATCAAGTAGAAGAGTTGAGGTTTTCCCTTCTCATGGAAGAACAAGAGCATACAAGTTACAAGCAGTCGACCGAGGTGAGACTTGCTGGTTTGGAGGACAATGTCCATACCCTACGAGAAGAAAGTAGAGTAAACAAGGAAGAAATTGAAGAACTAATAGAGAAGACTGTAAACGCACAGCTTGAAATCTACATCTTGCAGAGGTTTGTTGAGGATTTGGAAGAGAAAAATATTTCCTTGCTTATTGAATGTGAACAATATGAAAAGGCATCCAAGTTATCAGATGAACTTATTGCTGAGTTGGAAGGTGAAAATCTTGAGCAACAAGTTGAAGTAGAATTTATGTACAATGAAATCGATAAGCTAAGAGCAGGAATCCGTAAGGTGTTAATGGCTCTTCAATTTGATCAAGATTCTGGGCAGGGAAATATGAAAGAAGAGAGAATTTTGATAGTGAATATTTTGTCCAGAATTGAGGATTTGAAAACTTCCGTGTTCAAAAACAAGAACAAGAAGCAGGAACTGATGGTTCAGAACTCAGTTTTATCAACTCTTCTCAAGCAACTGAGTTTAGAGAGTGAAGAACTTTTGTCAGAGAAAAAGAATATTATGCAGGAGTTACAGATCATGAAGGGCCAATTAGCAATGCGTGAAAACGACAAGAACGAGCTTCTGAAGACGAAAAACCAATTGATGATGCAAGTTAACCAGTGGGAGCAACATGAACTACTGCTGAAGGCTGAGATTGAAACTCTAAACGGTAAGCTATTAAATCTTCAAGGAGCCTGTCTTATGCTGGAAAAGGAAAATTATAATGTTTCTGAAGAAAATCAATCTTTGCTCAAGAACATTTTGCACCTTGAAGAGGACAAGAATACTATTCAAGAAGAGCAGCACAATTTGTTCATACAGGAAGTTATTGCTTTCGATATCCTATCATCAATTTTTGTAAGCTTCAAAACTGAGAAATTCTTGGAAATAGAAAAGCTCGTTCAAGACATTTGTCATCTTCAAATGGTTAATTCTGATACAAGGGAAGAAATTGCCAAGTTGGCTGTTAAATTTCAGTCGAAGGAAGTGGAAATTGTGCATTTAAATGGATCAGTCGACCAATTGGCTAAGGAGCTTCATGAAGCAAATGACTTGAACGATCAACTTAACTATCAAATTTTACTTGGAAATGATTTTCTGAGACTGAAAGCTCAAGAGCTTTCTGAAAAAGAAGAGGAGTTTAAAAATTCAAAAAACTTCAACCTGAAATTGTCTGATGCTGTTGAGGAGCTCAAGATGGAAGGTAAAGAAACAATGATGATCAAACACAGTCTAGCAAATGAAAATCTTGAACTTTCTGAAAAGTGCTTAAGCCAGGAGAATGAGATTCAATGCCTCTGTGAAGTGAATGAAAATTTAAAATCCAAAGTGGATTTGTTGAACGAGGAGATCGAAAAACGCAAAACCCGAGAGGAATCTCTGAATTCAGAACTACAGGAGAGGAGAGATGAGTTTGAACTTTGGGAAGCCGAAGCCACAACATTTTACTTTGATCTTCAAATATCATCGATTCGGGAGGTTTTATATGAACATAAGGTTCATGAACTTGCACATGCTTGTGAAAATACAGAAGACGACAATGCTGCAAAAACTATGGAGATTGAACAGCTCAGAGAAAGAGTAAGTTCCCTAGAAACTGAAATTGGAGAGATGGAGGCAAAGCTGTCTGAATATAAGCCTGCCATAGCTTCCCTGAGGAAGGATGTAGAATCTCTCAAGCATATTGTTCTTCCTCAACCTAGGGATATCTGTAGAGGTTTTATAGGTGAAGAGGTAAAAGTTTTTTCTTATTAATTATATCCTACAACTCCTTCAGCAATACTTAATAGTTATTCTTATAAATGATTTCCTACTTTAGTCAAACCTACATGTGTACAAATTTACTGCAAGTTGGATTGAAAAAGCCAAATTTTGTTCTCAATATTGTTGAAGTTCTTCGCTTTATGCCTCGATGTAATCGTGTGAATAGCAATACTCTTACACAATGAATTCATGCGTGTTGGATAGCCCCTGCCTGTCTTTCACTTTAAATCGATTTGTCAACTTGCTGCTCTAGCTTAAAACTTGAGTGGAATGGTTTTAACTTCTAGGTGTTAATCAGAAACATGATAGTTTTAGTGAACTTGTGTACGAGAGTCTATCAGATTGCAAATACATTTAAGATTAAGTGTGTGTTTAAAGATTGCATCGTATAATGAGCTGAGCGTTTAGGATAATGTTGCCGAAATCTTATAACGGTTTACTTTCATGCGTTGCCAGGACAAGGACACCACAATTCATGTTCATCACAGGAGCTGTTATGTGCAAAAAGAGATATTGGATTTGCAGGAAGTTGGAGCCATGATAAAAGCGGTTGAGAAGGCCATGATTGAAGAAAAGGAAAAACTCAACAAAGAAGCTGCTGACAAACATGTCAAAGACTTACAATCAGAAGGAATCTCGCCTAAGAAAGCAACATCTAAGGAAGGGAAAGATTTGAGGGATGAAATTACCAATGAACTAAAGGCAAGAAAGAACAAACCTGACAATGGAATATTGATGAAAGATATTCCACTGGATCATGTCCAGAGAAGAAGCAAAAGGGAAAGTAGTGAGACCAGTGATCAGATGCTCAAGTTGTGGGAAACTTCTGAGCAAGATTGTGATCAGAGTTTGATTGATAGCGTGCCACAAAGCCCATCAGAGCCGCAAATTGAGTGCCCGCAGTTAGAAGTTGTAGAACATAAGAGTCCAGATTGTTCTTCAGAACTGCAAGTAGAGAAGGAGTTGAGCATTGATAGATTGGAGTTATCGCCTAGCATTAAAGAACGAATTCGACGAGGCCGAAAAGGAAAGATTTTAGAGAGACTTGATTCAGATGTTGTTCAGTTGACAGGTCTTCTAACAAGCGTTCAAGATTTGAAAAAGAGAATTGAAATGAACACCCTTGAAATGGCTAGAAACAATGAATACGACACAGTCGAGAAACATTTAAAAGAAGTAGAGGAAGCCATCTACCAGCAAGTAAATATAAACGGTCAACTGAAGCAGAGTTTGGAACGCAGTCCCTCATCTTTCGAGCGGAGGCCATCAGTAGAAATGGAGGGGACCGGAAACATCCCCTTAAGCAAAGTAACAGAACAGACACAAAGAGGATCAGAGAAGATAGGAAAACTACATTTCGAAGTACAGAGCATTCAGCGCGTTGTGCTGAAACTCGAATCCGAGAAGAAAAGAAAAGGGAAGAACAGATTCTCCAAGAGTAAACCCGGTGTTATTTTGAGAGACTTCATCTACAGAAGCGGAAAACACAGCGAAAGACGGAAGAAGGCATGTGCTTGTGGATGTTCAAAACCTTCTACTCATGGAGACTGAGTCTTCTAATTCTGAAAAACAGCATAATCTTGTAGAAGCAGCAGCTAGAAGCCCCCTTTGTAAGTTGTGATAGTTGTAGGTTTGGTGTCTGTAGATCATCTCTGGATCGTTTTGAAGAAAAAAAAAACTGTTTACTTTTGATCTAATGATGAACTATAACAGACAGATTTTTTTAATAATAACCTCCTTTCTAAAACTTGTACCATCTTGAACTATTAGAAGAGGGCCCTACTGTGAAATGCAGATAGAATTAGCAGAGTGGCAAAAAGTTGCACTTTGAATAGGAACATGTAGCTCCAAATTTGTTTTTTGGAAACTAGTGGAGGATATTCTCATGTTTATGTGCTTGATTATGTTCAAATATCCAGATGACCTGAAATCACTAGCTGAACCAAATCTGTTCTATAGGTTATACAATTGTATCTTTTAAGTTCGAAGATAATGTTCAAATATCTAGATATTTTGGTGTGCTTGACATATTTGAACGCTCTTCTCTAAGAATTGCAATCTCACTTAAAAGTTTAGAACCATACATTATCAAAATCTGATTCTTTAAACATTTTTTTAATTTTTTATTCTTAACTATTTTCCACGCAATCAAGAAATATTTGTATCTTTTTTATTTTTATTTTTTATATTCGTGACTATCCAGGCAAACTTTCTGTAAAGACCCGACCCGAAAAGTGGTCCTAAACCGGTCCTTACTCAGCATGCATGGAAGTAAAAGACACATTTAAATCAAACA
>JBBMKA010000021.1:4746928-4759142 GCA_037833695.1 Sechiopsis laciniata | reverse complement strand
TATATATAAGAGTAAGAATATTTTAAAATTTTGTAGAAAATAATCAATTTTATCGATTTATACTCTCTTTTTTATCGACCTCTTTTAATTATTTATCAACTTTCAGTTTCATCACATTACGCTCTAGACTTACATAAAAGGTTTTTTTTCAAAGATAAAAGTTGCAATCTTTTTTTTTTTTTTTTAACTCTAAAAAACAGTTGCAATCTTATTAACCTCAAACTTGAAAATATGTTTCAATATATATTATTCTCAGTTAAGATTTTAATTTATTTTTTAACAAGAACAATATCTGAATTTGCATAAGTGTAATTAGTATAAATAGCGTCTTCTCGCTTGTAAAAAATAAACTAGTCTAAATAGTGTCTTGATCAATAAATTAGGAATCCAAATTTTTTTTACTTTGAATGGTTGGTCGAACTTTAAAAAGTCTACTTTAATTTTTATAAATTTGAATTTAATTTTGAATTGATTTCTATTATTTTAAAATTAACCAGTTGAATCTCCTTAGACTTGGTTATACTTTACAATTTGTCTCTAAATTCTACCTTTTTCCTAAATCCCCCAAGTTCTACTTTGTCAATCCAAACCACATAAATTTTTCCTTTTTGTTTGTTCTTTTTTTTTTTTTTTTTTTTTTTTTTTGCTAAATGAACCTCTTTTAGTTTTACATAGTCAGGAATCAAAATGTAGAAATTATTGTTACATAAGAAATAGGTGTAAGCTTGTTAGTTACATGAATAATTGTCAATATAAATAATAACAATGTATATGTGTGTCATAAACCAAAAAGATCATAAATTAAAAAAAAAAAAAAAAAATCATAAGTTTAATAAATAAAAAAGATCATAAATTCGAATATTTGGTAGATAATTTATAAAATTTAGCTAACTTACAGAAACAAGATTATAGAAACTATACACGAACATATAATCTGAAGATGCACAAGTTATTCCAATTTGGAGAACAAAAGAGAACATATTATCCTTTTTTTTAATAAGAGAACATATTATTCTAATTTGGAAATAAATTGGCCAGCAGACAGTAACTATCCAATAAACATAGGTTTCAGAAAAAAAAAAAAAAAAAACTATCCAATAACAAACATATATCATTAATTAAGAAAATTAGTGATACCAATACCCACACTATCAAAAAAAAAAAAAAAAAAACCACACTGACCGAAGTTGTGCTCTTTAAAAAGCTCTGTTTCTACAAACCCGTTCGTATAACAATTTTCAATTACAGAACAATAATAAAAAGACGAACCAATCAAATTCTTATCAATAAGGCGGCAGCGGCGGAGGAGGCGGCGGCGTCCGACGGGTGCAGCCAAAAACACCACAATCAACAGGGTAAGAATAGAAAGCCTTACATTCCTCCGGCGAACGTTGCAGTGGCTTTTCCGGAAAACAGTTTTTCCGGTCATCACTGGCCGGAATATTCAGGCACAACGACGGCTCACTGCAGAAGAAATTAAACGAGTAAGTGAAATTCTGCAATTTCGGCAACGAACAAATACTCGCCGTAATCTCGCCGGATAATTGGTTATGCGCCACGTTCAACTGCTCCAATTTCTTCATTCCCGCCATGGTCTCCGGCAACGTTCCGACGAGATTGTTGTCACTGACATCAAAGACAGTGAGATTGGTCAACGACCCAATTTCCGGCGGCAAACACCCATTCAACCCACTATTCGTGATTATAATTTCATCCAGTGTTTGGTTCATATTCGACAAACTCCGGGGAAGGCAGCCATTAATGTTGTTGTTAGCAAACACCAGAACTGAAACAGGGGAATTGCCGATGTTTTCTGAGAGGGAGAACGTGAAATTGTTGTTGTTGATGAACAGAGCATCGAGGTTCATGTGAAACAGGGGAGACGGGAGATCGCCGTTGAATTTGTTGAATCGAATGTCGAGAAATTTGAGGGAATTGAGAGAGAGAATTACAGAGGGGAACTCGCCGGAGAAGTCGTTGTTGCTGAGATCGAGCTCGAAGAGGAGAGTCAGGTACCGGAAGGAATCGGGGACGGTGCCGCAGAAGCGATTGGAGTTAATGTGGAACAGGGCGAGGTCGGTCAGTAGGCCGAGGTCGTCGGGCAGGGTTCCCGAGAGGTTGGCGTGGTT
The DNA here is from genome assembly GCA_037833695.1 of Sechiopsis laciniata. Taxonomy (NCBI): domain Eukaryota; kingdom Viridiplantae; phylum Streptophyta; class Magnoliopsida; order Cucurbitales; family Cucurbitaceae; genus Sechiopsis; species Sechiopsis laciniata. The sequence continues at coordinate 4,757,013 of JBBMKA010000021.1, read as the reverse complement.
GAGGTCGATCCCGGCCACGGTTAGGATGTCGGGGTCGTCGGGGGCGGAGGCACAGAAGATACCGGAGTAGTTGCATACGTCGGGGCCGTACCAGTCGACGGTGAAGTTGGTCGGGTCGGAGAGGATGGCGTGTTTCCAAGCTTGGAGAGCGGTGTAGGCCGTGAGGAGTCTCGAGTTCGGGATGAATGGCGGTGGCGACGGCGGCGGAGATACTTGAAGGGAAGGCTTGGGGAGGAAGATGAGAATGGAGATGAGAAGGAGAGAGCTTGAGGTTTTCATTTTGGAGGAGGTTAATGAAGCATGGTAGTATCAAAGAACTATAAGATTGAGTTATGAAATATATAATTCAAACTAATAAATAATGTGAAGTAGAAAAACTAGTTAGTAATGAAGAAGGGTTTGAAATTTATTTATGAGAAAATACTAGGAAAAATATATTACAATTTATAATTGTTAAAATCTCACCTACCTCTTTCAAAAAAAAAAAAATCTCACCCACCAATAGAAGAAGAGAGATTTTGAAATAAAAAATGAAAAAGAATTGGGCAAGTCGCTTTGATATTTTCAATTATTTTTTTAAACTAAAATTTTTAAATGTTTAACTGGGAATGTTTATACCAAAATAATGATTCAATTGAAGATCATTATTATTCGACAAAAATTCATGAAAGCACTATAAAAGAACGAAAAAAAATTACTATCAATCTGGTATACAGTATACACTAACTTATCATGCTCAAGTTTATATGAAATTTACTCACAATCTTCAGAAAATAAAATGTATATGTAAAAGTATATCTTTAGTAAATAACAATAATTTAGCGATATTAATGTGTTAAATATGAATCACACATCAAATTGTATCAACTTATATAGTGAGTTTAATTAATTTGGGTTAGTCTGTGGGTTAAGTTAACTAATCATGGGTAGGGTGTGTGATTGTGCTAGTATATAAAATACCTTGTGCTCTTCTTCAACCTTTGAGAGAAATTCTAGCCATCAAAATTTAAGAGCTCTTGATATTTTTCAATGACAATTATGAGTGAGTGATCAAAATTGATCATCTCACATCCGTGAAGTAGGCTAGTCGGAACCATTATATATCGGTGTGTTAATTTCTTCTTCATTCCTTCTTTACTTTGTGCTTTAATTTCATCTCTATTGATTTGGTATTGTTCTTGGATTTAGAGTATAGATCTAGATTTGGGTTTAACATAATGTATATTTAATGACTAATAAATTATGAATTTGAATCACTCAATCTCAATTACTTTGCTTTTGTTTAAATATTACCATTTACCTAAACAAGTTAAGATATTTTATGAGTTTTTTTTTTTTTTTTCCTTTCTAAAACAAGATATCTTATGGATGAATTAGAGGTCATGTCGAGTAACTTTGAATAGTTTGATGAAATGAATTTAGGAATATATTTAGCTCGCAACTTCAGCTACAAATATTTGTTAATCTTTCGCAGTTTGCATATAAAATTAAATGCTTTCAAATCTCTAAGTCACGAGTTAATTTAAGCTACGGAAAGAATTGGTGGCATATTGATTCATTGTTTGGTCGTAATCCAATTCAATACCATGATTACGGATTCAATCTTAAAAATCGATATTTGACTTTCATTTATTTAAAAACAGTAGTACTATGTATGTAAAGTTTATTGTTCCCCTCCTCCAATTTATACTTAAAAAAAGTCACAAATTAACTTGGGTCTAAGTTTGTTCGTTTAGTAAAAATGTATATCTTCAAATGTTTAAATCCTCCACTCTCTCGTGTAATTAAAGAAAACTTAAGTCACGACTAGTCGATTATCATAATTTTTTAATAAAATAATGTGTATAGATATTGCTATGTTTGGAACTGATTATTTAATTACAGAGGTTAGCTTAAGAGGAAAGAAAAAAAGTTATAATTTAAGTGTTAGAGTGTGTGGGGGCTAAAACGATTTGCATGGGAAGCATAAGGTAGAATGTTGTTGGGTTATTGAAATTCTCAACAAGAAAACAACTCATTAACCCAATGATTTAGACAACCTACTAATCCAACATATTCATTTCTTCTTCCAACACTTCATTTTTTTCACTCTCTATCCCATCATTATTCTTAATTAAATTATATTTAGTTACTTATATCATGTAGAGAGATGTTTAGCCTAACCTCATTCTTCCGTTTTATTTAGTTGCAATATTTAACAATTATACATTTTTTTACAAGAGAGAAACTAACACGGTTTTCATAATTCTTAATTAATCGATCGGTTTAATATGCATCAATAACACTTACAAAAGTGATATTATATATGAGTATCTTGCCTAACTAATGCGCATCTCGATTATTTTTATGTGATATACTGTCTGACCCTATAGTATTTCGATGTCAAGAAAACTTAAAAAATTATTTCTTAGATAGGTCGTCATTAAAAATTAAATTCATCACCTTTTAGTTATTTTTTATATTCTCGCTTACAAGATAGCAAACTTAGAGTGGCTTAATGGTCAAAGAGGGTCTTGGATGATAAGAATGACAACCCTACCTGAATCTCCACATTAATATGATATTGTCTACCTTGGGCCTAAACCCCCATAACTTTGTTTTTTGGCTTCTCCCAAAAGATCTCATATCAATGGAGATAGTTGTCATCACTTATATACTCACGATCTTCTCCTCATCTAACTAATATGAGATACTTTGTTCGCATCTCAACATTATAGTACTTAAGACAATGAGTTCAAAATCCATGGTGGCTACCTACCTAGGAATTAATTTCCTACGGGTTTTCTTGATATCTAAATATTGTAGGATCAGACTCATGACATTAGTCGAGGTGCACGCAAGCTGACCCGGATAGTTACGAATATCAAAAAAAAAAAAAAAAAAATCTTTAACGTTCCCTAGGATAGAATATTAATTAGGGTACTTTTAAGGGCAGTGGAGAGGACAATCCAAATGGTCTCACCAAACAAAAATGTCACTTAATCAAAAGTTATAGCTAAAATGAAGTGTTAGTTCAACTTACAAACTAAATTAAAATGGAAGAGGAGAGACAGGAGAAAAAAACACAGTTGCATGGTCTTTGTCTGAGGTTGCTGTTGTTTGCTTGAGATGTGGAATTTTTGTTTACCACTTGCAAGCCTCAAACATGTTGACATGAAGTTGATTTAATAGAACTAAAAAAGACAGACATTTATGTATGCTTATGAATAAAGTAACATTCCAAACAACAAAAGGGAAAATAAAATCAAGGTTTGCTAGAACTTTTCAAAATTTGGCTTACATTATGATAACATATAATAGGTATCAAAAGTAGTATTTGTAAGCAGCTTAATGTAATGCCTTGAAAAGAGCAGTTGAGGCTCCATAGACCAAAAATAAACTATGCATTCAAGCTCATAATGAATCCAAAGCTTCAGTTAATTAGAGCCTAAAGGAGGATTATCTCAGCCTGTAAGGCAAGCCACATAAGCTTCAGTTAATCAGTAACTTAACTGACCCTTTAAAAATTGAATGGTCGATTCATTGGATAGGGTATTTCTAGAAGGATAGAGTAACACTTGACCCTTACCAAAAAGAATTTGACCCTTTATCTTGAATTGCATAGTGGACCTTTTTAAGCTTTGAATTTTTCCATATTTTGGAAGACTAAAAGGTCTATTAGTTGCCTTGTTATGTCAATAGTTGTTGGATATATTAATCACTTAATTAAATATATGTTAGTCAAGTTATGCTTTGGTAATTACATCAGACAAAATAGACAGTACGTACATATATAGACTCAAAGAGGGTCTTGAAGTGCTTAAAATGATGAGTTCAATCCATAGTAGCTACTACCTAGGGTCAAACGGTATGTCTCGTGACATTAGTCGAGGTGCGCAAGTTGACCCAAACATTCACGGATATTAAAAAAAAAATACTCTTCTTCTATATTGGGTTGTTTTAAAACAACAATCTTCAATTTGCAAATTTAAAACAAGGTATGGATTAATATGGTCTAAGTGATGTTGGAGCTACATATTCTTCCCTTGATCTTCATATTCTTCTTGTGAAGAAGAAAAGTGATTTATCACTTGCAAATTACCATCTAGATGTAAATCGCATTTTTAAGTGAAAAATCAAACAATAAGTTGATTTTCAAAACTTAAAGACATTTTTTAGTCATTTTGAACATGGCAATAATTTTAACTATTTTGAATAATTTTTAAACATACTTTTATTACCAGTGAGTGAATGAAAAATGGTTTTGGTTTCTTAAGTTACTATAATGCAACTCTAATTATTGTATTATATTGTTTTGAAGATATATTTATATATTTGAGTGTCTAAGAATTCTTCAAAAAGTATATATTTTTCGAATATAGAGTCATGATGATAACCAAGAGAGTTATTAACTTCTTCAAAAAGAAAAGTTCTTGAAGTTATTTTTATATTAACCCTTAAGAAAGCAAGAGAAGAACAAAGAAAAAAGCAGCAAGCTCTCGCTCAGATAATCATATCATGAAGGAAATTTGATGGAGACGATAATGAAAATATAAACATGATATGAGAACATGAAAACGATCTCTATTAAATGATTTTCACAATATTTAATTAAAAAGAAAGAAGGAAACTGTTATTTCCATTGGTGTAGTTAAGAAGATAACTAATGTTGCCTCCTGATTGGTGGATATATTGCCACGCGGACTTACAAGGAGGACCCCATCAGCCAAATTGATCTACTTTTGCTTGGAGTAATTTTGCAGGCTAGACATTGTTCAAAGATGAATCTAATTCTGAAGCAGCAACAAGATTTGGCTTCCCTGTGAGGAGCTTGATGCTGCAGGCTGTTACAGCCTCTCCCACGGTAAGATAGATCGATTCGTGCCCGATCTCTTCGATGAACTTCGACTCGTTTAGCTTTTTGATCATTTCACTTCTTGGATTTGCAAGCACAAGCTACAATCACACAACAACACAGAAAACATTACTATAATGAACTTCAACTCTTTGCTTTGATCAGGTTGTTAGATAATAGGTATGTATTAGTTGATTTCGAGGGAGTTTAAGATGAACGATGACTTGAAAATACGTACTTTGAGACCCTGTCTTTCAGTACACTTATTAATCCCTTTAAGCAAGCTGATCCCACTTGAGTCAATACTACTTACACCTGTGTTCAATATTTCATTCACTTCAATATCTGCAATAACAGAGGTGGTTTGTTCTGTTCTCAACTTCAAGTATTCGGTCGAGTACTTACCGGAAACGTCTAAAATAATGTACTGCAAGCTGGTTTCTCCTGATGATTTTATCCTCTCTTCTTCATCTGTAATCCACCTTGAAAGCCTGAGAAAAGAAGAGAAATGTAAATGAAAATCAGCATCTTGGCTCTCATCATTATGCATATAATGAGGTTGATTATGCCATTTGCATTTAGTGGTTGCAGATTATTACCTTTCTCTCAGGTAGTTTGAGTTGGCAAAATATATTGGGGCTTCCAATTGAAGGATGAGAATTCCAGGCACACGGTTAGCTGTTGGGTATTGATCAATGCTTCTGTAAATTTTGGAGTTGGGAATATTGCCTAACGCTAAAGTTCTTGGCCTTGCGATCACGAGAAGCAACCTTACCACGGAGAGTGAAACCTGAATAACAATGACAAACGAATCAAATGAGAATCATATTGGTAGATTTGATTTCGTATAAACATAATTTCATTCTATTGATTTGCTCACTGCAACGATCAATCCGGTTTCAACACTGCCAAAGACGACACCGATATATGCACCGAGGCAAACGACGAAGTCAAATTTGTCAATTTTCCAAAGGTGGATGACTTCTTCATAGTTGATTAGGCCAAGCATAGCAGTGATGATTATGGAGGAGAGCACCACCAGGGGTGTGTAATAAAAAAATGGCGTCAAAAACAACAGAGTGATCATCAGAGCCAATGCCATGACAATATTGGATACTGCAGTTTTACATCCTGCATTGAAGTTTACAGCAGTCCTTGAAAATGGCCCTGCAAATTGTATATCCATATTAGTGCCTGAGTGATAATCTCAACTAACAAATACAAGTCAGATCAGCAAAGCCATAAGTATACATCAATCATACTAAGTTTCAATATAACCTATCAGTTAGTTAGATAACATGAAGTTCTATCTCACAACCAATTGACAGTGAGTTGAGGCATGCGCTCTCAAGATGATGCCTTTTGGGGTTTACCATTCTTGGATCGAATCTCAATTTCATTTTTATTGAACCGAAAACTCGTTTGTATTTTATGAGTTCTGATAACACATTAGATAACATGAGATTCCAACTCACAACCAATTGTCAATGAGTGTGATAGTCCATCTATCTTATAAATTTTAGAAAGTCTCCTCACTTTTTCAATGTGAATCACCCGACAAACTCCACGGGTTTATAACTTCAACATAAATATCCGATAATCGAAAGTTCAAAACTCGAGGTCCACCGTCGTTAAGATAGTAGCTTACCAGCAGTCAAGTAGCAAGAAGTACATGAACCAACAATGTTCATCATTCCAAATGCTATCATCTCCTTATTGCCATCAATGTGGTAATTCTTAAAAGCAGCAAAACTTCTTCCCACTGCTACTCCTTCCTGCATTATACAATGGGTTCAGAGAAATAAAGATGGTTCAATTGTAGATAGCACAACTAACTATTTTCTTTCTTTGGGACATTTCATCAAACACTTGGTACTCATGTTTCCAAACACACCCACAAAACAGAATGAACAACTTACAGCAAGGCCTATGATTCCAATGATGAACCCTGTTTTGATGGCAATGGGAAGATGGGGAGATCCAAACACTAAATCAGATACAGATGGGGGATTCAACCCTTTCTTCAACTCCCCAATCTAAATTAAAACAAAAACAGAGAGACCCAATTAAGATCAGATTAGTGTTTGATCTTTAAAACAACTCAATTGAAGTTTCACAAAGATAAAGAAACAGAAATGGGATTCAGTGAATTACCACTTGAATTCCATGGTTTTCAGCGTGGGTGAAGTAGACGAGAACGCTTCCCAAAATGACCGATGTCAACGGCGCCAATGCGTTTATCCAAAACAAGTTTGGTTTCTTCTTGCTCTGTAATTTCGTTTAAGAAATGAACTCAAGTTAGCAACGAGTGATTATTTTACTCATAAAAATATTAAATTAACAAATACAATACATTATCAGAAGCCAAGTAGAAATTAATTTGTATTATATAAGACTCCATAATTTTATTTTTTTTATTTTTTTGAGATTACAATAATTGGAGGTGGAGAATTCGGACTCATAATTCGTAGTCGTTATGTCTACATTGATGTAACTGAGTTACTCCATTCAGTAATTAAGTAATTATAGGTTGGAATCTTTTAACTTGTTGTATAATTTTTTTTATTTAAAATGCACTATAAAAAGATTAATAAACACAATAATTTGATATGAACCCCAAACACTTATTATTATTATTATTATTATTATTATTATTATTATTATGATTATTTGAATTTTTGATAATTTTTAAATTCATTCTTGCAACATTAGAAATCATTCAAATAGATCTATCATTTTTTTTTTTTCTTCGGTTAAATTTTGTCTATCATGTTTAGTTTTTTTTTTTTTTTTTTTTTTTTAAATTTTTACAGCATGTTTAGTTTTTTAAAACCTTTTTTTCATTTTCAGCTATCTTGAAAAAAAGTTTGTTTTCTTAAAAAATATTAATTTAAAGTTAAGGTAATAATGTCAAATAATTATGGTAAAGAGGGATCTATGCATCATTTTCCAAATCAAAGGCACAAATTTTATCCACAATATTAATTGTACAAAATTTTCTTATAAAAACAAATCAATTACTAAAAATCCCAACCAATATGGTACATATGAGAGTAAAAACATGGTGTCATTGTAGATTGATATAAGAAATAACAACAAAAAATACATATAAAGAAACAAAAAGATTTTGAAAACCCATGATCAAACAATCCAATCCAAAAATTTAACACCACAATTGTTGTTAATTTACACACATTTGGAAGTAATGAATGTTCGTAAAGACAGAAAAAACAAAATAATTATCAAACAAAAGATTGGAAAAAAAAATGTCTCAAAAAAAGCATACCAAATATCTGGAGAGGAGGAGAAAGAAGAGAAAACAGCACCCTAACACTATACTTTCCCATCTCCACTGTCACAAAAAAAACAAATCACAAAAATAAATAAAAAATAATTTTCAAAGATTAACTAAACTTTAAAATAACTTTATTTAAAAAAAGAAAAAAAAAACCTTATGAAGTTGAGAGAAAAGAGAGCGCATAACGGAAACAATATCCGTTTCATGTGTAAAATGAACCAATCCCGTTATTCCTTTTAGCTGTTGAAGACAAACCACCGTGGCCGCACCACCCATGAACCCCACTATTGTTGCATGCGACAAAAAATCCACAATAAACCCCAATCTGCATTTTTCCAAACGCTCCAAATATAAATAAATTATTAAATATGCACTATTCAACATGGTATCATAATAAAAATTCTAACCTAAGAAAGCCAAGGGTAGCCTGTAAAGCTCCAGCAAAAAACGTGGCAGTGAAAACCAATTGAACGTATTGATCCGGATGGTCAACTGGGCTGACTTCCTTCCCCATCATGGCGGCCATGAGCAATGATGCTACCGCCACCGTCCCTACTGCCAAGTCCTTCGAGCTACCGAGCATTGCGTATATCAACGGTGGGACAAAACTCGAATCTGCATGGTTTTCTCACACCATGTTAAAATATATATATTTTTTTTTTTTCTTTTTGAAAAAGATACGATATCATTTTCAAAAGTATGCAAGAAGAGTACAAGTCCCGAAAGGATTCCAATTAAGCGCTATAACATCAATGCGGTAATCATGAAAATATTTTCCCAAGTTGAAAATTTTATCAAAATATTTTCTCATAATTGAGGAGCTGACTTTAGCTTTTATTTTTCGTCAAAAACTATGGCATTATGTTCTTTCCAGAGGTTCCATAGAACTTCCCCATAAATAGTGATTTGCATAATATATCATTTGGTTAAAAGAAAATTAATACGTCAGAGCGGAAGGTCTTGTGTTTTGGAACTTACAGAGCCCAATAATGGGAGGAATATTAGCCAAGTTTGCATAGCTAATGCCCTGAGGGACGGCGAGACTGGCTATGGTGATACCGGAGATGAGGTCGGATTTGAAGAAGTCAAGGGAGTAGCGGGGAGCCCATTCGAGAATGGGGATGAAGTATTGGAGCCATAGGAGAATTTGAGTTGGTAAAGGGCGGTTTTTGAATTGTTTAAAAGGGTCATCAGGGAAGAAGGTTTCTTTGAGGTTTGAGCCTAAGGACTCCAAGAATGGCTTTGTTGGAGGAATGGTCACTCGATGAGGGCATTCAATATCTGCATTGCCCATTACTCAAAAACTTCACAAAAAACTTAGATTTTGGCGCTAGTTTATAGAAAAAGAGAGGAAAAAAGTTAAAGTTTTGAACTTTTTTTGTTTGGGTTCCTAATTTGAAGGATGATTATTTTATTTTTTGGGAGAATTTGGGTTTGATGTGAAAGGTATATATAATGTGGAGATTCCTAAGTGGGGGATCTACAGAGTGGATTTTTTTTTTTTTTTTTTTTTAGATCCAGAGTGGATTCGTAACCTGTTTTGTTTTGGAATAGGTAAGACAATAACCAATTAAAAAAAAAGGGCAACAATCCACATAGTTTCCTTGTATAAATTTGTGAAATAAAAACCGGATAAAAAGATTGAGGATTTTTTCTATGGATAATTTAGAACTTATTCGATAATTATTTGTTATTTTTAAAATATGGCTTAATTTATTTATTTTTTAAATTATATAAATTTGAACTTTTAAGCCAAATTTCAAATATATGTTTTTGAAGAAAAAATTTTCACAACTTTGCATGGCTTTCTAAAACATAGATTTGTAAATAACACGAATAACTTTTTTGGTAAAATATTTATTTTTCAAAAAAAAAATATATATAATCAAATGCCATTTTAGTTTTAATTTATTATTTAATTTTCACTTAAATATTGTTAAATTAATATATATA
>JBBMKA010000021.1:4723639-4737230 GCA_037833695.1 Sechiopsis laciniata | reverse complement strand
TCTAAGTTGAGGTTCACAAACAAATAGGAGGGAAAAAAAAAAGTAATGAAAAGAACGTAAATGAAACAAAAGAAAAGCTTACCAAGTATTTGGTGAGAAGAAGAAAGAACAGAAAACAACAGCCCAACACAATACTTTCCCATCTCCACTGTCACAAACAAACAAACAAAACAAACATTAAAATTTTCAAAACAAAAACAAATTAAATTAGCTTTGAGCTGATACAAAAATGGCGGCGAATGAAAAAAATAATAATAATAATAACCTGATGAATTTGGGAGAAAACAGAACTCATAACAGAAACAATATCAGTTTCATGCGTAAAATGAACCAATCCCATTATTCCTTTTAGCTGTTGAAGACAAACCACCGTTGCCGCACCACCCATGAACCCCACTATTGTTGCATGCGACAAAAAGTCCACGATAAGCCCCAATCTGCACTTTTCCAAACCCGAGTATATGAATAAATTATTCTACGTTTTATTCAACATGGTTTCAGAGTAAGAAGTTAACCTGAGAAAGCCGAGGGAAGCTTGAAATACTCCTGCGAAAAACGTGGCAGTGAAAACCAACTGAACGTATTGCTTCGGATGCTCCACCGGGCTGACTTCCTTCCCCATCATGGCTGCCATGAGCAACGACGCCACTGCTACCGTCCCCACCGCCACATCTCTTGAGCTACCGAGCATGGCGTATATCAACGGTGGAATAAAGCTCGAATCTGCATGGTTTTATTTTAAAATTCATGTGACATTATATGTACTACATAAATATAATAACATTTTTAAAAGAAAAACTTGTATTCTTATGGATAAGGAGACTAATCGTGCTTATGTGACATTATTTAGTACTATGAAATTTTTTCTTTTTTCTAAAAATATTGTTGAAACAAAAAATCTATAACATTAAATGGTGTCACATATGTATTTAAAAGGTTTGTCTCCTTATCCAAAATACAAACAAAGGGAATAAAATTTAAAGTTTTTCTCTTAATATAATATTAGAATTGTAGGTCATGTGTCTGAACTTACATAGTCCGATGATGGGAGGGATGCTGGCCAGGTTGGCGTAGCTGATACCCTGAGGGACGGCGAGACTAGCGATAGTGATACCAGAGATGAGGTCGGCTTTGAAAAAGTCGAGGTTGTAGCGGGGAGCCCATTCGAGAATAGGGATGAAGTATTTGAGCCAGAGGAGAATTTGGGTAGCTAAAGGGTGGTTTTTGAACTGTTTGAAAGGGTCATCAGGGAAGAAGGTTTCTTTGAGATTGGAGCCTAAGGACTCCAAGAATGGCTTTGTTGGTGGAATGGCTACTCTGTGAGGGCATTCAAAATCTGCATTACCCATTACTCTAAAACCTCTTAATTTCACAATTTAATTCAGATTTTTCTGCTAAGCTTAAAAGAAGAGAAAACTTTTTTTTGTTGGGAGAAATTGAGTTTGATGTGAAGGGTATTTATAGTGGAGATTGGTAGGTGTTATTGGGACCCAGTTTTGGATGAACACGTGGCAATTAGTCAACAGCTGTTTGACCATATGAAATTTTGATTTGATTTTAAGTTTTTTGGATTAGGCAAGGAAATACCTCAATTAGGAGGTGTTTGGTTGAGGTTTTTGTTAAAGAGTTATTTTGAAGAGTTAGAAATTGAGAGTTATAGATAAATACTTATTTAAATGTGGGTTTTCTGTAGAGGAGTTAAAGTTAAAAACTCGTTTGGATGTGAATTTAAAATGAGTAATTATTTTAAATAGTTAAAAATAATGATTAAAATTGAGTGGTTAAAAATGAATTATTTTGAAAGAGTGAAAAATGAATGATTAGAAATGAGTTGTTTAGAAATGAAGAGTTATTTTGATTAGTTATAAATGAAAAATTACAAACGACGTTAAAAATAAGGAGTTGTTTTGAATAGTGAAAGTAATGAGTTATTTTGAGTAGCTACAAAAACTTGTTTGAATGTAGTTTTTCAAAGATGAGTTAATAAATTCTCAATCTAAATTCTCTTTAAATATGACAAACTTACACATCGAGGTGTTTAGTTAATGGATTAACAAATCCTATGTTTGGTTCAAGATGTTTAAAATTTTGGTGTTGAAGCACAATTACAAAAATGTAATGCATTAGTGATGATTTAAACCAACGACCCGTCTTTACAAAATCATTGGAGATGGATTCCTGACGTTTATGATTCGTCGCTTCAACCATCGGCATAGCTCCATCCTTTTCTCTTTTACTAACATCAAAGGATGAGGAGTGAGAAGAGTTTGTAGAGAGAGAAGTGTTATGAAAAGAGAAAATAAATGAGAAATAGGTGAACGAGGACGATTGATGAGAGAGATTATGATTTAGGAGAGAGAATGTTTAGATGGAAAGTTAACTTTAACTTAACAGAACGACTATTTTTAAACTTTCTCCAAAGATGAGAGACTAAATTTTTAAGGACCAAAACAGAATCATCCTTAAAGTTCAAGTACTAATATAATATTTTACCCTTTTTTAATAATAAAGTTGAGTAATATTGAAAATGGAGTGATTTAATGTTTTTTTTTTTTTTTGAAAATGAGAAAAAACAGTTATGCAGTGGTGGCACAGAGGACAGAATCTGAGACTAAAATTTATTTTATATACAAATGAATTCTATCCTGTGATTAATGCACATGATGTGTTTTTGAACTATTTGTTTTGGTCTAAGTGGCATTTTCTGTAGCTTTATTTGTGTTTAATTTTTGTCAAAATTTGGAATAGTGATGTTCAAAATACAAATTTTATCTTAGTACAGTACTTGTCTCAGTTGTTAAAAATCTAACGGCATTGTATAAAAAGATAGATACATCAATATGGAGCTAAGTCGTGGTCGTTTTTTATTTTTTAATCTATTTTTTAAAACTTTTTTTTTTATCAATTCAATTAGCATTTTGTGTTAATATTTTAAGAACATTGAGAGTTATCATGAATTAACCTCAACAATCTACTAAAATTAATGGAACACTTAAAATATAGATATATAACTATTTAATTTTTTAGTTTAAAAGTTAAATCAAGAAATGTTACATATATTTTCTAAAAATTAACCATGTTTTGAATTTATGACCTCTTAGTCCAAAAAATATATTAACCGATATATTTGTTTATTGCGAGACATCAAATATTCATAGTATCAATGATGTAACACTAGATTAATTGGTATGTAAGAAACATACAAATCTTATGACAAAAAACAAGCTCTTTAATTAAGTTTTTAGGAAGTCTTATTCAATTTTGATCACTTGACAATGTCTATTTCAATCCTTTGGGAAGATATTATCTCCAATATGACCTCTTGGCGTGCTAAGTCGAACATTATTTTTTTCATTAAAGCACAACGAATATGGAATAGAGATTGATCTTTCAACTTCAAGAAAAAAGAGTGAACAAATCCAACTTTGTAATGAATGATGTTTTATTTGGATGATAACATATGGTTAATAACTATATTTTAGTCCAAAAAGCTTGAGAAGGTGGGGAATTATTGAAAGCATGCTCATTTATAATGGAAAATAAGCTGAAGTTGGATAAAAAAGAGCCAAAGGGAGTTTAGTGCAAGTTTTTCTAAGGCTTCTATGTATCTTTCTCTATTTGTAATGGGTAGAATAGTGAAAATTAATTGCTATATAGCACTAAAATCTAATCATTTATTCATTTGACTTAATTACATTATTAATCTCTTTTTTTCTTAAAAAAAAAGTAGTTTAGAGTTTCCCAGATGAGTTCTCTCAATCCAGAAAAGTAGGTTATAACTCCCCCACATAACAACTCCACTATCTACATTAATTTTATCTAACATTTTCTTTTCATGATTTTGCTTCCATTATTTATTATGAGTTTATTAAATAATGATATATATGTTATATAGTTAGTTATAATGAATTTATTGTAAGATTTCTCTGGTGCATCATGTTTATGGTTGATCACATTTGATGCTTCTCAAGTGAAGAGTTAATTTGTAATATACTCGTCCTCATGGTTGGGCATTTGGTACTATTCTAGTGAGGCTTAGATTAGTAATATTGTTCAAGTATGATTCGAGATCTTAAATAACATCGGTATTAGAGAATGTAGAGTTCCACCTCAAAACTAATTATCAATGAGGGGAGTGACCCCATACCGAATACCCGTTTGAGTTTAATGAGCTATTATACCATATTAGAGAATATGAGGTTCACCTCAAAACCAATTGGCAATGAGGGGAATAACCCTATATCTCTTTTATATTGTTATGAGGTCTCCACTCTTTATGATGTATGATTTTTAACAATGGGTTTTCACCTAAAAATCAAGATTTTGAGGGTGAAACCTATGTTATCTAATATGATATCAAAGTTTTATGTGAGTTATTGTTCCTTTAAATTCCAATTAAATCTAAGTGGACGATTTATCTCCTACCCAAGCGGATAAAAATTTAAGCAAGTATTTGATTCTAAAAATTTGAATCTAACTCGAGCAAGTTAAGGCAAAGCAGATATTTCAGTCCACCAATTCAAATCCAATCTAAGACGATCTTCTGATCTTGAAAGGGCATGTTGAAGATAATAATCTTGATCCACATTGGAAAGACAAAGAGTCATCAATATCATTACAAAAGATATGAGCTACTCTCCTTCTTACCAATTGATTTTGAGGTGGAATCTTATGTTATCTAAATGGTTTCAGAACTCAATGTAAGTTATTAGTCCCCCAAATTTCAATCCAACCCAAGTGAGTAAGTCTAAGCGAATATTTTGATTCTAAATTTAGATCAATTTCAAAATGATCTTTTCTATGTAACATCAACTTGAAGAGACATACAAAAAAATATTCATCTTGTCACATATTAAACGGATGAAGAATATTCAATATCATAGTAAAGTATATAAGTTACTTCACTATCAATTATTATCTTATACGAAAGAAAAACTAATGGGTGAATATTTTTTTTTAATCAAATATATATATATTTTTCCTAAAAACAATGCCCATAAAGGCAACATTTCACAATACACCGCATATTTTTAAGATGTGAAGACACGGATTCTAGTTATTATTGTTGACAACTTGCTAGCCAACGTGTGTAAATTTTATATATGGTGTGAAATTAAGTCAATAATCTCATTATAATTTTAATCCAATTCCAATAATGCACCAATAACGCCAATATTAGTGGGACAACTAATACTATTTTAAGAACAGAATAATAAAAAGTATCTGATATTATATTGCCAAGTGGATGCATGGGAAATTAATTTTAAATTAGAGATTTTAACCGTGTGGGGGTCTAAGGTTATTTTGTTTAATTTTCAAAATGGTTACTTATTTTCAGATAGATTGCCACTCATCTCCTAAACGGTGTAATACTTCAGTCTAGTAATATATTATAAAGTAACCATTTGATTATGTGGAAATATTTTTTAATATATAATATAAAAGTTTTTTTTTTTTTTGATGGTGCATAAAAGTTCATAGTTGAGTTATTGGTCTTATTGACATAATTTATTGATAATTTTTATGTCTTCTTTTGATCCAATCTTTATGACCTTATTGAAAAGGATATTCTTTGCAACGGTTTAACTATAGTAATTAAATTACTACTAGTAGTTTATTGAATTTTTTTTTTATATTCATGACTGTCCAAAGGTAGGTAGTCATTATAGATTGAACTCATTACCTTAAGTACTCAAAGACTCTCTTTGACCACTTGAGCCACTCCATGATAAATTATTATTTTATTGATTTTATTTAATATTTCTCAAAGTTTTTAATTGAGCAATATATATATATAAACGAAATTGAGCAATATTTTTTAGTCAAACGCTAAATATCAAAATAAAGTTTAATAAATTTGACATTTTTATTGCTTACGTGATTGAAAATCTATCTATTCTTGTGTTTCAAAAAAAAAAAAAAAAAATCTATCTATTCGGTATGATTGTGTAACAAAAATCAATCGTTACCTTAGAAATTTCTCAATTGATTAAGAGATTATTTTCCTCTTGACCAAAGATTTAAGATGAATTTAAAAATGACCTACATATACCAAAGAAGTGATTATCTAAGGCCTCGTTTGATAATCATTTTATTTTTTGTTTTTTGCTTTTGAAAGGTAAGCCTGCAACAATTATCATATCATATGTTTTTTTTTACATAAATATATATACATCTTACCTATATTAGTAGAAACCAAACTAAAATTTAGAAACAAAAAAAGTAGCTTCCAAAAGGTTGTTTTTTGTATTTGAAATTTGATTAGGATTCACATTCTTTCTTAAGAAAAGTTAGATATATTGTAGGGAAGATGAAGCACATTATAGAAAATATGAGTAAAAATAAACTTAAATTTCAAAAACCAAAAACAAAAAATCAAGTAGTTATGAAACAGACCTGTTATTACTGAACCAAAAAGAAAACTTAAATAAGTTGGGAATTCAAATACATACAATATCTACCAAATAATAAGAATAACCGAAAAAAGTTAGTGGCGCATTGATTATCTTCTTTGGTGTCAATCCATTTCAATTCTACGATCATGAGTTTATATTCACTATATTCATCAATTTTCCTAGTTTTACTTCTTTTTTCATCCAAAAAGAAGTTTGTACTAATAAAAGTGTTAAATTTTAAGTAATCTAAGCAAACAATAACCCAACGACATTAATATATTCTCATAAGCAATGAAATTGTAAGTCGTAAATAAACGATATCATATCAATGTTAAATTTTAAAATGATGTCTAGAAAATTATGATATACTATTATGAAAATATGAAGAAAAAAAGGGTTCAAATTCAAAATTTAGGAGTCGTTTACTTTGGGGTAATCAGGATAATTGGAATTTTCTGTTACCTGAAATCTCAGATGTCTAGAATTTTAGATGTCCAGCATTCTTAGATCACCATGTTTGTTTTGTAGTAATATTTTTACGAGTATTTAGAAAACTGTATTTATTTTATAAATTTTGTTCATGGAAATTTCTTAAATGCTCTCATAACTTAATTTACACATTAATTTATATAATTAAAATCTATATAAGTATTTTTTTATTAATTTAAATATTATATTTTAAAATAAATTTACCTAGCAAAAAACTAAAATTCATTTATTAGTTGAGCAAGTGAAAATTTGCTAAATATAGAAAGTGAGGATAATTATATTTGTTAATGTATAATAATTATATACTAAAAAAGAATATATTATTATTTGTTAGGTACAAACTACACATAAAATATAGAGAAAAAATTGATAAAATATAAAATTTTATTAAAAAAAAACTGTGAGGGCAAAAGTGTCATTCAGAGATGTCCATCCTAAAATCTCAAGTTGCAGAAGGACATCCAAATTGCTCTTAAATAGATATCTTAGAATGCCGGGCATCTTACAATGCCTTAATATTTTTCCATTATTGCAAAATAAACATGATAATTCAGATGCTCATCTCATGGGAATCTTTGATTGCCACGAAGTGAACGACCCCTTCGGTAACACAAGAAAGAGATAGATTAGTTGGAAGGCGATTTGGTGTGTCCTTTAAAGAATCCCCCATCTTGAAAACCCTGGTACATATATGATCCAATTTGATACAGATGGAAAGAAGTGCAAAATGTGAAGCTCTGTTTTGTGGTCAATTTTGATGAGCTATGGGCGGTGGTTCGTACAAAGTCGGTTCCTAAAATTTGGTTGTACTCGAACCGCACTAACCTTCAAATGGTGGACCTTTTTCTGCACCACGTTTCTTGGCTCACATTTTAATTCATATTCCAAATAAAAATAACACCATAGTTTTGATGTACTATGTATATAGATATGGCAGTGTGACTGGTTAGGTTTTATAATATATGTTCCAATATATATATATAGTTGCTTTGCTTTCGAGCTTTTTACGGGTGGGAGATGAAAAAATATAACGTGTTTAAAATGCGCATTCATTGACCTCAATTAACAGTTCCATTTTCTTTTTTTCTTTTTTTTTAGTACAGTTCCATTTTCTTTTTTGTAATTACAACTTTATTCTTTAAATTTTCGAATATGTATTTAATTGATCTCTTTTTTTATCCAACAACATTTTGGAAGACCTTTTAATTAATAGATCATATAAGATGCAGCTAAAGTTATATTCATGCTGTCATATATAATTGGTTTAAACTTTATGGATGTATTCATGTCTAAAATTATTTCTCATATTATATTTTTTATCTTTTTATTATATATATATTTTTTTTTTTGAAACCATCTTTTTATTATCGTTGATATCTGATTGTAAGATCCCCTCTCTTAGGGACAACGAACGACCACAAATTTTCTACATTGATATAATATTGTCTACTTTGAGAATCACCCTTCATGACTTTGTTTTTGGAATCTTTCAAAATGTCTCATATCAATAGAGGTGTTGCTCCCTCCTAACTTAGCAATGTGTGAAACTTTGTTTACCCAATACCCTCCAAAAAAAAAAAAAAAAGAAAAGAAATGTTGGTTTTTGGAGAGGAAGATGTAAAGTATTAGAACAAAAATATATTATTTTCGCCATGTGATCGAATTAATTTTAATTAATGATATTTATAAAAAAACAAAAAAAATTACTCTGAATGTTCATCAATTTTTTGCCAATAATATTTGAGACTTTTATAGAAGAATATCTGAACATTTAACTATTTAGAATATGTTATAATGTTTTTTTTTTTTTTGCTTACAAAAGAAAGTTAGGAGACTCAATCACAAATATCGTGAAATTGTTAACACATTTCAAATATCAAATATGTCAATTAAACTATACTCATTTTAATATAATATTTTAATTGATTAAATTATGTTTATATACTAACGAGAGTACTGTTTTTATAGTTTCATGTACAAATTGATAAACAAGAGATTATAAATTCTAATTCTTTAATCTGCAAATATTATTGAATTTAGGAAGAAAAAAACTATGTTCACATCAACTATTCAAATTATTGGCTATACAATGATCAATAGACAAAGCATGGATCGAATTCAACGTAATAAATATTCGGGAATTTATTGTTGAAAGCGTAAATTACTCTTTAAAATGTAAAAAAGAAAAAAAAAAATGTTGCTATATAATTGAGAAGACAAAAAAAAAGTGAGTAAACAAATGAATGAAGCTGCATGTGAATCTATCAAACTTTATGAACTTAATAGCAATTGAACGTGTACGTAGAAACATAATCATATGATGCATCTTGAAACAAAAAATTAACAAAAAGAGAAGAAGAATAGAGATTTGTTTTTTATACATAATGTTTTGATAATTGATGGGAAAACAAAATATTGTGGGATAAGGTATATGGACCAAAAAGTGGTACAATTAAATGTAAAGGAAATAAAACAATCCATGCCAAAATCCACATGCTTCTTGGCCGGCCATCCACTCAACTCATTTTTGTAAAGTTGAATTCCTTTTTTAAGATTCCTTCCCATCTCATATCTGCTATATAAATATTTGATTATAGAACGTTTGATGCGACGAGTTGCTAACTATTATCGATAGATAATCAATGTTGGATGAGTTATCAAAAATATATTTGAATGATTAAATAAGTTTATCATTACCTGTGTTTAGAGTATAAATAACAGTTGAATGTGTTTAGTGTGCAAATAATAGGTTAATAGAAAAAGTTATCATGAAAAGAGATTAATGAATCGTACGATAATAATTATCGAATTGTCTAATAGTAGTTAATGTGTCATACGATTTTAAAAGTTGAAATTATAGTGAACAGTGAAATATTGTTCATTATTCAAATAATTATTATTGGACCCTAAGGGCATGTTTGGAACAATAGTTCAATTATTATAAATAATGAATTATTATATAACATGAATCTATAATAATACATGTTAGAAGTACAAATTATTATAATATAAATTATTATAACATATATTTGAAATACATATTATTATAATAGAAAATTTTATTATAACATAGCATTGTGATAGATTATTGAAAGGTAAAAAAGATCATATAAGGTAGAAGGCTCCATTAGAGTAAAGAGAAAGAATTTCGTTGTAGAGAAAACATGCGGAAGTTATACATTGTGTGTCACACTTAAAAAATATATATTCTATATATAAGCAAACTACAAACTAAATCTAGCTAGGTCCAATGAACTGTACAATTAGAGAAATGTGTTTAAACTAGTTCTTGTCATTTATTTTTTTTAAACTGAGAAATTAGAGCTTCACTTCCCTATACCCGAGACACCACTTACATGTCCTTAAGACGTGATATCAAGATACTTCCAATGGTATTTTCAACTCCCTCGAAACGGAGATCTCTCAAAGAAGTATGTCTTTGAGTCTTTAACCTCAACTGCTGGGTTGCTCCTCGGACGCAACTCACATTGCTATCATTGACACATAAATAACTAACTTTTATGTATTCAATTCGCTAATTAGAAACGATAAATACTATTTTTTAGATTTTATCAAATCAAAAGGATTATATTTTAAATTTTAAAATCATAGAAAATGAATTCTAATTTTTTTCAAATTATAAGAACTAAATTTTAATTTTTGAAACCACAAAAACTAAATTTTAACTTTTTTCAAATTATAGAGAATAAATTTATAATTTACCGTAACGCAATTTTAAAGGAATGGAATAGAATGGAGTACAAACACTTCCTAAGCATGCTAACAAACAATCATTACTTCCTTAACGTTTGAAGGTAGTCCTTTTGGATGATAATGTTCCCATTTGTTTAGGAAATGAATAAAAAGAAACCAAACTTGGATTTCGAAAGCTTATCTTGAATTCTCTCTTTTTGATAAGAACGGTTGAAAAGGGATGACGTGTAAAGAAAAGTTGAGGGAGAAGACATTACTTCACAAATCTATATAAAGATCTTCAAAGATGCTTGCAACCAAACCTTGAGTGCTTCGTCTATTTTTTTAAATTGACCATATTGATGGATTGAGAATTTCAAATTTAATAATCTCTTAATTATTAAATCCTTCTTGATATCTTTTAGCTTTTTAATTTTTTTTTTAATACAACAATATTAAAAAGAGAAAGAGTATAAGATGTCATTAATCTCTACTTTTGTGACTATTTTATTTTCTTTGGAAACATACTTTTTTTTTTTTTTTTTTTGTAATTTTCACGATTTGGAAATGTTTTTTTAAAATTGGGATTGAACTTTTGAAACTATCA
Organism: Sechiopsis laciniata; assembly: GCA_037833695.1. NCBI lineage: Eukaryota > Viridiplantae > Streptophyta > Magnoliopsida > Cucurbitales > Cucurbitaceae > Sechiopsis > Sechiopsis laciniata. The sequence continues at coordinate 4,726,046 of JBBMKA010000021.1, read as the reverse complement.
AGAACACTTTCTCTATGTTTCGTTTATTGTTTTCTTCTTCTATTTAAACATTCCTTACAAATCTTAAAATAGGTTGTTGAATCATTTTGCCTATGAAACGTGGAAAATAAATAAATAAATAAGTGCAGTTAAACTCTTCACCTAGGATTTGAACAAGGTTTTTTTCTTTTTCTTTTTTTCTTTTTTTTTTTTCATTTTTACAATCACTAATGTCCAACGCGTGTCTTGTCCATGAATTTTTTATAAGTTTGATTTTGATCTATAAAGAATATTGTTTATTGAAATATGCCTTGAACCACATTTAGCTGTTCGATTAGTTAGTCAGGGGTCTCGCTCCCCAGTCAGCGAGTGGGGGTGCGGTGGCAACGCCCCCGATTCAAAAATGCATTCCTCATTTTCGACTTGTAAATGCATCCCACTTTCCACATTCCACATTGCAGCAATGCATTCGGCATCAGTTATTGAATTCTATTTCTGCATTCCATTCTGTAACAGACTTTAATGAGAGTGCATATATAAACTTGAATTAAACCATAGCCGTATTATGATGTTCATTCTGTAATTTTCGCCTCTTCCAATAAATTTGTCTTCCTCCGTGCCCGTGGACTAGTTAACCCAACATTAGTGAACCACGTAAATTTCTGTGTTGTTTCTTCTTTTCTACATTTTCTTTATCTTCGATTCGCTTGTTCATTGTAGTTTTCATAACACTGTTTAATGAGTTTTTTTTTTTTTTCGAAATCAATAATGTTTGGGATTGAGAATCAAATTACTCAAATTGTAACCTTTTTTTTTTTTTATTAATGATATATATCAATTTTCTAAACAAATCATTTGTGCTGAATAAAATATTGATATGTATAATTATATAATTCATTTTAAATTAATATTAAATGTATAATAGATAGATACTAGTTAATGATCTTCTCTAAAATAAATAATGAAATGTCTTTTACTAAGAATAATGAAATTATCCTGAAAAGGGTCTTATAATAATAAAATCATAATACTTCTAATGAAGCTTTGATAAATGATTTGGTTGAAAACATTTTGATTGAAAAGTCGAAATAGACTTTTCCATATTTTTTTTTAAGAATAAACCATACTAAAGAATTAAAGGTAATACTGTCAAACTTTTTTAAAAAATAAAATCAAACAAAAAGATAATGCGTTTGCCCTAATATAAATATTGTTGATTTAATTAGAAAAGAAAAGGGTCGTCTAGAAGATGACGCCATTAAAATTTTCTTTTAGAAAAGATTGGAATGTATAAAGAATTTATTTGATTAATTTAAGAATTACCAGAGCTATTTAAAAAAAAACTTAAAAAAAAAAAAGCTATTTAACAAATAGTTTTATTGTACCCACCGAATATCTTCATCCAAGAATGATACACGTAATACGTACTTATATCCTTTTCTTTTTTATTAAACAAATGTTGAGATTTGGAAATGGCCGACACCATAATATTCTTCATTCAAACATTTCAATTGTTTCATATACATCTCCCTTCACACTACAATTTCAAAGTGATATATCTAATTAACCTAAATAATGTTTGGATTATTAATTTCTAGCCTAAACATTAGAATGAGTTTTAGCATCATTTTAGTTTTAGATTGCTTATAAACACTTACTTTTAACTAAATAAAAGTCTATACAAAATAAATTAAAAGAATATATGGACAAGATTTCTCTTTTTTTTCTATATCTTGTGAATATTTAAACAATTTTTCGCACACTTTAATTATTTTTATAAGATAAATTGGTTGATTCAAAACAGATTTTGATTGTCCATAAAACAGATTTTAATACGTTTCTTAAAAGTCATTCCAAATATGACTATTGATATCTCGTACATATAGATAGCTACTATACTAGGTCAACTTGTAAAGTTAGTACAAAAATATCTATAAAGTTTTATGTCTAAAAGATTTGAAAAGAAGTAAAATAAGGATCAAAGGGAAGTAGAAAATGTAAAGGGGATGGAGAGTGGACAATATAAATGCATTATGATGCCATGGTGGATAAATGAATAATAATTGAAGAGAGAAGAAAGTTGAAATAGTATTGTGGTAATCTATAAAATTATCAAGTGCTTTTGAACTCTTTTTTTGTTTCTTTTTTTGTTTCTTTTTTTTTTTACAATGAAGTGCTTCTGAACTTCTCCCTCCAATTGGGTTGATTTTGGACAGGACAGTTGTAATATTGTTGGAGATATGGGCAAATATGTTCACCTTTTTCATACTCATAAGTCATCAACAACTCTTACCATTTCAAACATGTTTGGTTATATAATTCATTCATTTCATGATAATGAAGAAGCTAAATTCTTCTTGATATGTGGTAATGAAAATGAGAGTCTAAAATTGGAATTGTTGATGAAGAAATAGTTGGAAATGAGATT
>JBBMKA010000021.1:4650379-4713775 GCA_037833695.1 Sechiopsis laciniata | reverse complement strand
TATATATATATATGAATTTTGGTTTGTAATATTTTAGTTCATATACTTTCAATGTTAATTCTTAAATTTCATTTATTATTATTTAAATTTATTAACGATTTAAATATCTATCATAAAAAATTGTTATTAAGATTCAATGAAAGTTTGTACATACGTTTTTTTTTTATTCAATTTATTGAGAGAAGGGAAGATCGAACCTGTAATCTCATGTCGTATAAGATGCCACTAGAATACTGTTGATGTTGACAAGTTTGTACATAGATAGTATATCCATAAAACTAATTAGAGCCTTATTATATTTATAAGTTACAAAACTTATAAACATTGATATTTAATAATAATGATTTTTTTTTATTCAACTATAATTAAGGCATACACTTCATACTTTTTTACTTTGTAAATTAAATTGTTACGGATTGAAAAAGGCAAAGCCTAAATTATTGCACATTAAAATTTAAAATTTTTGTTACGGAATAAAGTTTTTGGATTAAATTATTACTCTCCTGAAATTTTGGTATTAAGTTTTTTTTTTTTCCGGAGAAAGTATTTTGCAACCAACATGAAGTGATTTGTTTTAAATGTATTTTAAAAACTGTAAATAAAAAAAACAAACAAACAAAAACAAACAAAATTGCTTTTTAATGTATGTGGTTGTTTTGGAACAGTATGCAGTGGTGGCACAGAGATATAATCAGACACAAATATATATTGAAATACAAACCAAATCCTACCTGTGATTCACGCTTGATGTGTTTTTTAATTATTTGTTTTAATCTCATTGTCTTTTTTGTAGCTTTTTTGTGTGGTTAATTCTTCTCAAAACTACTGTTAAAAAAAGAATATATATATATATATATATATATATATATCTTCTCAAAACTGGAAATAGAAAAATATTAATTTTGGTTTTAATTTCTAATAACTTCCTATTATTGACCTCCTTACTTAAATGCTAATATGTTAGGGTGATAAGATTGATAGAGATGATTAGGCATGACGTGTGGCATAAGTGGATGTCTAATTAAATAAAATGAGGTGGACAAATAAGGTAAAAAATTGATTCGAAATCTTTTTTTTTTTACAAAAATGTATTTATTTTGTTTATTGATTTAATCTTTTTTTTTTTTTTTTACCAATTGATTTAATCATTTTAAACTCGTTTCATTCACTTATTTTATCATATTGACCTACATCTTTGCGTTACATTGTATGAAAAATTATTATTTATCAATCCAATTAACATTTTTTAGTAACCTTGTTACTTGACAGACTTGTCGATTCAAACACATAGTTAGATCGAATAAGAAACTAATTATTTGTATAAAAGTTGAGTTTGAAAATATATATATATAGGATTCATAAAAATTAGGAAAATAAGTAAATACAATGGCCAAAGAGTGATCAGAAATGTTAGTGACGTGTTGGTTTCGTTATTTGGTAATAATTCAGTTTCAACACTATGAGCACAAATTCGTTCCTAATAATTGTTATTTGGGAGATGATTAATAAGTGCATTCGTTGTTTTACATTAATATATTTTTATTTTATGAAAAAAGAGAAAAAGGTGTTGAGTGGTGTAGATGGTAAGGTCATAGGGGCCCAACTTTGTGAAAAAAGGATGAAGATTGTGGGAAGTACCATAAATCAAACAATTTATTGTTTTTTTAAATGTTAAAACTAATTAAATAATTGCCAACTTTTAGTGTATATTTTTCATTGTCCAAATGCGATAAATATTTTTAAAAAAAAATTAATTTAATGTAATTGTTCAAGATATTATATCATCACGGTATAAAAATTTTAAATAAATTTTACACTCATATATTGTTTTTTTTTTGTTTTTTTTTTTTTTGATAACTATTGTTGAATTAAAAAATAGTTTTAAACTACCAAGTTGGAGTATAGCCTAAAAAAAAGGTTAGGAATATAACCTAATTCACATTTACAAATGTCAATAAAATTTCCATTTTTAGCTAGTTTGAATTAATATTAGTTCCCTTGATGAACTAGGAATAGAACTCGAATGATATGTATATATATATTTATTTTTTTTGGTTAATCAATTTCTTTTTGCATCTAGACCATAGAGGGGGACTAACACAAATTTATGCCAAGTGTCCTGAAATTATTTATTTCTGTGTGGAGTAGAAAAAAAAAACTGAGATTTAGTATTCTCATTCCTTTTTTATCCTAAAAACCTAAATTGTATCTCTCTCTTTTTCACATAAAAAAGACTAGAACTCATGACATCAAGTGGCTAGTTGATTTCGTGTTAGGATCCTAAATGTTGTTGAATTAAAAAATATATATATATATTTACCTTTTTACAATTAAAAATAATTTTTATAAGATTTTGTTGCAGTTATCTGCTAAAGTTAGCATTAAACAACATAGAATCTCCTAAAATTCACTCATTTAAATGATGATATGAATGTGTGGAATTTGAGGCTGTGAAGAGTGGTGGTGTAGAAATGATTTGAGAATGATTAAGGAATATATATTTTTAAAATAATTAAGAGGTGATTAATGTTGATTAAACTTGGGTGATGCTGTATTCCATTATTAAGCATACATAAAATTGTAAGCATTAGCCAAGTGGTAACCTAGATTATTGTTATTATGATTTGATTAACCCAATAAAAAAGGAAAAGAGAAAAAAAGAATTCACAATTTATGTGTGGAAAACTGTCACTGGGAAGCTTCCATTTGAGGAGGCCAAAACAAAGAATAATGTGTTTCATGTGGGTCTCTCCATAAATAAATGCAAATTGTTATTATTATTTTTATTTGGTTTGAAATTTGGACAGCTACATCCAAGTTTGATATGATTTGCTTTTTTATAGTCCGTTGTATTTGGAACTTTGTTGAGATGATGAAGAATATATTTTCCACAAACCCAGTGATTATAACTTTGAATATGTTTAAATATGAAATTTAAGGAAAGCTTGGAGATTAATATTAAGATTTTATAAGTTCAATAATGAAAAAGTTAAACGTTAAAAAAAATGAAAAATAATATTAAAATTTAAAGATCAAAACTATGCTTATGAAAAAGTTAATTAACATTTTACTGTGTGTTGTTAGAAAAAAAATATATTAACTTTCTCCACTATACCGAATAAATATTAATTTTTTTTAGTACGTATCAAAGAACTAAGACAGTTTACTATCGCAGACAAAAACAAAACCAATTTGAAGTACTAAAAAAGGACCAAATTAATTCATGAATGACTAATTTAATTGATTGATTCTAATCTATTTGAGAGCAGTTGTGTATCTTATGTAAGGTTTGGTAGTTCTCCTCCTTTTTTTTTTTTTTTAAACATTGAAAAAGACAATTAGAAGTGTAAAAAATAATAATTAGAGAGTGGTTTTGAAATGACTGAATTCACTTTTGTCATGTTTTAAATCATTTTAAAATATGTATTCATTGGTTCAAGATCAATTTGATGCTTGATTTTTCATTTCTAAATCAATGTCAACGAAAACAATGGCAATAGGATGAACAATGTTATTGATTCCTTGTACGTATAAAGAATTAATCGACTCTCTATGATTTTCCTTGCTACACTTTTTAACTCAGTTTTTAATAGCAACATTGTTTGTGTGAGTAGACGAAGAGAACATTTTCAAAATTGATAATTATTTAGTTGAAGAAAATTACCGAATTAAATTGTGTATGAAATAATGTTTACGATAAATAGTTAAATAAAATAATACCCACAAAATTAGGAGAGAAGGTCTCCTTCTTTGTTCAAAAAAAAAAAAAAAAAAGGAGAGAAGGCTATTTTAAATAATAATTGGGATATATATATTCAAATTTAGGAGATATATATATATATATATATATATATATATATTTAGAATAATTTAGGAGAGAGTTTACCCTTGATAGACACATAAACCTTTTTACATATAGTATAGAAATTTAATAAATAACGATCGAATTTTTTTAATCATGGATATATTTTAATTAAATAATTAAATTATTTGTTTAAAAAAAATTAGTTACAATAATTAAGGTGAAAGATTTAAACCTGTGACCTTGGTCATTGACTTGTTAGCCAAATTAACATAATTCCTAACTATTTGGAAAACAACATTATTATAAAAAAAAAGGCTTTTTAAATTTTTTTTTTTTTTTTTTGAGATAATAAATTTCAAATAATTAACCCAAATGATATGAGGGAAACTTTTGGATGAACTTTAAATTAAGAAGGGTAATGGTAATGGATGACCAGTTTTTACAAAATAATTATAAATGTAGTCAAATTTTAAAATAGATACATTCATAATCATTAATACCTTTAAATACGGCATTATAAATACTCTTGTTGACATTTGTTTCATTTTGATACATTTATTTGTTAAATGTTCAATATTAATCTATTTACTTTCATTAAAATTTAAATCTCATGATAAGATTGTGATTAATTTTATCCATTGAGTTCAATAATAATAACTGTTTTATACATGAAAAAACACGATATGAATATATTTTTAAAACTTAAAGATAGAAAGCTCACATCCAATATTATTTTTTAAAGAAAACTTAAAAAAATATATATCATAAAATTTAATTTCAAACTTTATTAAAAATATATAAACTAAAACTATAGATTTTAGCTTCCAATGAAAATAGAATCATTCCAAAGTTTAAAGTACTCCAATGATATTTTAACCTATTTAATATGTTTTATATCTCAACAATTATGGATACATTTCAAACTTTGAAATAATAATAGGTGCAAAAATGGTTAAAAGAGCCATTTGACCAATTTTAAATACCCTATTTGAAAGGAGTTGGAAGATTCCAACCAATGACCAAGTGTTATTACTCTTGTTGTCAATATTTGTTATATATATATATATATATATATAAATAAAGTAAATTGCAAGTAATTTTGTTATCTCAAAAAAAAAAAAAAGCAAGTAATTGTGGAATTATTGTTAATATTTTGGGGCTCGATTGTACCAAAGGGCTTGGAGGGAGTCCAAATGAGGATTGCTATCTAGAATGTGGGCCTAGGCTTAAACAAGGCTTGCTTTGGGCCAGATTCGGGTTGAATGCCAAAAAAATAAATAAATTATTAAAATAAAAAATAATAATAATAATAAAATAAAAACTCAATTCTGATTGATTATTGTTCAAATTAGTATGAATAAACAAAAAATAAAAAAAATAAAAAAAAAAAAAAAAAAAAAATTAAAAGCTCAATTCTGAGTTGGAAGAATTTGTTAAATCAGTTCGTTAATCTAACTAGCTTTAGAAGCTTTTCGGTCGGAAAGATTAAAGCAGAAGAAACGACGATCAAAAATAAAAAAGAAAAATGAAAAAAGAAAAGTGAAACAAGAAACAGACAAGACTGCAGAGCAACAGATAATTTCCCCATAATAAATTTCCCCAAAACCTTAACCAACACTCCATTTTTCTTTTTCTTTTTTTAATTTATTTGTCTCTTCTTCCCTTCTCCTCCGCCATGTCTCGACCGTTTGATTCCTCCTTCGAATTCCATTCCAGATCTTGGCGGTTCTCGCCGTCCACCGCCGCCGCCGCCGGCAATTTGGGAGATCTTGTTTTCGAAGATTCCGGCGCCGACGCCGAGGGGTTTTTGGTATTTATGAACCCATTTTCTTATTCCTCTTCTGAAACTTCCCAAATGGTCATGGATCGTATTTTGTCGCATTCGGTACTCTCCCATTTTTTTGGTAAATTTTGTGAAATTTTATTTACTCTGTTCCGACAAAAAATCGATTGTGTTTTTTTTTTTCCAGCAGGATGTGTCTCCTCGGACTTCCGGTAGGCTGTCGCATAGCAGCGGCCCACTCAGCGTCGCCCTTAGCGGCGGTTCATTGGCCGGCAGCCCACCTTTTTCTCCCTCCGAAATCGCCGGCCTCGACTCCAAGGTTCGTTTTTTTTTTAATCTTACTTGAAATTTACTCGTAATCTATCTCATGATTATTAAAAAAACATCGAACTTATTAAATTTACATCCAACGTTATTAAGAACGAGGCTCACATGAATATTGGTTTCGTGTTAATTTGGTTAATGGTTTGTAATTCAATTTGATTTTACCATCACAAGTTCTTTCATCAAAATTAGTATTTAGTAATATATTTTTATTAAGTGTACACAGTTAAAGTTGAATTGGGTTAGAATTTTCTTTTTTTGTTGGATCAATTCAACTTTTGAGGTTTGTTCATATATTTTTTTAATTTGATTGGGCGTGAATTCTTCGCTCAAATTATAGTACTATAAAAAAGTATATATAACTTCATATTAATTATTAATATATTAAGAAGCTAGCTTATTATTGATTATTAAATACCTTATTTAAAAAAATTAATATTGTTCTAGTGGTTGTATTTTCATTTTCCGTTCCTCAAAGGATAAGTTCTATTATAACAATACAGCTATTAAAAGAAACTATTTTCATCTGTTTCACAACAATACTAAATTAGACTTACAAATTTTGGGTTTTGTGTAAATATTGTTGGTAATTATTTTTGTCTATTTATCGTTTTTTCAGTTTAATTTGGCATTAAAAATACAATTGACGATCACCAGAATTGGTTAAGTATTAGCCATTCAATTGGGGTTTGAAAAGAACTAATCATTACGCTTTTGGGTTCGCCCAAAATCAATGGAAAATTTCCGAGAAACAGGGCTTTTCCGGCGACAATGATTTCAACCAATTCGAATGGAAATCTCAATTAAACAAAATCCCATTTCCAATAAACCATTCTAAATCATGAAACGTCGACATTCAATGCAGCTTCACCGCTCCAACTATTCAATCAGTTCCAATTCCAGAAGCGCCGCCGCGCTCAGCGGCGGAAAGTCGGTGGGGCGGTGGTTGAAGGAGCGGAAGGAGAGGAGAAAAGAAGAAAACCGGGTGCAGAATGCTCAGCTTCATGCTGCAATTTCGGTTGCAGGGGTGGCCGCCGCCATCGCCGCTGTGGCCTCCGCCTCTGCGAATTCCTCCGGCGGAAATGACGGCGAGGATGTGCCGAAGACCGATATGGCCTTGGCCTCCGCCGCCACGTTGGTCGCTGCTCAATGCGTGGAGGCGGCCGAAGCTATGGGAGCTGAACATGATTACCTTGCTTCTGTTATTAGCTCCGCCGTCAATGTCAAGTCCGCCGGTGATATTATGACTCTCACCGCCGCCGCCGCAACAGGTTGTTTTGTCATTTTCTTTTTTGGGCTCTATAGGGTGGTAGGGGTGATAATAATAATAATTGCCGATTGACCATGAGTTTCGTTTAATTTTTAACATAGTATTGAATTTTTTATTTGAGAAAATAGAAAGTTAATTCTAGAAAATAATAAAAATCTAATGAAATCAATATTTGTTTATTTACTTTCATTTTTTATTTTTAGAAGTTAGTTTTATTTTTTTTTATTAGTTTCTTATTGATTTTTATCATACTAACATTTTTTTTTGAAAATTTTTAGAAAAAAAATATTCAAATAAGAGTGGGTAGTAAATAGCAAGAATATATATATATATATATGAAAAGAAAAATTTAGCAAATGAATTTATCATTTATTAGACATTCATTTGCTTTAATTTTTTTGTAAAATTAATTAGATCGAATTGGTTATTAGTTTGACCTAAAAATTGAGAAACCCCGAACCAATGGTTTTGGCATCATTTATTGGACATTGGTTGAGTTCATATTTTTATCAATTTGATTTGATCAATTCGATTCCCGATTTAGCCTAAAGTTGAGAAAAACCAAACCAAAATCACTTTAATAAAATGAAACTTTTTTTTTTAATACAAATTGAGGAAAGAAAACCACAAATCCTACAAAAAAGAGCAGCATAGCTATCAAACTTTATTTTATATATAATTCATGAAATATTAGACATAAAATTACAAAGTTCAATTTTTTTTTTTAAAATATAAAAAATATATTTAATAAATTGAGATATATATTTAAAAACAAATGTGTATGTAATTTGATTGAAATATAGAAGTGTGAGCAGTGTGTGTTTGGATGGATGGATATTGTAGCACTAAAAGGAGCAGCGACGCTGAAGTCGAGGGCGATGAAGGAAGTGTGGAGTGCGGCGGCGGTAATTCCGGCGGAGAAAGGGAATATCGGCTCAGCATCCACCGGCGGTGGCGGCGGCGGCTGCAGCAGCGGCCACGGTAACTTCAGTACCGGCGGTGATGATCTTCAATTTGGCTTTCAAATATCAAACCCTCAACCTTCACTGACCCAAACCTCACTTCAACATCATCAACATAATTTCCTACCTGTCTGCTATAGAGGATTCCTTGCTAATGGCTGTGACCTTCTTAAACGTACTCGCAACGGTAATTGTTATAGATAGACAACTTTTAACTCAACAGTTTTAATTATTGCACTTTTTTTAAAATATTACATTCACAATCACGTTTTGTGTTTTTATTTGTATGAGTTTCTTTCTTCATATTTGAAAACGATAAACTTGGTTGAACTTACTTGCTTTCAATCAATTGCACTTACTTTTAATAACATTAATCCAAGGCAATCAACTGGCATTTTATAGGGATTTACCCCTTTTTCTGTTATAAATAATTTTTTTCTTCAAATTAAGTTATTGATGTAATTTTTTTTGTTTTTTGTTTTTGTTAAACATGAAAAATCTTCTACATATATGATTTCTCTCCTTTTAATTTCTTACTTCATTTATCTCTTGTTTTTCATTAGATTAAGGGATGATACATCAATTATTATTTAGTGTGTTTGGATAGAGGGCTTATGCATTTAGGTAAATTATTGTTTCTATTTCAACCACTCTTTTTTTTTTTTTTTGCTACTACTACTCATAAAATGATGATTTTCTGTTGCAAACATTCATAACTTATTTATCAAAAAGAGATTAAATTCCTCTATTCACACGAGATTTGTGTCAATAGCACTCATAATCTCTCAATAGAAACTGTGTTTAAGTCCTCATAAATATACTTAAATTCCCTTATTTCCAAAACCCCTTGTTTGATCCTAATAAACTATCATCCTTATATTATGTGTTTGAATGTTATTGTAGGGGATCTTCATTGGAAACTCGTCTCTGTTTATATCAACCGAAGGAATAAGGTATTTTGTCTTTCTCCTAATTTCCTTTGTTCTTTTTTTAGTTTGAATTTGTTTGGATGAAAAAGAATATGCTAGGGATAATGGATTTCTAAGAGGGAAATATACATATTGTTACTTTTATTATCATTTAGGTGGGTGAGTGAAGCTTAACTTTAAACTTTATTTGAACTTTGTGTTTGAATACATGTTTCAATCAATATACTCTTGATATTAAATTTGAACATCATGGAAGAAAGCACTTTTTTCATCCTTGACATGATTAGATGATATCTTGACATGATTTAAATATTAATGTTTATATATATAACTCAATTTAGGTTTGATGTAAAAAAAAAAAAAAAAAACTCAAATTTAGGTCATATTTTATTTTTATTTTTTTGTTAAAAAATAATTAAATATATTTCAAATTAAGTCATATATATAAGCTTCAATATTTAAGTTATGCCGCCTAAATATTTCTCTTCACAAAATCCAGCTTTTTAAGTTTTTCTTTCCACAAAATTCAGTCTTCAAATATTTTTCATTTGTGAAGGGATTTCCATTAATTGGGAAGAGATTGTTTGGGTATTATTCTACAGGTAGTGGTGAAGATGAAGAGCAGGCACGTGGCTGGGACTATTACCAAAAAGAAAAAGAGTAAGTTTTTATTTTAGTTTTTAAAAAATTAATTAGCATGTTAACTAATTATCTTCCAGTTCTAATTTGAAAAAAAAAAAAAAAAAAAAACAAATGTATATAATAATTAGTTCTAATTTGAACGAATATGAAATGTGGGGCTCTATTAAGATTTTCTCCATTTCATGGGGATTGACTAAAGCCAAAGCACCGCAGCAAAGTTGGAAAAGAAAACCGAAATGTTTTTATTTTTATTTTTTTAATTATTTGTTCAACAATGTTTGGGAAAAAAAATTCAAGCATACATGAGTTATGTTTCTTTTGCCACCAATCTTTTTGTTAACTTTTTCAGTGTCTAAATTAATTATGATAAGTCAAGTAAGAGAATAGAGAAATAGCTTAATGGATTTTTTTTAGTACAATTTAGGAGAAGGAGATTACAAATACCGATTCTAGAGATTAAATTTCTAACCGTGAATTGAATATAGATTAACACCAAATTAAATAACCAATTGCGCCACCGACCCATTCAATAATAGCTTAATGAATATAAGTATATGTTTATATAACTAAAAGTTTTATATATTTGAATCTTCCAAATATTTTTTAATAATTTTAAATTTAGACAAAAAATACAACGTATAGATTTTTAGCTGATTTTCAAAATACCAAAATTTAAAAAAAAATATTATAAAAAAAAAAAAAAAAAAGTCACAAACCACAACCCGCTAACAAAACTATGAAATGTAGTTAGAACTACTACTCTTCAGTTTTATTTAGAAACACTAAAATTACCATTATATGAGAGAAGTAATATCTTTTATATGCACGGGTTTGTGGTCTTTGTGCTCCAATTTATATTAAAAAAAAACTAAAATTAAATCACATATAAAAGTACCAAAAGATAATTTATGATTTAGCGCGACCTAAACTTTTCTCTTCTCAAATTATATAAATTTGTTGCACAGATTTGGTGGTGGGTGTAGTGAAAGACATTCCGGCGTGGCCGGGGCGGCACCTGCTAGAAGGTGGTGAGGACCGCCGCTACTTCGGGCTGAAGACGGTGGCTCGAGGGGTGGTGGAATTCGAGAGCAGAAACCAAAGAGAATATGAAATGTGGACACAGGGAGTTTCCAAGCTTCTTCTAATGGCGCCTGAAATAACTCGTAGGTTTTAAGATCTACCTGTACATGTCCCCTGTTTGGATGGTCAGAAAAAAAAAAAGAGATAGAAAGGAAACAAAACAAAAAGGATTGTAATATGAGTGAAAAAAAAAGTGGTGGGTTTGTAAAGTAAAAGGCAAGTGTGTGAAGTTGTTTTGTTTGAATGGGGAACAAAAATTGTCAATTATAAGTTTTTTTTGTCTTTTTTTTAAAATAAGTTTTGCCTGATTTTTGTTATGGTTCTTTTTAATGTTTTTAAGATAAATGACACAAATCTCTTCTAAACTTTTCATTTCAACAATTAGCCTTTTTTTCTCTAGTTCAAATTGGGAAGGAGGGTCACAAATTCTATATAGAGAGCACTATTTTTTCTAAGTAACATGAAAATTAAATATCAATTTCCAAGATCGACCACACGATTATGGTGTTAAATTAGATTATCACCAAAAAATGAAATCATTAGACTATCAACAATTAGCCTCTTGAACGTTAATAAATGTTGTAATATGGACTCTTTGCAAGACTTATTAAATTAAATAAGCTACTTGTAATAATTAATAAAGTTTAGAAATTTAATTGATTAAATTAAAAGTTTAAAGTGTGATTGAAACACTTGACAAAGTTTAGGGAGATAATTTGTCGAAGTAATATCTCAAAGATGAAATTTTAACAAACTTCATAGTATATAAATAGTTTATGTGTCGAAGAGAGCGTTTAGTCCAACCGTAATTAATATGCATTTCAAAAAATATTGTAGGCTCGAATCTCGTTGCTATTGTAATTAAAAATAAAAATAAAATGTTTGTATTGTGCAAGTTCTGTAAGGAATCATCAATGTGAAAGGAGTTGGTATCTTAGACTAAATTGGGGATTAGTACTCAAAAAGAAGATTATGCCAAAAGGAATATATTCTTGATTTTTGTGTTGATTATAGTTTCATTTGGGTTTTCCCTTTAGTAAGGCAGTATTTTTTAATTATAATGACATTCTTAAAATACTCAAATTAAACAATCTATGTTTGTTCCAACTTTTGGTCTAGAGAGCAAAAGTTAGGTCAAATGATTTGAAGTTATGTATGAATGGTTAGACTAAAATGCACCTTTGTCTTGGGAACCTTTTTTGTGTGGAATCGTTTTTTTCGTCAATGTCTTCTCTATTAACACTGGTTTCACAGTAATTAACTTTTTTTTTTTTTTTGAAGAGAAGTAATTAAAAAGTTAAACACACATGATTCTAGACTAAAAATGCAATCAAATTCTTTAATTCATTGTCAATATCATCTTCCTAATATTTTAATTCAAATATATATGGGAGATTCTAACCTCTAACCTTATAAATTAATCATCAATTAACATACCTAAAATTATCTAAAAATGATATAAAATAATAAAATTCCGTTAAATTACAAATTTAATCTACAAGTTTAATTTACATATTATAAAAATTTTATTGATGGAACTGCACCATTCGTCCTGAAAAACTTTTTTATTTTCTCTCATATAGTCGAGCCACTCAAAGGAAAAGTAGCATAATAATTTCATTATTTGGTGGTAGTCCAGTTCAATACCATCATTACAGGTTTGATCTCAAAAATCATTATTTGACTCTCATTTATTTGAGAATTTGATCCAAAACACTATATTATAAATTAAAACTATGTGCAAGCTATATAAACTAAAATGACACAAAAGGCCAAACTATAAAGATTAACTTGGCAATTCAACCCTAAATCATAATACCTATTAGAAGTGCAAATAATATTGGGCTTGGCGAGGCCCAATTGAGATTGGCCATATGAGAAAGTGGGGAAGTAGGACAATGAAGGCCCAAAGAAACTTTATACGTAAAACAGTTCACTTTTATACCTGGAAAAAAAACAGTCTAATCTCAAACATCACATCACTTTCAGATTGAATAAATAATGAAAATGAGTATATAAAAAAGGATAAAATATATGTTTAGTGGATAGATTTGAAGAAAGTCACAATTTACTTTTTCATAGTCACAATTTACTTTTTCATATTCAAAAACTTAAGTTTAGTTTATATAGTTCGAAGAAATATAAAATCTAGTTATTAGAATTTAGTTCGTATGGTTAGATAAAACTTAAAAAATAATTTCTATTGTTTCTTAATTATCAGTGAATTAAGTACTTTTTTTAGAGCTAATTAAGTACTTGAAAGTTAGTTTTTATATGTTAACGATGAAATTATGAGTTAAGTAATTGATATATAAAAAAACATATTATTTGTACATGAATAATGAATTTTTATATATTTAATACACCAGCAATTATGTACGATTATGACTGTATTTTAACTTTTATAAATCATATGGAGTAAATTCTAACTTTGTTCAAATTACATAGGCGAAACTCTAACTTTTTAAATTATAATGACTAAAATCTAACTTTCTTCAAACAACATGGACTAAACTTATATTTTACCATAAAACATTTTTAATTAATAAAAAATAAATATAAATTTGTATTAGGAAGCCGAAAGCATAGCCACGAAATATAGAGATTTTAGTTTAGATGAAACCTCTAACCACTTAGATTAATAAGTATATATTAATGTTTTTAAACTATTTTTATTTATGTAAAGAGAAAAAAGAAAACAACAACAACAACATTTTTAGCAAATAGACATTGAAAATCTAGTCTGCATGATCTTTTTTTTTTTTTTTTTTCATGTCGGCATATATGACCATTTTTTAGTACAAAATTGAGTCATATATGTGACCCAACTTGACCTTCATTTTGTTAACCAAAAAAATGGAAAATAAAATAAAATAAAATGAGACTCAAATCATATGTGTGACATGACATGACATAAACTTTTTCTCCTATTTTTCTCCACCCTCAAAATGGTTAAAATACAATTTTTCAATAAACCTTCAAATTAGTTCACTTTTCTTTTTCGAAATTGATTAAGTTAGTTTTGCTAAAAGAGAGACACGAATATGCTTTTAAAGTTAATACCGAAAAGATTAATGTAAAGTTGTAAACTATTTTAATGTGAGCTCTTTTTGAGCTATACGATTAATAAATAAATAAAAATGAAAAGATCATTTCAACATTTTAAGATACACCCAAATTTAAATGAGTCAAAAGATGTGTTAAAGCATAAAGTTTTATCATACAGCTCAAAAGTGGTAAGAAAGGACTCTATTTGTTCTGGTGGTGTGTACTGAGATTATGCTCTTATACACCCTTCTATTTTTACTCCTTTTCATAATTTCCCCTGCAAAGTTATTCTTTTTTCATTTCTCACCTCACCCACAAAAGTTGTAACAATTGAGATTCCCATTACATCAATTTCATCTATCATTACACACATTCTATTATATAATTCAACAAAACTTTCCCCTTTTTAACTCTTCATCTCACATTTCAAATCCAAGGAAACTCAAGTACTTTTCAACTTCTAATTGATTCAAAACTTAGCTAACTTTTTTTTTTTTGTTGTCGTGGGAATCGGAAAATTGGAGAATTGCTCTACTACACTTGGGGTAACCAGACCCATCTCTAGGTCAGACACCAGTATCAGGAAACGTCAATAAAATGGAGACATCGTCTACAAATTAATGTTGTAGTTGACTCTCGAATCTTGGACTTTAATGGGAGCATACTTTTGAAACTCAAACTTTCGATCACCGCACCATACTATCTCTTGAGGACATTTTAAATTCATATATAAACATGTTGGAATGAATATGTATAATAATAAGGTAAAGTAACCTATTGCTATTCTTTTTATATTATTTAAAAGGTTAAGTGGGACATTCGAAAAATTAGTGATCAAATTAATATTAATGTTTTGAAGTTTATCAATTAACATAGAATAAAAGTTGTGCTAAAATGTGATAACACCAATTACATGTTAGGATAATAATTCAAACATTTAACATTTAGATCGATGTTGTGATGTTTGAACCTTTTGATCCATGCTTAAACTGATATAAACCATTACTATAACAGGAGTTGAGGAACATACCAATTAAAAGTTGGTTCTTATAAATTTCTCATAGATATAATATCTTTTGAAGAGACTATTATAAATACAAATTTTGGTATCTCTCACACGTAAAGGAAGTAAATAATGAGAGTAATCAAGGAGCTTGAAAAAAAAAAGTTATTTTATTTCTTTGGAGAATCGGCCAATTGAAGCACCACGACCCAAGAAGGATAGAAAACATGTATATCAAACGCCCCATACCTCAACCATTCGACAAGAAAGAAAAACAAAATTAAATAACTTACATCCAAACGAGTTATTAACAATCATATTGTTAAAATTTATTTAAATTTTAAAAAATCATTTGGAATTTGGAATAATAAATACACTGTGAAAATTATTATAGATTTTTTAAAAAATGTATAAATGTCACATGATTAATAAAAAAGTAACAAATCCTCATGTAACTCCTCAATAGAAAGAGTTAAATACAAACGAGTTATTAACAGTCACTCTACAAAAACCTACATTCAAACGAGAATTTGAATTTGGATTCTCCAAAATCCGTAATCAAATTCTCCAAAATCCTCATTATACTCCAAAATTTTAAAATAATAATAATAATAATTGTTTGATTTGTTTAAAACATTAAATTTGTAAACTCTTATATTTTAAACTCCCAAAATCAAATTCTGCACTTTTTACATATACAAAACAACAATTTTTAAATCTCCAAATTTTAAATTGCAAACCAAACAAGGCCCAAGAATTTTTGTAAATTAAAAGTAACTGAAAATAGATTGGAACTGGCAACAATATAGAAATTGCTATCATGATAATTGAAGTTAAAACAGCAAACAAAGGGAAGATATAATTTATTCCTCTTGAGAAAGTGGGTGGGAAATGGAGAATGACAAAACAAAATACAAAAGGCAATACAAAATTTTAATCATTCACCCCAAATATTATACTTCCGACTTTTTTTTTTTTTTTTTTTTACATTTTCCAATGCAAAGGCTCCATAATTTCAATATTGCTTTATATTGAAATTTGAAACCATCAATTTAGTTTTTGTTTATATACCAGAGTTGAATTACTATTTTGGATCAGCCTTTTTCAACTTTTCTTTACCTTGTGTCTTGCAAACATTAAAAACTGTACTTTAATTACTGTTCACACTCTTCATTATTATGGGAAAATTACACGTCATTTCCTGTCTAATTGTGTTAGCCTGTGATTAATAAGTCAAACTACTGATTAAAAAAAATCAATGATATATATCATTGTATATCGACTAAAATTGAATGGGTCGTTAGCGCGATTGACTATCTAATTTGATGTTAATCTATTTCACTCCACGGTTACGGATTCCACTAAAAAATTGGAGATTCATTTTTTTTGTTCAAAATACATTTCCTTGTGGAGTCGTCAGGCAACTTTGACAATATACTTAAAATTCATAAAAACACAAATATTTTATTTAAAATATTTTGTAAAGAAATTAGGTTAAGTTAATAATAAAAAAGAAAATAATGAACTAAACCTTTTATTTCATTTTAAAATGGAACTAGCCTTGGGGCTCATAAGCAGGAAACAGAATTTTGTTATTTAATAATCAAGACTAGAGCTCATCAGCCATTGATAATATGCGTATACTTATGCAACTAAACTTCAATTCTTAGCAAAAATAAAATATAAAAAATTGGTAGTATGTTGGAATTGATTTAATGTAATTCAATTTAACTCCAGAATTACGAGTATGTGCCAATTAAAAAAAAAAAAAAAAATCAAATTGAAGGGGAAAGGTCCCTAATCACACATTGACACAAGACATACAAAACATAATCAGAGCCTTTTTTTTTTTCTTTAAATTTTCTCCCTAATATATATACACATACATATTAAACAACTTTTTTTTTTTCTCTCAAAACCCCAAAAAGGAAACAATTAATTAGTTGATGGTTGTTGGAATTATGAGTAAGGCATGAAGAGCTTATCTCGACATTTGCATCTCCAAGCTTCAGGGTAATACTCCAAAGGGTAACTCAAACCCGGTTGAATGGGGACATGAACCGGTTGACAGGGCCAGCATTTCCCACACCTGGACCGGCAGGTCGGCGGGGACGAACCCGGGCCAACGAAAGCCGAGGCAGAGAAGACGACGGCGGCGAAGAAGAAGGCGAGGAAAATAAAGAAAGGGTAATAATGATTGGAAGAAGTTTTGGATCCCATTCAGAAAAAATGGAATTGTTAGCTCATTTGGCTCTGGTTTTCTGAATTGTTCTGCTTTCTTTTTTTTTTTTTATTGTAATGTGTATTTAGAGAGGATTTTGAGTAGTCAAAGATATTGAGCCTGAAATGGTTTTGTGGTTGGAAATTTTGGCATGAGGGCTTTGTATTTGGGTTTGTCTTATTGTCTCTGCCTCTACCTGCTGTGGGCTGGACACTTTTGAATTGCCATTTTTTTAACTAAATTACTTATTCGCCCCTTTTCGTATTTTACACATAAATACGTACGAAAATTTTACTTACAATTTTTTACATGCAGAAAGTTTTGTTTCCATTTTGAAAGTCAATGTTTTGATCTCTAAATTGGGTTAGATTTTAATTCACCACTATTTCATTATCTACTAATAGAGGTTGTGATATTGTTCTTGTGCACTCGATTATACGATAATTGTGTGCTATATACTTACGTAGGTTCAAACAAGAGAACATTGGTTCGCACATTTCACAATATTGATGTGGGTTGCTGTTGTTTTTGTGCTTCTTTTTTTTTTTTTCCAAAAATATTGATGTGGGTTGTTTTTATTATGTTTGATTTTTTTCCTTTTTTGCATGTTAAAAACTTGGAAGAGACTAATTACAAATTTTGTGGTTTCTAACATATTTAAGATGCTAGTGGGTTCAGAAATTGTTGGTTGATATAATTAAATTTAATTCAACAATTAATTTAATTTTTTGGGTTAATAATTTGAACATATAAAAAAAAAAGCGAGAGTCAAATATCCACAAAAAGTATATTACTGCTCATAAATAAATAAGAGTCAAATATTAATTTTTAGACTTGAACCGTGATTATAATGTTAAACTGTATTGCCACAAAACAATAAAAGTTGTTCCTTTTGATACGTATCATAACATCTATTTGATACAACAATATTCATTAAATATTCAAAAGTTATAAAGGAAGCAATTACGTAGGTATACGGAAATGAAATAATAGGCCAGACAAAAATAACAGCCGTAAAACGGAGGTTATTTAGTCATCATGAAATTGTCAAATTTAAGGAGATTTAGATTTAACATTTATAACTATTCCTCATAAAATTACAATTAATGGAGTTATTGCAACTAATTGAAATAACTCTTTATTTCTATTTATTTAAAATAAGTCTCAGTTTCTAACAATTTAATTACAATAATTCATTTTTAATTATTCAAAATAATTAATTTTTTAATATCTCATTTCTAATTATTCATTTTTAATTACTCAAAGTAACTTTTCATTTCAATTTACGTCGAAACAAGTATTGTGTCTAACTCACCCACAATAAAAATTACATTCAAACGAATCTTCGACAACAACTCCTCTATACAAATCTACATCAAAATAACAAAAAATCTCAATTTTCTAACTACTCAAAAGAATTCCTCAAAATAGCCCTGCAAACTACTAACCCCTCATCCAAAACCTAATTCAAACACCTCTGAGATGTTCAAATTTTCCTAATTCAATATTTGATGAAAATAACTGAATGGATTAATGACGCGTTAGCTTTCTGGATGGGTGGAAATTTAAGTAGGGTTTGTTAGCCTTCCTCCTTCAATTTATATTTTTTTTAAGAAAATTTGATGAATAAAAAAAATATATGGATGGGATTCTGGGAATAGGGGTATAATAGGTAAAAAAAAGGGGGGGGGGGAATAGGGTAGGGGTAAATAGGGGGGGTTAAAGAAGAAAGACCACCCGTGTGGGTAACGTACGTGCGGGAGAAAAAAGGGAGGGGGAGCTGTCTTGTACGGAACGAACATCTGACTTACTCTGACTTCTTACACTCTCATTTGCAGACACCATTATTCATCTTTTTTCCTCTTTTCTCTCTCTTATTCTCCACCGTTCGATCTGAAAACCATCTACCGTTGGATCACCTTCTAACGTGTGGACTGGGACCCACGTTAATGCACACCTACACATGGATTCCCCCACCCTAGGCACACTTGGACGCTACTTGTTTTTTTTTGTTTTTTTTTATTATTAACCATATTATATCGGAAAAAAAAACGATATTTTGTTCTTAAATTTTGTCAAAATAAATAACTGGCCTTAAAAATAGAAATCTATTCCAAGGTTTCAAATCATATATATGAGCAAGAGTAAAAAATTAAGACAATTTAATTTTAATTTTAATTTGGGGGTAAAAATTTCAATTTCTGCTTAACGAAAATGACTAAACTATGTACATAAATATTTTTAAAGTTTGTCTTTTGTATCAACTTTGCCTTTGGAGTAGATAAAATGATCAATAGCTCAAATGACATTGTCGATGCTATCAAATGATTTTTCGTAATTCATTGTGAATTTATTTCTTTATTGGAAACATAATGCATGCAAAATAGAGAAATTATGGACATTGGTGTGTTGTGTGTGAGTCGTGTGACCTCGATGTTTAAATCAATTTTTTCATAGAGAAAGTTTAAGAGGGTATCGTAGTTTGAGAGTTCGAATTAGCTTACATGTGTCCTCCTTTACTTGGCCATTTTATGAAGGTGAAGCCTAATTGTCTGCCTGCATGCGAGTGAATAATAGGTGGCAACATGACATTTTTCTCGAGGAAAACATAGCCGGTGACCATGTACACAGAATGAGCAAATCATTCTCTTACTCAGAGTCTTACGAATCGATTGTTTACAAGGTCAAACATGTGGAATGACTCAAAGTCGGGTCATTCAATCACATTTGAACCTGGAAGGTGGGCACTACCCCGACCCATTGTTCGAAGGGTCTTGGATCGGGCTTGCCCTATCCGAGGTGGACCAAGGTCATGACCCAAGGGTCAAGCTTGTCCCGGCTTACCTCGACCCACCTCGGGCTTGCTTCTTGCGAGTTTGGCTTATCTTGGATTCGAGCTGTTTTCTTACTAGGCTTGGGCCGCGTCTGGTATGCGGGTCTTGTTGGTTTTTTTTACTGGAACGTTCCCTTACAATTGATATATCAGTAGTTGGAGTATTTTAAAAAAAATTAACGTTTTTGAGCTTTGATTTCTCAAACTTCATTTGATAGAAGTCCTAATTACTTATAAGTTGTTTTCGTTTTATGTATTTTACCAGCAAATATCATAACCACCATTATATCTAATTTACATTTAACATTCTAATAAATATCTTCTCAAGTTTAATTTTTTAAATGTTTGTGCTGCAATTGTAATACGGGTGATTGTGTGAAGTGCAAATTGATGATCTTGTTTTTTACGATCGAAAATTAAAGGGGACATTTGTTGCAACAATAGACTAAGTTAAGATAAATTTTGATTTTTTCAAAAGGACTAGTGGTATTATGGTTTTATTGTTTAATGGTAATTCAGTTCACACCATGGTCATGGATTTGATCCCGAAAAATTGATATTTTCTCTTATTCATTTGAGAGTAGTAGTACATTCTAAGTAAAAGTTTGTTGATTCCGCTCTTCGAATTTGTACTTAAAAAAAAAAGATAAATTTTGATTTTCTTTTTTGCTATTTATTGTACTATAAGTATACGTTCTATTTTCAATAATCGATATGATGATGATGATGATGATGGTGGTGGTGGTGGTGGTGGTGGTGATGATGATGATGATGGTGGTGGTGGTGGTGATGATGATGATGATGAAAAATAGTTGGGCTTTTGCGACTGGTCATGACGGAGGCAACTTTGGTATATAGATTAATCAAGTCCGGCCCGTTATTCCAGTCAAAGGCCCACAAACGCGGCTTGCTCTTCTCTCTTTTGTTTTTAACTGATGCAGCGTGCTCTTTTTTACAAGCTTCGAATTCGTCTCTCATAACGTTTCACAAATTCAAATATAAATTTAGTTATGTTTGACCAAACAATTTGATTCTTTGTTTCATTTTTTGAAATTTAATTTAATTTTTATTTATCCAAATTCTTACCGGAATTATTTGAATCTTAATCAAATTTTAAAAAAAACATAGATGATAATAATTATGATTTGCTTATTTTAATAAACTAAAAAAAAAAAAAAAACTATTACCAAGTAGTGTATTGTTGTTTTTTAAAAAAAAAATGAAGCCTAAGCCTACTCAAATAATATAATACATAACTTAATAAATAAGATATTGCATATTTAAATCCTTTTTTTTTAGAATATTACATATTTGAATCTACCCACCTTAACTATTGTTGAATTAGAAAAACACATAATAATATTTTTATATGTTCTTAAACTTAATTTTATTTAACAAGTTTTAAACCTTTAAAAAAAAGTTAAAAAAAAAAAAAAAATTGAGAAAAAAAAAGTTTTATAAATTTGTCACTATTGTTGTGTCTCTTATACATACATTTTGAAATTTTGTTTTATCGAGCAACGAAAAAATATCAATTTTATATCAAATACAATCAACTTTATGATTAATCTCAAACCCTATAATCAAGAAGAAGCCATTAGAACTCTCTAATTCCTAAATATCAATACTGTAATTATAACTTATAATAGTAACTTTGAACTATATTTTCGTTGACCATCTTTTTTTTATTTTTTGAAACATTGACCATTGACCATCTATATTAATATGTGTAAACATAATCTAAATTTGATTTTAAGCGTGCACTGTAACTTGATGCTTGAACATTTGTAAAGATAAAAAGAAAAATTCTAAAAGGAAGAGAAAATCAACTTGTTTACAAAAGCTCTAAAAAATTCAAAGAATCGAAAAGAATAATTTTAACTCTTTGAATTCAGGTTTTACCATCCGGTCCGGTCCAACCCTCCCCAGTATGGAACATATCCCTGGAAGCCGCCATTCGGTTATGTTTACTACCAATTATACCCCTACTAATTTTATCATTTTTTCTTAAAATATATTTTATTGGCTAAATTATTATTATTATTTTGTGTTTTTTATGAGTCGGATTAAATTATAAATTTTGCTCTTCATATGGTTGAGTGGAGTTTCAACTTTGCTCTTTATAATTTAACGATTTTTAAATTCACTTTATGGTCGAACTTAATTTTAATTTATTTTTTAAATGTTTCAAAAATTTTAATTTTATTATTTTTTGTATTTGTGGATATCCAAATCAATTTGTCCGTACTTTAATTATTTTCATAGAACCCTCTACCTTATAACATTTGTAAGGTATTAATTTACAAATAGATAATCACCTTAAATTAAATGAACACTATTTTGATTTCTTAATATTCTTCGACTACTAGATGGAGGAGACTATTAATTTTTGTAGGTTAAAATATAGAATATAATATTGAATTAATAAACATGAAATTATATACAAAAATGTGTCTTTTACCGATGGGCCATATTAATACACCCATCAATAGAAAGAAAATCCTTCGACTCTGAGGAAGAAAAATGCAGAAAAAAGGTAAAATTGTTAGAGGTACTAAATCGATCCCAATTACTATTTAACAATAAACCAACTTGCCACTAAGACTTTCATTGAAACTCCAATCTTCTAGTTTATGGATTTTATCGAATGATTTGTTCTAAAGATTGTGTGAATACAAAATATAAAATTCTCATCCAATAATCGGCCTAGAAAAGAAATATGACATATTTAAAGAAAGAAAGAAAAAATGAGTCAAGGGTATTATCGTCTTTTTGGGTGCCAAGAATCTGTATATAGCGCTTTCGATTTCGCCCATCCCTGCGTTGCCTTGAAGCGTTCGAATTTGTTTGGGATTTTTGTTCTGAAGCAGAAGCCGGAGGTTGAAGTTGGCGATGGCGATTCCCGACAAGGTAGATTTCTCTTTGATTCTTTTTGCATCGCTTATTTCCTTGTCTGTAATCGACAGAAAATGTTTCGTTCAGCTTTTCCGTAGGGAGTTTCATCGTGTTATTCCCCAATTCGTCGTGGCTGTAATTTTGAGTTAATTGGAAATCGGCTTTGTATGCTTGAAATCTATGGAGTTTTCTTGACTATGTCTTGTTTAAGTTTCATTCTCGATCGATTAGCTCGAAAATTGAACTTGTTTGGTTTACTCGGCTGTTAGTTTCCAATATCAAGAGCCACCGAGAGCAGTAGCTAAGCAGTATTAATGGACACTCATTGACCATTAGGCCATGGGTTCGAATCTCCCTACCCTCAATTGTTTTAATCTCAAAAAAAAAAAAAAAAGTTTTTAATATCAAGATGGTGCTACCATACGTTTTAGTTGGAAATTAGAACTGATTATGTTTTAGCTCTTTCTTCATTTAATCACGACCTTTTTCTTCCCCTTTTGCTGGGGAAAATGATAAAATTCTGGTGGCTTGGCATTGGGTTGGTTTAGATTGACGTCTCAATTTATGTATATATTGTATAATGATGGGGAGATTATCTGGGCTAGGATTTAGAATCTAATGATGCCTCGTGGTCAAGAGGGTCTTAATTAATTAAGAGGTGATAGATTCAATACACTACCACCTACCAACTAGGTAGTAATTTATTTCATATGAGTTTCTTTACATCCAAATACTGTGGGGTCAACAGTTATCTACTGCAGGAAGCCACGAATATAAAAAAAAAGGAATCTAACGTGTTTCTTTTTTTTGTAAGTTTTTACTCGAAAACTTATATATTTTTTTTTATTAAAAGAATTTGCTATGAACTTTTTGTTTACATTCTAGTTTTTCTTCTTAGAAAACCACGGTGTTGCACTATGACTTTGACACTTACTGTCGTTTTTCGAATTAGTTATTAAAAATATTCGATACAAAAGAATTCATTTTATTTATGAACTTTCTGTTTTGGCACAATTCTTTATTTGGTTTTTAAGATTACTATCACTATTGAATGGACATCTCGGCGTTTTATGTTAATGAAGCGAAATAATGCTCCCTGTCAAAATGAACAATTCTACCAATTTTTTTTATGTCACTGTTATTAATTCTGTGCATACTACATAGGCCTGAGCACCATAGAGCTGGTGAGAAAAATTTAGGTGGGCTTTAGTGACATACTATTTGTCGTCGTGCCAATACTAATAGAGATCATAGGTTCTTAGTTTCTCTTTTTCCTTCTCTTACATGAAATGCTGGTTTAGATATGCATGCATCGGTGATATCTGACAGTTTTGTTCAGGTCTCTACTGCTCTGAATTTCCCGTGCTTGGCTCAATTTTGTGTATGTAGTTATCAATATCATTATCATTGCACTCGTTCGGAATTTGCATTTACAGGACCCAAGAGAGGAAGTGATTCAAGCATGGTATATGGATGATAGCAATGAAGATCAGAGGCTGCCTCATCACCTTGAACCGAAGCAATATTTATCCCTCCAACAACTTGATAGTAAGCCTGGCTAAGAATAGAAGAGCTTAATGTTGTGCATACTGCAAAGCTATGTAGTTTTAGATAGACTTATATCTTGTGGATGATGCTAAAATTTCAGAACTTGGAGTTCTGAGCTGGAGACTGGATGCAGACATATATGAAACAGATGAGGAATTGAAGAAGATACGTCGTGATCGTAATTACGACTACATGGTTTGTTCCGTTAACTTGTGCAGTCACACCCATCTCACTTTTTTTTTAGCTCAATAACATGTGACGATAGATATTCGAACTAGAGCTATGCCATGTTTGTGTGTGGCCATGCACTTCTGATTCTTCTATTTGAATTTTCGACAAGAACATGCTTAAATGCTCATGAAAATTTGTTTATAATCAATTTTTACTGGCTCTAATTATTTTGTTTTTCCTTCAACAAGTTTGTTCTCTGCCATGGATCTCTCTCTCTTGCTGCTCTGACCTTATAGTTGACCATACTTATTTTCAGGACTTCTGTGAGGTCTGTCCAGAAAAGCTTCCTAACTATGAAGAAAAGATTAAAAACTTTTATGAGGAACACCTTCACACCGATGAGGAGATCCGTTATTGTGTGGCTGGAAGTGGTAGGCATTTTCTTTTCTAGACCATAATCATATTTTACTTGTGGTGTATAATTTTCTTTTTCTTTAACTTGGGTGGATGCAGGTTATTTTGATGTTAGGGATCTGAATGACAAATGGATTCGTATTTGGGTAAAGAAGGGAGCAATGATTGTCTTGCCTGCTGGAATTTATCATCGCTTTACTCTGGATTCTGACAATTACATCAAGGTAAGCATCAGATAATAGAACAAGCATTAGTAGACTCTGGATGCTTGCTTACTGATTAGTGAAGACAAGCCTCCAAGTTTAAACCCCCTTTCACTATTTATTATTTGCCTTCCTCACTTGCTTGTGCTGTCTAGTAACATCACGTAAATTTAATTCACTCTTCTCATTGAAATGGTTTCCACTGCACAATTCTTCTCTAAAGACGTTTCTATCATGCGGTTTACTCCCATATGGATTTTGTTCATATTTGCTTTGCTCTTAACTATATATGTGTGTGTGTGTATGTATAACAATAGGAAGATTGGTCTAGACATCTAGTCGTCAAAAGGATCTTTAGGAATTAAGAGGGAATAAGTTTCCAACCTATCCAAGATTTAATATTTTATGTGTGTCCTGTCAACTAATCAACTCAATGTAGTTGGGGTGCACAAGCTGGGTTCAACACTCACGGATATACAAAAAAAAGATATATATAAAAAAAACCAATCTTCCAACTAACAGAAACCAAGAATGGTTATGTAATGGTCCTCTAGAATCCAGGCGGTGTAATGAAAAATAGCGAATAATTACCAAGCGTTTTTTATTTGGAGCTCAAGCAAGTCACTAAATTCACGTCTTTTTCCTTCCCATGCCTCTGAAAGGACTAGAATTTCTTTTCAACCAAAATTTTGAAACAATATCTTAAATCAAACAACGTCCTAATGTTATCAATTATATTGCTTAATAGCCCTTGTGTATACTATAAATGCTTTAGCAAGGGGAACAATGTTTCTCATGAAGCAAATTTATGTAGGCTATGCGACTCTTTGTTGGTGATCCTATCTGGACTCCTCACAACCGTCCCAATGATCATCTTCCCGCAAGGTATTGCTATTACTCATAGTTCGTGCAGGCATGAACTTGCCCTGTGCCCCTTTACATGGATGTGGCTCAAGTATGAAAAACACTCTAAAAACTCTTTTGCTGCTTTACAGGAAGGAGTACCTTAAAATTTTTGTGGAGAAGGAAGCTGGTAACCAGGCCGTTAATGCTGCTGCTTGAAGTCCGCCTGCTCGAGCGTCCAGTGTTCGAAACTGAGTCTCGTCTGTCGAAACATCACTATTTGTATGATCTGGTATGCATGTCCTTTCTTGTGTATGTCTGGCTTGTCATGCTTTGCTAGCAGTGCCTACCTTATGTGAAGGCTTATGCAAAAACATAAATAGTTGTCTCGGTGTCTTTCTTTCATGTGCTATATTTAATCTTAGCTTTATGGTATAGATGGAATAATCATTAAACTAATAAGCAGCCAGTGTGTATTATTTTGTCGACTGTTTGGTAATGGTGGTTGTCATGTTTCTGAGCTTTTCTGACAAAGTTTAATTCCGGGGAAATAAATTGTTCTGTGGTGTAGTGTCTTACAAGTTATAGTTAATTTGTTCAATGTAGTCACCTAACATTATTTCCTACCTGAAGTTAAAAACTTGCCTTTATCGGGAGTTTGGTGAAATAGAATGATTATGAGAAAAATCAGAACACGGAGAGAAATGATTAACGGAGGGTTGATAGATTCTAGTTCTATCACAAGGTCCCTCCTCTTAATCAATTGAGTCAATTCTTCAAAGATGTAAGTTGTATTGATTAATGGGTTGTATTACATTTATATAGCAGTTTAAGAGCCAACTAACTAACTACCCTAACTAACCTCTAACAACTAAAGAACCGTAGTATGAGTGATTATCTATGTTTGGAGGAAGATAATAGTTAATGATCATGATTATGACTTGAGAGGAATCATTAGGATTATTATGAGAAACAAAATATTACGTAAGAAGAATGAATATTGATCATGAAAGGCATGAAAAATAGTTTCGAGAAGAACGAGACTAAGAAAGAATAAAGCGGATAATGATTGTCGGTAATCCAAACGTGGTAAGAGAAATTATACTCCATCTCCTTAGTTTGATCTCCTTACCTCAAACACCCTTAAAACATAAGTTTCTAATCTGGGGAAGTTTCATTTTTGGAAAAGTGATGGTACAATCTCCTACTTTTTGTAATATTTGAATTTTATACTATTTTCTATATTGATTATCATTATTAATTTAGTTTAAGAACATGTGGAAGTAGGAGATTGAATTTCAGAGCATCTCCCTACTATCTAGGGGAGGATATTGAAAAGCTTCCACAGATAATCTTTTTCCCAAGTCAACTACAGTACATAGAGAGCATTACAGGTTGAAACAAAATCAGGTTAATTTAATTAGTTCACAAAAGACAACAGCTACCGGTCTACCTGCCCTTTATATAACAAGTAAATTCCATATCTTTTATATATTCACAATTTTTTTTTATTATTAAAATAGTTTTTTTTTCTTAAATTGCAAGTTTTATTTAAATTTTGAAGTTTTTAATTATTGGTTCAAATAAAATGAAATGCCCCCAAAAAAGAGAGACAATAATAAGATGTTTGAATAGAAAGTTAGTTTGAAGAGTTAGAAATTTAGAGTTCGTAGAAAAAATAACTCGTTTAGATGTGATTTATTTATAAATGGGTTAGAGACAATAATTTTTTTTGGATGTCGATTTAAATTAGTTGTTATTTTAGGTACTTAAAAAATAATGATTAAAATGAGTTATGAATTATAAATGAATTATTAGAAATGAAGAATTGTTATAAATAGTACAAAGTCATCCCCATCCCCGCCACTTATTTCATTCTTCATCCCCATGAAATTTTTTGTTAAAATTTTTAGGATCTCGGTGGTGAGGGAACCCCACGGGGAACTTTCGGGGAGTGGATTCTCCACGGAGAATTATTCTCATTTGATTTTTTTTCTCAATTATATCAAATAATTTATCCCAACAATTTAGTTTGAGTTAAAGATCTTTATATTAGCAATGTCATGGGTGTATTTTATCATGCAATGAGTTGCACCTGTACGTTATTTGCTTCTGATTTGTAAGTATGTTACTTTATTTACAATTTACAAGTATACTACACGTTCAACAATATTTGAATGTTTAGGAAAGCAACTGTGTTGTTGATTTTTAAATTCTTTAATAATTTTGTCTCATGCATCATTTATATGCATTCTGACAGGTTAAATTTAAAGTCTTTTACTTCTTATTTAGCAAAACTATAGATAGGATGAGATAATTGAGATGACATTCTTCTAAACATATAGATAGTTTTTGACGGATCGAGCTCAAAATAAATTTTAATGTACACTTACAAAATAAAATACAAGAAAAAATAAATAAAATAGGGCGGGGAACGGGGATGTGGAATGCATTCCTCGTCCCCATCCCCGTTTAGCTTGCGGGGAATTATTTCCCTCCACTCACTCCCCTATTCATCGCCTAATCAGAGATTCACTGCCCTGTTTGAGGTGAGTTCCAACAGGATCTCGGCTCCATAGGAAAAAAATGAACATTTCTAATGAGTTGTTAGAAATGAAAAATTATTTTTAGTAGTAAAAATGATTAGAAATGAATATTTACTTTTAATAGTAAAAATGAACAGTTATTTTGAGTGGTTATAAAAATTCACTTTGAATGTCATTTTTTAAATATTAATTTATAAATACTCGTTAAAGTCTTCCATAAATTCAATAAACAAACACTCCTTAAGTTCCAGACACCAAACTAGAGTGTTTTTTTTTTTTTTTGTTTTGTTGGGCCAAATTAGACAGTATTAAATACTTAATTTTTTTTTTTTCAATATGTTTAATAATTTAGTAAGGAAATAAGAAAAGGGAATCGGATGCTGTGTTTGAAGCATGAATTTTCTTTCGAAGGAAAAGTTAAAGGGCAAAAAGAAAAAGGTAAATGTCTTGTCGGCTATGTTCTGAGCAGTTTCTACACAAATCCTCTATCTGTTTTTTATAATTATTAAAAAACAAAAAGGAAAAAGGAAACAAAAAAAAAAGAAGTGGTTTATTTAGTTCCACGCCATCGGTCGAAAATAATGCCTCATCAGTTCATTATTATAAGAAAACACAGTACCCAATGCTCCTTGACGTTTCACCACGTGTCCCACCCACCTTTACAATTCTACAATTAAAATGACATATTTTAATCACGAGTAAATGGCTTAACAATTCTTTTCTTCTTTTTAAAAAATCATTTTTCATTGTTTTATTTAAATACCTATGAAGATTTAAAAGATCGAATGGGTCAGTAGCACGATTGATTATCTAGTTTGGTGTCAATTCAATTTATTCTACAGTCATGGGATTTGATAGTGTGTATTTATAACAAGGCCTTATGAATCTGAATTATAAATTGTTATAACTTTTATCCTCTCAAAATGAGTGCAAAATTCTTCATTAAGTACGGTAAAATAAAATTGCGTATACATTAATTTTAGATCAAAATATTTGCTTATAAAAACATTAAACTCTAATACTATATTAGATAATATAAACTTTCACCTTAAAATTAATTGACAATAAAAAAAGTAATTCATATATTCGACAAAGGATAAATAGTTAGTATAATTCTATTGGTGGAGAAATTATAGAGGAATATAGAGATAGTCAAGTGTTAAATTTAAACTCTAAGTTTTGGACATTAATTTCTTATTTTTTTTCCATTGTTATTATGTAGGTTTCGTTTTATTTAGTCCTTAAATTTTCTTAACTTCCAAATGGTTTCATATGTTTGTGACTCAACCAAATTCTATAATAAAACACTTAAAATTAAATTTTTTGAATTTAGACATGGAAATTTTCAAATCTTAGAACCATTATGAAATGTATGCATTTAACACTTAATTATTTATGCAAAAAGACCAGTTATTGTGTAAAAAGACCAAACATAATTAGTTTGGGTGCTACTCACGAAACTTGATCCTCTTTGCACATTGGCTTTCAATTATGGATAAGATTTTTAATCTCTATCACTGTCATAGATTGCGATCACATGGTCCACTTAGATTCTATTTCTCGTTTAGTTTTAGTACAATTCACTAGCTTATTAGATATACAAAATATAAAATTTCAAGTATGTAAATTTGTTAGTTTTTAACGAATAACTTATAACAAGACTCAATAAATTGACATGCATTATGGATTAAAATATTATACGTTCAAAATCTTTCACCTACCAAATATTTATTATACTAAAAATGTAAATTACACCAATTATTAAAAGGAATAGAGTTTAATCACATTATATATAATTGAATAACAAAAAGTTATGAATTCAAAATTTTCTATCTTTAATTGTTGTTGAACACCAATTTTGAATCGAGTTTGGCTTAGTACTTACATCTAGAACTTTATAGATTTTCTTTTAACATGGATCATATCACTCGAATAGAGGATTATTGGTATGTACCTTTTTGATTTAAAACAACATTTCAATTACATCAGAATGGATTATCGTATATACATATTTTTCCCAACTCATATCACTCCCCTCTCATAGACTCACTCACATGTTCATGATTGTTACACTAACAAAATAAATAAATAAATAATCAACACTCCCAATTAAGAAAAAACCTATTTTAGGAGAGAGAAAAGTATCTCTCTCACCCTCTCAACTAAAACCATGCCATGCTCAAAAGGGAAAGGGCTAAAATGGAAAAATGTACCAAAAAAAGAAAGTTTACACTTTTTTTTTCATTTCACATGTTTCTATAACTAGTACAGATTCTTCCCTCCATTCAACAAACACCTACTACTCTCTCTTTATAGGTGGGTTTCTCAAATTCATTTTAAAAAAAAAAATTCTTTTTAAAATTTTGATGATTTTAGAGTTTTAGACACAACAGCCCAATTGAGAGTGAATTTTGAAAAAACTAGGACGGCCCAAATCATGAATCGTCACCGCCGAGTGAAGGAGGAGATTCCGGCGTCGAGTTCTTCATTTTCCGGCGAAGCGCCGCCGCCCACGGCGGCTCCTCGGCCAATTGAAGGGCTTCACGAGGTGGGTCCACCGCCATTTCTGACAAAAACATATGAAATAATCGAAGATTCAAGCACCAATCATATCGTGTCTTGGAGCGGAGGCGACAACAGCTTTGTGGTTTGGGATCCTCAATCCTTTTCCTTAAGCCTCCTTCCTAAATACTTCAAACATAGCAATTTCTCAAGCTTTGTTAGACAGCTTAATACCTATGTAAGTTTTCTTAACTATTGTTTTAGCGTTGATTTTTTTTTTTTTTTTTGGTAAAGTTATTTGACAAAATGGGTGTTGTTTAAATCACAAGAAAAGAAATGGTCTGGTGGTCAATAATAATTTTGAGAAATTAAAAAATAATGAGATTTTTGTTTACCTATATAAAGAATTAATCTATTATGAGTATTTTTGACATCAAAATATCGTACGATCAATTGTATATATGTCTTGTGAAAATTATTGGACTGCACGTAAATTGACTCGAACACTTTGTGATCATTTGTCCTGCATTGAAAATGTAAATAATTGTCAACATCTATAATTTATAAGAGATATATGTTATTCTCTTGCTACCGATTAATTTTGAAGTGAAATCCTATATTATTTAATAATTAAATCTGACATGAAATTTTGTTTTGTTTTATGTTGGTAGGGATTTAGAAAGGTGGATCCGGATAAGTGGGAGTTTGCTCATGAAGGTTTCTTGAAAGGGCAGAAGCATCTTCTAAAGCTGATTCGGAGGAGGAAAACGCTGCACCCGAATGCTTCTCCGCAAGCACCGGACCCTTGTGTTGAAGTTGGATGGTTCGGGCTCGACGGAGATATCGATCGGCTGCAGCGTGACAAACAGGTTTGCTAACTACCACTAATTAAAAATCTTAGTTTATAAGCTTAAGTCATTTGATATTTAATAGTTCAATAATTTCTGTCACGCTTTTCTTTATTCCGGAACTAACTGGAAATGTGCTCAAACAATGCTAATGCTAATTGGGAAGAAATTGTATTTTTAGGAGATCAATTTAGAGGAAAATTTTGAAGGGTTTTTAAATTAAATTTTTTTTTTTTTAAGTAACATACATGTCTAACCAATTAATCCACCAACTACCTTCAAGCGATATATCCTCATAGAATTTACATTTATATACTATGTAATTAATAACAAACACAAAAGTTTAAAGTTCATAATTGCAAATGTAATAACAACGTTTTTTAATTTCAGTATCTAATAATTTAAACAATTTAATCCTTAAATTTTAGGATATAATCGTTCAGTTTACAAAGTTTTAAAATTTGTAAAGAGTTAATATACATACAAAATTTGAAGTATAAATTCTTTTTTTAAAAAAATTATAAATAGTAAAGTTTCTTACTTATTAGTTTTTGTAATGAGTTAATATAATACATACAAAATTTGAAGTTATAGGTTGGAATCTACCCTCTCAATTGTTGTTAAATTTAATTTTTATTTTTTCTTGAAAAAAAGTGAAAATTCAAACTCTGACTTCTTAATAATAAAAATATATTTGATGTCAATTAAAACTGAATAGCTACGTTATAAAGTTCAAATAATAACTTGTTTGGGCTAAAAAGGCATAATTTTTTTTAATCATTGTTAATACATTAATATGTGAATTGAGTTAAGCTGATTTTGACCAATCAAAAAGAATAGGAATATTGAAATGGATATTGAATTTGAACAGGTTTTGATGTTGGAGCTAGTGAAGCTAAGGCAACAGCAACAACACACAAAAACGTCCCTCCAAACAATGGAACACCGCCTGAAAAAGACAGAGAAAAAGCAAAAACTAACCATGAACTTCTTAGCAAGAGCAATTCAGAACCTCCACTTTTTCCAACTAATCCACCAAAAACACAACCACAAGGAACTCGAAGAAGCCATCAACCGAAAACGAAGACGGCATATCGACCAACCCGGCCATGACGAAGAGCCGCCCTTCGTGGACGACATGCACATCGATGTCGACTTGCTAGACGTTGAAATGAACCTTCATGTTCCCAAAGAAGAAATGGATGAGAGTTTAGAGAGGGAGCATTTGGATGAAGGGTTTTGGGCGAATTTGTTGAATGAGGCTAATGAAGAAGGATTTGGAGTTCATGGGGTTGAAGAACAAGAGGGTGTTATAAAGGATGAAGATGGAGATGATTTGGTTCATCAATTTGGGTTTTTGAGCTCTAGTGAGTAGTGAATTCTTCTTTTTTGTAAAGTTGCGGAAGATTTGAATCTATGACATTTTGGTAATTGGTTATACATTATTGTTGTTTTTCATTTTTGAATTTCAAACTTAAAGCTATAACTTCTGCATTTTATTTATGTTTTATCTAAAAAAGTAGTAAAATAATTATTTTGGTTTTTCTAATTTGGTTATATTTTAAATAATGACGAAACTTTTTTTTTTTTCTTTTTGTAATCAAACAAGTCTATGTTTTTATGTTTATTTTGCCACATATTAATAATTGAGTTTGAAAGTTTGTGATCCAATTTAACAATCATAAAAATTGGTATTCAAGTCTTTCTTATTAGATAGTGGTAATGTCTTCTATACAGATTTTGTGGCCATTTCTCCAATTTGAACTTGTTAGAGGAAAAACACTTAATGCCTTAAGTCAAAGTGATGTTATTAATTATTTTAATTTTTTTAAAAAAATGGGGGAGGAGAACCACAAACTTTAGGTATTATTGTTCTCAAATAAGATAAGAGTTAATATCGATTTTCAGGATCGAACCCATGAACATGGAGTTGAAATAAATTAGCACTAATCAAAATAAGTAACGAGCCACTAATCCATTCGATAAGTGATGCTATTAACTTGTTAAAAGAAAAAAAAATCAAAATGAATATGAAAGATACTTTAAAAGTTTTGAAACTTAAATACAACTATTTTAGACCAAAATAAAATTTAAATCTCTTTTTTTTTTTTGCCTAACCTAATATCTGCCCTTTCTTGGCCGAGTCTCAGATAAATTTTATTTTTGTCGCAAACAGTTAAGTAAACAAATTTTTTTTTGGATATATTGAAATCCATTCCATTTGGGCTCTTTTCAAATTATCTGCCCTTTCTAACATCCCCATAATGGGCCCAATAATCAACCGACAGCCCAACTTCTCCTCTTCTCCAGTCAAGCTCCATCGGACCGTCAACATCGCATCTCTTAATTTTGTCTCGATCCCTGCCGTTGAGTTTCCATCACAGAAAAGTCACTAGTCAATATAATAGACGCGCACACACCTGATTAGATATCTGAAAAAAAGACGACTTTGACTATACTTTTAATTAATTAAACATTTAAATTGACGTGTTAAAGTCGCATGTCTTTATATCCAAGGAAACAATTCTCTTTGTGTGCGCCAAGTCAAAGTGTAGTGGAGTTGATCCCACGTCAAGCACTAAATCAAATTTATTAAAATTGTACCAAGTGAAACTTATAAGGCTACGTTGTAAATTTGTTAGTCTTTGTAATTATGAAAATTACAATTTAATTTATATAATTTTAAAAAAAGTTAAAATTTAATTTTTATGGTTTGATAAATCTTGAAATATAGTCATTGTTCTTTGTAATTGTTAATAAATTAAATACGTAAAAATTTACTATCATCCTTAAATTATATAATTTTTTTTCAATTAATCACTTAATTTATTTTCGAAACTAATTTTTAATTACTTAATCTACTAACAATTGGATTATAAAAATTAAAATTTAACTTTGTTTAAAAGTATTAAATTATAGTTTTTTAAATGACGAGGATTAAACTTCCACCAAAATTCATTATTAAAGTCTAGAAATATTATTTTGCCTTTTATGTATGCTTCATAAAATGCTAAATTCTAAAGTTTGTTTTTTCATGATTATGAAAATTTAGTATATTTACAACCGCGGGAACTCGAAACAAAACTTCAAAACCTCGGAATCTGATTATATCAACAAAAATGACTAAAATTCTGTTTCAAAAAAAAAAAAAAAGAAAAAGAAAAAAAAGACTAAAATGTTAAAATTTGATGTCTAAATTTAGTGATTTGTTTCATTTTAATATAAAAGCTTTCAAGTATAAAATTTTAATTTATTTATTTTTAAACAAGTTTAAAATTAATTTAACAGTGTTAATAATGTATATAATTTTTGTTATTTTTTTGAATAAATAATGCATACAATTGAATATCTAAAAAAATATATTTACACATGCACAAAAAAAATATATTTACACAATTAAAAATATCTATAAATTAATGTCATAGAAGAAGAACATGATTACTCACTACATAAAAATTAATTTCTTATACACAAGTAAAAATAATATCAAATATATTTTAAAAAATTTATAGTTACAATTACAATATCTTAAAGAAAAAAATAACATAACCTATTCTATGGATTACAAAAGTACATAAATATTAAAACAAATTAACGCATAAATGACCAAAATGTTATAGTTTCAAATTTTGGTAAAATAAAGAATAAAAATAATAATTAATATCGGGCATTTAAAAGTTTTGAATAATAGAGAGACAAAATAAAATTTAAACTTAAATTTTTATTTAATGTATAAAAAGATAGAATATCAATATTTGGAAAATTCAAAAGTGACTAGTACTACAAGAACAATTCTGGAGATGAGATAAATTTTTACGATGCACTGACGTCGAAAAATCGAGCATCATTTTTTTTTTTGTTATTATTTTGTTATTTTCTGTTTGTTCAGCTCTGGAAGGCTTCGATTGAAAGCTTCTCCGATTTCTCATCGTTTATCTTGTTCGTTACGAACGGGAAAGGATTTTTGGTTTTGTTGATTCTAAGTTCGATCGAGCGTCTCTGAGTTTCTTGATCTGTAATGCCGTCGGTGTGAATTCACTACAGGTTTGAATCTGCTTGTTTTTTTTTTTATTCTGATCGGCATTGATTCCGTACTGAAGAACGGAGTCGAGAATCTGAGCATCTAGGGTTTTGTGTTTTGTCGCTCGGTGTTAAGATGGGAGCTGTGCCTTCTACGCCGCGTCGGACCAACTCTCGGCCCCAGGATACGGCGGAGTATCTAATCGGAACTTTTGTCGGGGATGAATCGTTTCCTATTTCTTCTGATTTCTGGCAGAAATTGCTTGAGCTTCCTCTTAGCCTGCAATGGCCGACTCACCGCGTTCAACAAGCTTGTGAGCTTTTAGGTCGGTTATGGCTTTTAATTGATTTAAATTGTTTAGAGTTGGATTTTGTTAGCTTAAACTCTGTTGTGCTATTGGTTTGGCTGTAAGGGAAGACTGAATATCAAATTGAATCTGATCTTGCTTCTGGATTAGTTTGATTTTTTTATGTTAGTGGATACGATAATGTGCCGCATGAGATTCCATTAACCCTTGATTAGTGCGTAGGTGTTATGTTGGAGCTTTATGTGCTGAGGTTCAAACTCACAGATTCTTGTGTCATTTTTTGTTATGATTTTTTTTGGAAACCGGGAAATGGGAGCATTGCTCCACTATATCCAGCCGGGGTTACGACGCTTGTCCTTAGGCCAAGCACCAGGAGACATCAGAGGTGTTTACTAATTAATGTCACGGCTGAATGTCGAACGTGTGAATTTAAAAAACTCAAGCCTTTGACCAGCGCACACCACCCTTTGGAGATCATTTTTTGTTTTTTTGAAATAAGGTAACCACGCTCGTCCCTAGGCCAGGCACCGGAGACATCGAAGGAGTAATGTCACAGCTGAGCCTCGAATCTGGGACTTTGAGGGGAGTATACTCTCAAAGTCCAAGTCTTCAACCACTGCGCCACCCTTTGAGGACATTTTTTGTTATCATTAAGAATATACTGAGCTCGTAGCAATTGGTTTTTTTGATAATTGGCTGTAGCATTAGACAGTAATATGAAATTCTTCCAGCCTTCCACTACGTTTGCAACTTTTTGAATCAAATTTTTGTATTTAAATGATTCTTCAGTGAAAGGTTTTAGTAGCTTTGTAATTCCATTTAAATCTTGTTGGTTTGGCGTGACTTATGCAGCTACAAACAATTACAAGACGAGGCATCTTGCAAAGATTTTAATTCACATGGCATGGTGTTTACAAGGGTGCATTACGAACTCCGGAGCATCATCCTTGATTTATGAGAAGGCAATTAATGCTGTTTATATATCATCTGTTTTCTTGAAGCACTTGATTGAAAATGCAAAAAGTGACAGGATTGAAGATTTATATCTGTCCTCAAATGAGAGCGAATCGGCACCAAAAGAATTCATAGGAGGTAAAATCTTTTTCGGTATCATATTGTTCTCTATATACATTGTAAGATGGGAGTTGATGGTTTTACCAACTTGCTCTCCACATCTTAAAATATTCTAACTATAGAAGCAATTTCTTATGTGCTTAGAAAATGTCTCTACAATCTCATTGTTTCAGTTGATTTTGCTTGTATGACGTGGCTGACAAGATTACTTCTATTATTAACTTCCAGTTTAGCCGTTTTTGCCGTATTTTCTTCTTCTCTCTGAAGTACCATAGGCTTCATCCTGCCTCATTTTATATTTTGCAGATCAAAATGTTGAGGATCTTGTAATGCATTCTGTTCTTAGCTTTATTGGTTCAGTTGATATAAGGTAAAATGTTGGATTCCTCCCTCCCCTGATGGAGAAATATATAGGTTCTGTTTTTCTGATTATATACTTTTTCTTAATAGCAACGAGAAATACCTTCTCCACGTGGAGCTGCTTAACTTTGTGCTAATTGCCATGTCAACTCAACTTCTTTCTGGTCCATCTCCTAGACCGAAGGATTTTAATCCATTTATTGATGCAGCCATGGCTCAGGTAACTGAATATTTAACTTGGTCAAACATCAAAATTTAGAAGTTTAATGTTGCTAAGTTGCTACTGGAATTTTCAGGACAGTGCCTTGATTATTGTGGTCATGCGCAAACTACTATTGAATTATATAAGTCGTCCCAACGTACCTTTAAATAGTTTTTATCCCGTATATTCTGATGGAAATCAGTCTGGTGTCTTGCAGAGAGTTGGTTCTGCAGCAGGTTTGACACTTTTTCTTTCACTTTTTAAGTGCCAACAGATACTAAGTGAATAAGGATCTCTTTAATATTATTTTTAATGGATTTTATTTGTTGGTTCTTTGAAGCTTATTTTAGAATCTGTATGCGAAACTTGATGTGGTTTCTTGTCAAGTACTAGTTTTAATTCTCTGATTTTGTATGCCAGGATTTGGTTTAATCATTTATATCACCACGTTGCTATGTTTAATGCTTCTCCTGTTCTTTCTTGAATTAAGTTTCTATCTTCCATATGCCCATGTCACTTTGTTATCTTAATTAATCATTAGATGGTTTTTTTCTTTCACTGCATCTAGTTTAGCACTCACTTTATTTGCATTTTTGGTTGTTTACATGGGTGTTGAATGTGGGATACCATTCGAAGCTTATGTTACTGATAAAAGCCTCTGCTAACATGTGTACCTTTGACATTTCTACAGCGAATTTTGTGTTAATGCCATTCAACTATCTGGTCAGTTCAACTGCTCAAGGCTCGAGAAGTCCATTGGCTGATTGCAGTCTACACGTTCTTCTTATTCTCATTCATTATCATAAATGTATTGTTAGCAATGAATCTGTAGCAAGTGATGGTAACGTTAGTTCAGATTCCCTTTTGAAAGATAATGCAACCTTTTATGATAATCCATATTGCAAAGCCTTGGAAAATGCATCTGATGTTGAATGTAAGATAATAAGTTTTCTTTGCTTCATTACTATTTGCTTCTTATTGTTTAGCCAGTTTATGTACGTTTGATGCTGGCTTATTTTGTACTTGTGGTTGCAGTCGATCGGGTTGGTACGGATGGAAAGGGACATAATGGTTCACTTGTGCGGTTACCATTTGCTTTGCTGTTTGATACTCTTGGAATGTATGTATTTTGATTTCTGGTTTAATAAAAGTTGACAATAATATGTTCAATTTTCACATATAAAAATTTATGGGTTCAGGACTCTAGTTGCAACATTCTATATTTTCATGAATTTAGAAAGCTTTTTCCATGCTACTTTCAAGTTCACACGTCTATTCCCTCATCTTTTCCTGCTTATTATTCTTGTGATGTTTCATTGAAAAGCCTCTTGCAAACCTATTATTTTCTGAATATGAATTTAATTATGTTCATATGTCACTTTAGTTAAAAGGTTAATAGTAAAAGTTAATATGTGCCTATTTAGTATTATCTACATCTATATATTATTTTAGGCACAAAGGCTGATGGCACAAAACAACCTTT
Organism: Sechiopsis laciniata; assembly: GCA_037833695.1. Classification (NCBI taxonomy): domain Eukaryota; kingdom Viridiplantae; phylum Streptophyta; class Magnoliopsida; order Cucurbitales; family Cucurbitaceae; genus Sechiopsis; species Sechiopsis laciniata. The sequence goes on along the minus strand of JBBMKA010000021.1, from coordinate 4,674,458 downwards.
TTCTGTGAGATACCCTTAACAGGATATGTATCTGCAGGTGCTTGGCTGATGAGGGTTCTGTGCTACTGCTCTACTCATTATTGCAAGGGAATCCTTACTTCTTGGAATACGTTTTGGTGCGGACTGATTTGGATACATTGGTAAGTTGGTTTATTTCTATTTTTTCTGAAACAAATTGCTGGAGTTCAATATCGATCAAACGCAACGCTTTATGCCATGTGTGAATTTATTCAAAATAATGTTGCGGTGTTAAGTTTGTACATGGATCATATTTCCACTTATACAGTTATGTTACAACTATGTCTTATTTTGCCTTCTGTTTGATATACAAACAGTTGATGCCCATTTTGGAAGCACTCTATAATGCTTCAACGAAGTCATCTAATCAAATCTACATGTTGCTGATCATACTTCTAATTCTTAGTCAGGATTCTTCATTCAATGCGAGCATTCACAAACTGGTATGACCGATATCTGTTTGCATGGTTTCTTACTCATATGCGGTTCTCTCAAGTTTTATTACCATCTGCGCAGATACTTCCTGCAGTTCCTTGGTATAAGGAGCGTCTTCTTCATCAAACATCTCTTGGTTCTCTGATGGTTATAATCTTGATCAGGACCGTACAGTTCAACCTATCTAAGTCGCGGGTATGAGTTGACAAGCCCATCTAATTAAAGTATGATTTGAATAATTACAATGAACTTTCCGTGTGGTTTCATATATTAACGATAAATTAACTAGAACCAAAGTAGAGCCACACTGAATATATAAAAGATGAATGAACTACGAGATAAAGTAATTTGAGGAACTTGGCCCTCCCAGCACTCTCACTCAACATTAAACCAAACTCACTAAATCCATGTCTACCTCTCTTTTTCTCACTCCCTCTATTTATCTCTATTTATATGTTCACAACAAAATATCTTAACAAACTCCCTAACCATTTACTTACACACCCGTAATAGCATTCTTATCAGTTATCATAATAATGATCATATGCCATGTTTATCTAATTTCCGACTTGGGGAAGTCTAAAATTCGTGGGGATAAAGCGAATAAATATGTAAATTGCTCGTGGATGATTCTATCAGATATTGCGTGCCAAATTTTGGATGTTCAGTTTATTTCATTTATGGAATTTTCTTGTCCCGACTTTTCATCTTTTTTTCTCTTTACTCTTATCAATGATTTAAACTTGTAATAAGTTTAATAACCCACTTGGGCTTTGAGGGTATGCTCACCTCAAGGTCCCGCGTTCGAGACTCACCTGTGAAATTACTCCTTCGATTTCTCCGGTGCCTGGCCTAGGGACGGGCGTGGTTACCCTTGATTAAAAAAAACCTCCTTGATGCTAAACATTTCAACTTCAAACCATTCCTCCTGGAAAATGTTCTCTTAGTTTTCCTGTTTTTTATTTTCTTAACGCACACAAGTTATATAATGTATTTGGTAATTTTTTGACAGGATGTATATCTCCATACTACTTGTCTTGCAACATTAGCAAATATGGCTCCTCATGTCCACCGTTTGAGTTCATATGCATCTCAGAGGCTGGTCAGCCTTTTTGATATGCTTTCAAGGAAGTAAGACATTAATTTTTTCTGTTCCCTGATTTTTCCCTTGTAGTTCTTTCTCATGTCTTCATACATTGCTTCTGATACGGCATCAGCGATGAGTTGACACCTCTACTTTAATTTACTTATTTTAAATGGGTACATTGGGATGCATTTTCTCAAGGAAAACTCTTGTATCATAGTTCATAGTTGGTCTTATGAATTGTGTTCTTGCTGTTACTTTTGGTGTAGGTATAACAGAACGGCAGAACTCAGAGACATCAAGGTTGATAATGCTAAAACCAACTCCACTGAAGTCAATTTCCCAGCAGACGATGTGGTAATTCACCAATTTATTTTTAGGGTCTAAGTCAAATTTGTGCATGGATTATATGGATAGTTGAACAATAAATTACATTTTATGTGTTGCTGAGGTAGATTGCTTTTTGTTGTAGTCAACTGAGATGCATATTTATACCGACTTCCTCAGACTTGTCCTTGAAATTCTAAATGCTATTCTGTCTTATGCTCTACCACGGAATCCAGAGGTAACATCATAGAAGCTGATCGAAGATTCAATAATTGGTTGTGTATTTAGCTTATTCTTATTAACTTCCTTTTTCTGTTATTGAATCTGTACACTTTGGCAGTTTATATATGCGATAATGCACAGGCAAGAAGTATTTCAGCCATTCAAGAATCATCCACGATTTAATGAACTTCTTGAGAATATTTACACTGTATGTTTCAGAATAATTTATCGGATGTCCCTGATGGGGGAATATGCTTCAGAATATTGTATAGTTTGTTCATTTTCTCCCCAATCCCCGTTTACATTTCAATTTGACTTACTATGCTTTCCAGTCAGTTGCAGGTACTTATTTACTTGTTAAAACTGTGTAGGTATTAGATTTCTTCAATAGCCGCATAGATGCTCAAAGTATGGATGGTGATTGGTCAGTAGAGAACGTACTGCAAGTTATCATTAATAACTGTAGATCTTGGCGTGGAGAAGGCTTGAAGGTGAGAAAAAACCCAATATTTAGCTGAATAACCTCTTTTAACTTGAGCAAATGTTTTTCGAAGATCAGTTTTTGCTTTTATTTTTTATATGACTTTATATTATTGTAGATGTTTACTCAACTACGTTTCACGTATGAGCAAGAGAGTCACCCCGAAGAGTTTTTCATTCCATATGTGTGGCAGCTTGTACTATCAACCTGGTATTTTTCCTTCATCCTCTTCTGCAAAATTTTCATGTATTTTCATCGGAACGATCAAAATTAACGCATGAAATTCTCATATTACCATATCGTTAAATTACCTTTCTGCATATCATCAGTTCACTTTAGAAATTATTTTCTTTTGTATTTTTGGAGATTTGAATCCGTGTTTGTGTTTGGGAATGAGAATGATTATGAGGAGTAATTTCTTTACTCCACCATTGGGCCACCGCTAATCATTTTTTCCCTAATATGATATATTCATTTCCCTCATAATCACTGTTCATTCCTTTTATAATCTTCTTCATCACATAACTACTTTTTGTTCTTCCCATGACCACTTAACTGTTTTCCTATAAAACATTTCTTTTACCTCAAACACATAACATTCTATTATGGTCTCTCATATTATAATTTCCCATAATTCCCCATAATTCCCCATAATCATATTCCTATTCAGCTTCCCCCAAATGCAAATGAGTATATTCTCTGGTCAGAATTGTCTTTTGCTTCCTTGCCTTTTTCTCTAGAACAATCTAGTGTAGCTAATCCATGGCTTCTCTTACTTCATATCTCACTTTTTCAGTGGTTTCAACTTTAATGCTGGTGTCATAAATTTGTTTCCAGCCAAGCTTCCTTCAGAAGTAAGTGCCTTCAACTATGCAGATACTTTTGAAATGTTAGCCAAATGTTCAGTTTTTAAAGTTTAGTTAAAATTTCAATTATCCAACAGTTCTTTCAAGTGTTGAGAATTGTACTGAATTGAGATCACTATTTAATTGTATGGTTTACACACACTTAATCACAGAAAGAAGATGAGGAAGACACAAGGAGGCAACATGACAAGCAAGAAAATGGTGAGCATCAGAAGTTGGCGATCTACTTGGATCCTTAGCGAGATGATGTAAGGTATTTGAATATATACCCTTTATCCCCCCGACCCCCTTAGTAGAAATGTGGATGGTTTACGGTGAAAGTGTATATAGACGAAAATATATTCATCCATTCTTTCTGTTTATATGTTCTGAAAGCAAGAAACCAGCCGCTGTAGATAAATCGTTTTGAGGAGATACATTACATTGTGTAATGAATAAGACATATCAAGATATAAGGTTTTGTTTTTTGTTTTTTGTTTTTTTTTTTTTTTTTCCTTTCTTTTTTCTGATAGAGAGCTAGATAGATAGATAAATGCAACCTTGGAGAGAATAGGATAGGGGATGCTGGACGGCAGTTCAATTGTGTTTATATGTTTAGTGTTCATAGATATTATTTGAGGGGGTGTCATTTTTGCAAGGTTGTGGTCTATAATTTGACTGTGTTTACGTATTTCGAATTTTAGGAATTTCATCCAAGTGAATTATGTTCATTTTTTTTAAAAAAAATTAATTTCTAATTTAGTTCAACAAAAATTATACAGGGGAGATCAGATATTGCTCATATTGATTTTTTTTTTTTTTTTTTATTTAAAAAAAATTTAATTTTTAAATTTTTAAAACACCTCTGCCCCTCCCGTTTCTCTCTTACCACGTTTGAGTAATAATTATGTAGGAAAATATTTAAATTAACTTTTTTAAGTATTTATATACATATATTTTTTAATATACATCTTTAAGGGATGACACGGTGATTCGGTGATTGAAGTTTTGAATTTTGAAGGTATGCTCCCTTCAAGGTTTCAGGTTCAAGATTCACTTGTGATATTACTCTTTCGGTGGCACTGGTAACTAGCCTAGGGACGGACATGGTTATCTTCTTGCCTCATTGTTTTAAAAAAAATGAATAGTATATATATTATTTTTTAAAAATAAACAAATATATACTTTTTAAAAGAGTGTAAATATGGAACAATACTTACTCATTTTAAAATTACATATTTTTACTTTTTAAAAAAAATTTGGTTTTAATTGACGGAGAAAGTATGCTAAAGCGTAGAGAGAAGTACAAAAAAATAAAAACATGTGTTAGTATAAGTAGTAACCCCATCTTTAAATAAGTATTGGTAGTGAATAAATATATATTTCATTATTCAATCTGCAGGTTATATATCTACGGCAGTTAATAATTATCATCAACGAATACTATGGAAATTTTCTATATTCAACCCAGGCAAATTTCCATTACTGTGAAGGGAAAATTTTCACCTATTAATTATCCGTTAACAATTTCCGATATAGCCACACAACAGTAGTGTATATGCAAAGGTGCATAGGCAATGAATTATTGGCATCAGGTACTCCGATAAATAAACAAAACGTACAGAAGTTGGAGAAGCTTTATTTGAAATGGTAGTATTTGAAACTGAAAACGGATATTTAATAATACGCATGTATTTTAACATCTACGCTTCTTTACGTTACTAATTCCAACATTCTATTGAATGATTCAACAATTAGTACATGAAACCTACATTTCATAACGACTCAAACCAGGCTTCCACCAGTAACGTATTCGGTGAATGCCAAAGCAATGAGGCCTAACATCGCAAACCTGCCATTCCACAGCTCGGCATCAGAGGTCATAAGCCCTTTCGACTTGGACTCGACGCTCACCCCCCTAAGCAGAGGAACCAACGACGCCACTGACACTACCACACTCACTCCCAAGAACAATGGAATTCCTCCATTCCCTATTTGATCGAATAGGTCCTGCCCCTTCCATGCCTCGGCCGCTATTGCAGTTACGAACCCTGTCATCGCTAGCCGCCCGTTAATCCTCTCTGGCGCTGGTCCATTGAACGCCAATATGTCTGTAAAATTTGTATTCGCCTGTGGAAGTTATGAGATTCAAGATTGAGGGATGCAATTGAAAAAGGTTTCAATTAATTACCATCCTATCCTTCGATCGAAAAGGCCTGTGGATGTAAATATATTGAACTTTGGACTAATAAGAGAGTACAAAAGTTCCAAGATATTGGATATTAAAGGCTCGAGCTCAAATCCAATGAATAGTGAGGGATTAGCTAATTTCTCTTATAAATATGTTAAAAACTCCCAATTTTTTAAATGTTGAAAAAGATGAACATTACCGACAAGCCCATTTAGGAGAGAGCATCCTGGATGAGTTACAAAATTATGGAACCAAAATATTAGCTTTGACTTACTAGCTTGAGATCAAATATCAGCTTCAAGCTTAACATTATAGATTGAGATCAGATATCTGCTTAGAATTAACATCATTAATAAATATGTTGAAAGCTTCTCCAAGATGGTGAAATTCAGATGATACCAACTTAAATTTTATACTAATTTATGGACTAAAATATAAGCTTATGACTAGTTGGACAGTTGCTTAAAATTTAGGACCAATAACCCAGAAACTGGAATTCGCACTTCTTGGGGTTACAATCGAAGAGGTTGAAGGGCCCCAGCTACTACATCCCTATTCACCCGACTAGGCTGGACTAAAAGGGTCCGGTTCACAACAACCCGGTCCAACACTAAACCAGAAAATAAAACAGCCAAGCCAAATAACAAACCCAAAACAGCTAAAACTGATCCAATAAAATGGATCACTTACCTTCGGTGCAGGCGACGGTGGAGCGGGGAATGGCTCTGGTTTATGAGCCGTCGGCGGAACCGGTGTAGGAGCCGCTTGATCTCTCTTATCCTCCTGCAAATCGAAACACAAAATCAGACGAATCCAAAACCGGAGCCCTAGGAAAATAATTCATAAACCAGAAGTTCATGAATACTAATAGTAGCCAAGCAAGTACCTCCGCCGCACATCGCAATCGAAATGAGGCGGTTCTCTGAGAACACGGCCGGATCGCCGATGACCTAGAGCCGCTCCGAGTAATCGAACTCGCCGGAATGGCTTGCATTACTGAAGAAGCAGCCATCATCGCTTAGTTCCGATGGGTCTTACGTCGGCGTCGTGAAGGAATCGATTATTCGTTAGGGCTATGAAGACTTGAGTTGCGGTGATTAGTGCTGCTGTGGTTTTAGCAGAGCCGTGGCGGGGTTTAAATAAGGGAAGATGGGGGGAGAAAAGTGATGGGCATTTGGGTTCCACGTCATTTAGTGCCAAATAAGAGCGTGACGTGGCTTTGTTTGTCCACAAATGAAATTGGGTATGACGTGGGATCCTAATTTACCAGAAACAACAAGGGAAAATTTTGTATACTGTGGTTTAAAAGTTGTTGGGGGAGGTTTCTAGATCAGTGGAGAATGAGTAATCAGGGGTTTGGATTTTTCTGTTTACTATATTTTAACGACTTTTATTTTATTTTATTTTTTATATCTATGACTGTTCGATCCACAACTTATGCATATCTCGATTAAGGTCACGGGATATACTCTACCATATTTGGATGTCGAATAAATCTGCATGAAATTAATATCTAGGTAGATAGGCAACTCTAAGACTCTCTTTAACCACTAAACTACTTTATGATGATTATCAACAATCTATGATCAGTTTAATAGTTAAGTTAGGAAGGTTTTGAAAAATTGAAAGGTTTAACTTGAATTTTTGTGATCAATTATCTATAAATTAATTTTTTGTAGTTACATTAACCGTCAAATATATTAATCAAAAAAGTATTCGAATAACTTTGTGTATAACATGATAACAAATTGGTTATGAATGAATTTCAAATGTAGTTAAATTATATATAAAAAAGGGATAGTTAAATATTGTAGAATCTTGTGCCAACCATCTTTGTTGCACTAATTTCACTATTAGTTACCATCAATAACGAAAAGGTGATGGGTTGGTTGTAATTTTTTTAAAATTTTTTTTAGAAAGAAAGTTACATTGTATTAATATCCAGAGAAGCCTAATGAGCTATCATTTATAGAGTCCAAAGACAAAACATTAGTAAGCCAAGAAGGATAACTAAAGGACCAAATGTCATGATATCTAGTCGGTAAAGCATGAGAAGCTAATTCATGTGCACCTTGATTCCTCACACGTGGGACGAAAGAGACGGAAACGTCTTGAGAAGTATTCAATAAAGAGTGAATTTCATCAAGACAAACCCCAACACAAGACCGCTCAAGAGAGCTCGAAGATAACGATTTATTGTGTGTATATATATAAGATCGTCATTTAGTTACATATCAAACATATAGCAAGTATCATTGGACTTTTAGTTCAACAATAATTAAGATTGAAATATTCAAATTCATTCATTCGAAAACTTACATCCAAACGAGTTTTTACTAACTATTCTTATTTTTTACTTTTTAAATAACTCCTCATTTCTAATAATTCATTTATAACTACTCAATCATTAATTTCAAATCAATCAAAATAACTCATTTTTAATCATTCATTTTTTTACTATTCAAAATAACTATTTATTTTATATTTATATATAAATAAGGTTTTGACTCTGCTTCGTCTACACAAAAATCACGTCCAAACGAGTTTTTGACTATAACTCTTAATTTTTAACTACTCAAAATAACTCCTCAAATTAAATCCTCCTTAAATATAATAAACAAACACCCTCTAAGAATTATAAACACAAAACCTAGCAATTTTAAAAAATGCCATAAGATTAAGGAACGTAATGTTAAATCAATAATAAATTGGAGGTTTTTGAATGTTTGAAGAGCTAGAGTTAACTGAGTTACATTGCTCTTTAGAAAAATCTTAAATATGTTCTTGTAATTTTTTTCATGATAGGATTAATATAAAAAAGAATTATATTGAAATAGATCGAGAGTGCTAAAGTCAAAGGGAGAAGGGATGAGGTCCTAAACAAGACTTTTCCCATGTGGTCGACCTTGACTCTAGCTTTTTTTTGATTAATTACAATCTATTTTGATTTTTTTTTTCTTTTTTTTTTTTTAATGAGCTTTTAACCCTTCTATTATCTTGTGGTCCAATTTCACACACAACAAATTTAATGTTTTTTCTTATTGTCAAACTTTTAACTTGAAAATTGTTAATACATGATATTAGTTTTCACAAATAAATCTAATATTTATCGGCTAAACATGTAACATAAAAACGATATAAAAGTGGGTTTAATAAAACACTAGAGATAATATTAATATTTAGAAAGTTTAAATCACGGAAATAAGACAAAACACAAATAGTTTCAAAAAAAAAAAAAAAAAGACAAAACACGAAAATAGAATAAATAAAATAGTGAAGGACAAAAATAGAATTGAACAAACACGTTTAAAGCGGGGCTAATTTTCCAAAATGTTCTATAATAGGAAGATTAGTTTTGAGAAAAACAAAAATAAAGGCTAGATTTGCAAATTAATAGGTGCTTATTATAACCATTCTTAAATTTCGAACCAAAAGATCTGAAAAAGTAAACTCGAAAAGGAGAGAAAATGGAGAAGGGGCTGAGAGAGAAGGGATTTGGATTCCTGTTGGCGGGTCTTCTTCTGGCGAGCTTGTTCGCCGGAATCGAATCGATTTCGGTGACGGTGAACGAAAAAGAATGCGTTTATGAGTACGTTTTGTACGAAGGCGACACTGTTTCTGGGAATTTTGTGGTTGTCGATCATGATATTTTCTGGGGCGCCGATCATCCTGGCATTGATTTCACTGTAAGCCCTATTTTTTCGATATTTTTTCTGTTGTTGAAGTTATGTTTGATTGTGGATGGATTTCGTTACTGCTTATTCGTTGATTGTGCCCGATTATGATTGGATCTTGGATTGGGGGTGGAGTTTGTTTTTTGTTTCTGAATTTTCTGGGATTTTTTTTTTATTGATTTGTTATGAAATTGGTGTTGATTGGACGTTTAAGACTCGTTTGTTTGAAATGGCGGGTTTGAGAGATGGTATTTTAGATTGATAAATGTGATTTTTTAGGGCTGCGAGTTGATTCGTTTATAAATTGTTTCAGATCAATAGATTTGCAATTACAAATACGAATACCTTTTTTTTCTATTTTTTTTTTCACCTCCTTTGTCTCCATTCCATGTCTTTCCGTGTCTGGCCTAGGGACGGGCGTGGTTATACCAAGCATAGTTGAGCAAAGCTTCGATTTCTTAGTATCCAACAAAAAAAAAAGAAAAAGAAACTCTTATCAGGCATGAGCCGCCTTGACCCCTTTACTTTTCTTTGTTTTTGTAAATTTATTGTTCAATTGGACATGGTTTATATATTGCCGTTCTCTTGCTTTTTATTTTTTAACTTTTTCTTGAATAATGAGGATAAGTAAATCGGAACTTTGCTTCACTACAAGGCACTGTCCTAAGGCAGAGTTTCGTGAGATAACTAGAGATTTTACAATTAAATTCACTTGTGGGTAACAACTCATGAATCTCACCTCAACTCCATAGGTTTGCGTTTTGGAACGACATTTCAGAAAAGGCTATCTTAAGCGGTGTTGGAAACATTGTTTAAAAAAGTAGATGAGATACATTTTTCTTCTTTTTCTGAAGCTAGATGTGTTCTTTCTCTGGTTATAATTGGCTGTATTTTAGGGTACCTGGAATCTCTTGTTGGATTATTGTATCTAGTGTCTGGTCGTTTTATATTCATAATGTAATGTTCTTTTCAAAATATTATAATGTGGGTTATTTACGTGCAGGTTACATCTCCCGCAAATAATGTGGTACACTCTTTGAAGGAGACTTCTGGTGACAAGTTTGAGTTTAAGGCTCCTCGGAGTGGAATGTATAAATTCTGTTTTCATAATCCCTATTCAACTCCAGAGACCGTTTCTTTCTACATCCATGTTGGTCACATTCCAAACGAACATGACCATGCTAAAGATGGTAATTGATTAGTCTCTGCATAGATTCCGGCCTCTGTGTGTTTACAAGTCTTGGTTGCTTGTGTAAATCTAACACATTTCTCTTTTTTCACCTTGTTGGTGGTCATTTCTTGCAGAACATCTAGACCCTATAAATGTTAAAATTGCAGAGCTTAGAGAGGCGTTGGAGTCCGTCACTGCCGAGCAGAAATATTTGAAAGCACGTGATGCACGGCACCGTCACAGTATGTGGTTTATTTTTATGCATAGTTTTGTTATTATGAATTGGTTTATGAATGTCATTTCTTGGAATTCTTACTAGCAAATGTGTTATCTAACTCTTTGGCAAAAGATGAGCGTATTTCCTTATAGACTGGCTTTCATAACTATCATGAATATCATAGCTTAATTATCAATCTGTTGATAATGCATATAGGATCTAACCACCAGCCGAGTAAATGAAATAGTCTTGGTCTTGGATATTGCCTTGGGCTTGGGCTTTGAGGGATGCTCCCCTCAAGATCTCAGGTTCTGTATTCATTGTGACATTACTCCTTCGATGTCTCCGGTGCCTAGCCTAAGGATGGACGTGGTTATCCTTGTTTCAAAAAACAGAAATTGTTTAAGAAATTACAGTTCTTTTTGTATTACTGATCTAATAGTGATGTAAGACATACAGAGAAGCCAAACTATTATACTGAATGTTTGAACTGGTTAACCATGGTACATAATAGAGTATATTTGAAAATGGTTTTGTCTTTCCTTTTGGGTTAAATTGGTAAGGATTTTTTTGCCCAACCTCAGTGCTTTTTATTTATATAGTCGTGAGATGAGGTATTAGAAAGAAAATAGCCCAAGGAAGTATATTAGCAGAGATTATAATTTATCCTTTTGTTTGGATATATAGACGATTATACCAAAGATTATTATTATTTATTTATTTTTTTGTAGTAAATGAGAGGATGCATAGATTGAATTTATTAGTTAAAAATAACTTTTTCTAAGGATCCGAACTTAAGAACAATGCTACAGGCATACCAAAAAAAAACAGCACAAAAATAGGTGAACTCTCATAAGAAGGGTCTTCATTCTAGTAAAATGACTCGAGACTATTACAAAAAAACAATTTAGTAACTGAGGCCTAGAGAGAAACATTAAATCGAACAAGGACTCAGATATCACTAACAAACTTTTCCATCCCTCTAAAGATTCTATTATTTTTCTCACCTCAAATTCCCCACAAAAAAACACAAAACCTCGCACCACAAAAGTTTTCCCTTCTCACGTAAGGGAGGAGAAACAAAGAAAACACTCTAATCAGTCCCTCAATCTTGCTACATCAAAGCTAAGAATCTCACAAAACTGGTTCCACACTGCAGAAGCCAATAGTTTCTTCTAAACAAAAAAAAGAAGAAAAATAAAGGTAATTGAGATCCTCTACATAAGAAAAATTAACTTTCCAAACACGAGATTGTTACTATAGGCCAACAAAGTAAACATAGAGATTTTGAGCTCAAGTTGTTGAAATGTCATTTTTCCTAGTCCATACTTCACATGTGAAGAGTCGACTTACGATGAAATTAACAAAAGTGGTGATGAAATTGACGTGAGAATGCAAAGTAATGAACAAAGACATAAACATTTGATATCTCATTCATTCCTCACCTCTTCTATTTATAACTATAACCAAATCTCCTAACCTAACAAACACTCAAGTCTCAACTAAGTGCCCCATACCCTATATTATTCCTAATAACAAAAGTGGTGGCACAGTGGTTGAAGACTTGGGCTTTGAGGGTATGCTCCTCTCAAGGTTCAGGGTTCGAGACTCATATGTGACATTACTCATTCGATGTCTTCGGTGCCTGACTTAGGGACGGGCGTGGTTACCTTGTTTAAAAAAAAAATAACAAATCTATATCAGGTTTTTGCTAACAATCAAGCAAGTTAACATGTTACTTATTGGTTTCCTTTCTATGCAGCTAATGAGAGTACACGAAAGCGTGTAATTTTCTACACAGTGGGAGAGTATTTGCTGCTTGCTGTTGTAAGTGGCCTACAAGTCATTTACATTCGTAAACTCTTCAGTAAGTCAGTCGCATATAACCGGGTGTGAGCATCCTAATTGTTCTCTGTTTAGGTTTCAGGAACCTTAGGAATGAATTATAGACAATCATTTGTTGAAAAAGTTACATTGGTATTATATTATCACTTTTGATACACTTATTTATTTTAATAAGTTGGGTTCACTTTTGATCAATCCATTTATCCTATGCTTCTGGGAAGGAGGGATATTTTTTTACTCCATATAGAATTCTCAATTGTCTGCTTTTTTTATGTGAAGAGTTAAAAAAGTATGTGTGTACTGTAAGAACTAGAGAATTACTCTACTCATCAAATTGAAATTATACGACATGAATTTGGTGTCTTAGGTATGACTGCATCACACTGTATTACTATCGAGTCCGAACATAGTTTAGTAGGTTAGACATCAATTATTTTCTCCACAACCTTGCCACTGTTTAGCTTCTTTTTTTGGCGTGAGTTAACTCGTCAACTTTGAGCCTAATTTTAAGATAGGTAAATTTAAAATAGTTTCTTACTTGCTTCTGCCTTTTTTTCCAAACTTTCTCCAACTTCTAAGCAAAGTCCCATTTAATTTTTTATTTGATTAATTTATCTTTTAGTGCCAAATAGTTTCCTAATTAGTTTTTTTTTTTTAAAATCAATTCCCACACCACGTGTTTAAAATAAAGGATTTTACATGTTTAGCAAAAAAAGAAAAAAAAAACAAGAAAAATACCATACCATCAATAAAACTTTTTTAAAATGGTAAAATAATCAAAATGTCACAACTGATCAATTTGTTGATAGCATCCATTAGGGACACAATTGAAAAATATATTAAAAAAAAAAAATAATCAGAATCTGTTCTACATGTGCTTGGTTATCATAAAAGTACATAAATTGGTATGTGGAGCAATTTTCATTTAAATATTCTAGTTTTATTTTCATAGTTTTAAATATTTACATCATCCCTTTATTTTTTCTTTTGAAATGAAACTATTATTTTTTTCCTTGCATATTAATGATTGTGCTGAAATAAACATAATTTCAATGACTATTACATGGTGGAGTCTCACTCCACAAATATTCTTAATTCAAACTAATTATGAGAATTAATCTCAAAACTTTTTTCAAAAGTATAAAAATTAAATTTAAGTATTTTGAAGTATATATGATTTTAAGTTGTTTTATTTGATTTTTTTTTAGTTTAACTATAAAAAAAATTAAATAACACTCGTATAAAAAAAAACTACGAAAATATAAATTAAATGACGCCCGTTAAGCAACTAATAACAAACTAACATTCATTGTATATATAACAAAAACTAAAATTACTTATTTTTAGAGTTAATGACATACAACAAACATTTTAAAAGGTCATAAATAAATATTTTATTAGTGAAGAAATTAAAGTACACTAATTTTGGAAATTCAGAAAGTTAAAAGGGAATAATGTATTTATTTTTAAGTTTTGATGGTTTATAATTAGAAAAAAATACACAAATTTTGCTAATTTAGCATTTTTCGATGTTCAAGCATATTTACATAAGTCTCAACTATTCTTATCACATAGTTATCTAACTTTAATATATTTAATTGTACAAAAAAAAACTTTAATATATTTAATTATCAAATAACTGAGTACAAAATTAACCACCAAATAAATGACGGTCATTAATTAAATTCATCATTTTTATAAAATTTTCAAGTTTTCCATGAAAAAAAATAAAAAGCATAATTGAATCACACATTTTTTTCACTCTTTTCCTCTTTTTGTAACCCGAAAATTAGTCTCATAAAATTAGAAAGGTAGTACCAAAAAATTAGTGGTTGCATGTTAAATTATGAAATCAAGAGGGGGCAATAGTGGAAATTTCACTAACCTTATGATTATTATTATATTTATAATTTTTAACTAACTCCAGTCCAGCTAGACGTCCACTGCATTAATCTCAAAAAAAAAAAAAAAAAAAAAAAAAAAGAAAAAGACGTCCACTGCATTTACAAACAAACTATCGGTTATTTAGTCAGTTATTTGTTACTGTTAATTAGTTAGTTAACTGTCGGTTAGGTCTTGGTTAGTTTAATTAACCCTCAAAGTACGAATAATCCTCTATTTAAGAGAGCCTTCGTTTATGAATCGAACAACAAAGCTCTCATTTGCGCAATCAAAATCAAAAGTGAAATTCCGATCAACAATCTGCAAAAATGCTCGCCGTGTTCGACAAATCCGCGGCCAAAGGTCCCGAAGCTCTGTTGAGCCCTCAGTCCGAAGATACCGTTTGTGCTCTTAAAGATGGAGTTCTGGCCCAGCATTTTAGCTCTTTGTATCCTCATTCTGTCATCGTCAATCTGGGTTCCGCCGCCGTTATGGCACATTCCGACGAGAACCAAAGTTACCTTCTGCTCCCCAGGTATTCCGATTAACTCTTCTTTGATGTTTTGGGGAAAACTGTATTGCTCTGTTTTTTCTGGTCTTGTTAACTTGCTGATCTTTCTTCTATGTTTTGGGGTTTCTTTTATTGGGTGTTTTGTTTTTTGGATTTGGGGGAATCTGTTTGAGTTTAGGAGAATTGGGTTTTGTTTGTTTATTTGATCTTTTCTTTTTCTTTCTTGTTCCTTTTTTCGGGTTTATCTGCAATTGGGGGTTTATCTATCTGAAATTTTTTATGGTGGTTGAGTTTTTGTAGGGAAATGAGTGTGTTCTTTGACGCCATTATTGGGTTTCTTTTCTTCTGATTAATGTTTTGGAGAAACTGTAATGTTCGACTTTGTCTTTCTGATTCTTTCTTCCGTTTGAACTTCTTTTCTGGATTTGATTCTTGATCTTGTTAATTTTCTGTATTCTGGTGGTTTCTTCTATATTGAGTTTCTTTTATGGGTTTAATGGAATCTGTTCGGGTTTAGGAGAATCGAGTTTTCTTTGTTTATTTGATCTTTTCTTTTTTCTTTCTTGTTCCCTTTTTTGTTTTAACTGCAATCAGGGGGAGGTTAATTTATCTATGAAACTGCATTCTGGTGGTTGAGTTTTGGTAGCGAAATGATTATGTTCTTTGAGGTCATTATTGGGTTCCTTAAACTATGAAATTCTTTGTTTGGCAAGATTCTCTTACACTTTATCAATCTTCATTGATCTTTATGTGGTTTGGGTTTGTGTTGAATCGTTGGTAACAGAGTTGGGGCTTGTTTTTTGGTAGAGCATTACTTTGTTTATATCTTCAATTTTGTGTGATTGTTTAGTTGTATGTGCTTGTTATTGGGATTATTAATGAAATTTGTATTCATAACCTCAGATCGTTTGCGGTCGTGGACGACATTTTCTGCTTGTTCCAAGGGTACATTAACAATATGGAAAAGCTCAAGGAACAATATGGTTTGAACAAACATGTGGACGCGACTATCATCGTTATTGAAGCCTATCGAACTTTAAGAGATCGAGGTCCGTTCCCAGTTGAACAGGTTATGAGAGATTTTGAAGGGAAATTTATGTTTGTTCTATTTGACAATTCTTCAAAAGTTGCATTTATTGCTTCTGTAAGTTGCTCTGATCCATGATTTTGGTTACTGATGAAGATTTCTCAAGTGTTTTTTAATCTCATTTTTTCCTATGATGCTTTAAAATTTGTAGAATGCTGATAAGAGTATCCCCCTTCACTGGGGAATTGATTCTGAAGGGCACCTTGTTCTCTCTGATGATGTAGAAACTATGAAGAAGGGTTGTGATAAATCTTTTGCCGTTTTCCCAGAAGGTAAGTTTTGCTTGTTTTCTAAGTGATTGCGTCATCTGATAGGGTAGCCTCGTTGGTAAAGGCTTAGGGTCTCCAAGGCATGTTTCCGTATCTCTTGAATTGGGTTCTTAGGACTCGCCCTGAATTGATTTTGTGCACTATGTTTGGAATCATAGGTTGTTTTTTCACAAGCTCGGGTGGGTTAAGGAGTATCGAGCATCCAATGAATGAGATGAAGGCAATACCGAGGGTGGACATTGCAGGCGATGTCTATGGAGCCAAGTTCGTAGTGGATCTAGAGACTCGGAGGCAAAGTTCGGGCATGCCAAGAGTTGGGAGTGATGCAAACTGGTCTACAGATTTCTGAGTTACATAATTCTGAGTATTTCTTTCAATACTCATACATATATGATTCCTGTTATTGTGACCAATTGTAAATGGTTACTCTGAGCCTGAGGGGGTTTGTTTGTATTGTACTACTTTAGTTTTAGTAATGAGCAAGTTTTTGCTGTTACAACTTTGTATCTTACAAACTCTACTGGCTTAACTCAGTGAAATATAATAATAGTACATACCATAGTTGCTTTTGTTTTTGGACTTGCCTTTCTCTTATTCTGCATTGTCTCTACAAATTGGCTCTATTTGTCTTCATAAATGGTAGTTTTGGATTTTTAAATTTACAAGTTAACGGACATTTCCGTTATACCACACTAACTTAAAAATAGTAACAATATATATGTGCATAGAACATAATATAAAAGTATTTTAACAAGTGTAAATATAAATGTTTGAATTTAAATATTGGTCATTATCAACATATATATATATAAAATTGAAAGTAAAAGTAAAGAAAAGGGAGGTTAAAATACTATTTTTATCTTTTTTATTTGAAATTTATCATATTTTTTCCTTCAACTTTCCAATTTTAAATTTTAATACTTTAAAAATATTTTATTTATATAGTAGATTTGAAGTTAATATTATATTTAGGATTTAGAAGAAGTGGGTGATATTTTAAGAGAAAAGGTTACCATAAAAGCAATTTTCAATTTCTTTAAAAATGAATGGAAACTAAAATAAAACATAATGAATTACCGTTAAAACATTAACAGTGACGTCCCGTTATAACGTTTTCCTTTTCCACTCTCACTGGAACTGGAACGCTAGGGTTTCACTTCTCAATTCTTTCTTCACTGTTCTTTGGATCATTCCTTTTTCAATCCTCAATTTGTGTTTTTCTCACGTTTCATTCCATTCTTTGCGCTTCAAATTCTTTTTCCTGACGCCAACTGATGGTCGTCTCCTTCCGATTATTTGATTCCTCAACTCTGATTCTGAGCAATTATAACCAAAATCGTTGCTGCCCTCAATGCAGCTTCTTAACTCTGATGAAACCGTCGCCGACTCCTCGGAAATCGGCATTGTGGAGGCAATGGATTTGAAATCTTCTGAGTTGGCTTCGTTTGAGGATGATAATGGAAACGATGCAGCAGATGATTCGGTTCTTCACGTATCGGGGAGAAATTTGGATTCCCACTTCTTGGAGGGTTCCAACAGCTCGATGAAGGGTCTGTACATATTTCTGAATGTGTTCAATTTTGTTCCGAAATCAGTTGGCGAGTTTAGAGAATTGAGAATGTTGAAGTTCTTCGGCAGCAAGATTAATTTGTTTCCGCAGGAGTTGAAGAACTTTGTGGGGTTAGAATGCTTGCAGGTGAAGTTATCTTCACCTGGGTTTGGTGGATTATCGTTGCACAAACTGAAGGGTCTGAAGGAACTCGAGCTATTGAAGATTCCTCCTAAACCTTCATCGTTTCCAATTCTTAGTGAGATTGCTGGCCTTAAGTGTTTGACTAAGCTCACTGTTTGCCACTTTTCTATCAGGTATAGAGTAAAAGAGGAAGTTGAAATTGTATCTGTATTTGTATATCATTGCTTTAATAGCCAACGTATGCAGGCTGGAGGTACAGTATGGAAATTTGTGATGTGAACACTGGAGCTTTAATATGATTTCCATAACCATTATTCAGCCTAGAATTGTAGGTTTCATTTTATTTTCTTTATACACTTTAACGAGGTATCATTGATGTGTTCACATTTCCTTCAGATTTCTTCCTCCTGAAATTAGCTGCTTGAATAGTTTGGAGTATCTAGATATCTCATTTAACAAGATGAAGAACCTTCCAGCAGAAATAGGCTATTTGAATGCTTTGATATCCTTGAGAGTTGCTAATAACAAATTGGTCGAGCTACCTCCAGCTCTGTCCTCCCTGCAAAATTTGGAGAACTTGGACCTATCAAGTAATAGATTAATATCATTGTGGTCTCTTGAACTTGTATCTATGCATAGCCTTTAAAACTTAAATTTAGGGGTATTTTTGTCTATTGATTCAGTTTTATGTATATTACATGATTTCTTCAGGAAATTGGTAGTTATAGTCTTTCTGACCAGTCCAATGGTTTGGCAGAGTTAGTTCTTGTTCACTAAAATTTGTTATACACCTTTCTACTCTGAATACTGATTCACTGAATAGGAATAACATAATGTATATATATATATTTTTTAACTTAGTTTTGGTATGGTTTTTCCTGTGGTGTAGTACAATAAGTTTCAAAGTAGCTGTCAGGTACCCTCCTGGATATGTTGCAATTTTGAAGGAAATTGCGGAGATGATACAGCTAATGAAGAATGTATTAGTTCTATAGTTGAAATGGATGTTTATGAAACCACAATTCCAGAAAATAGTGATAATTTTCCCCATAAAGGTGTGTTCTGTGAAAATTATAGCTCAACAATTGAATATGGATTTTTTTGGTTTTGGTTCTTTAATTTTCATCGTGTAGAACTTTGTTTTTGCAGGTACTCGTAATCTCTCATCTAACCTATCGACGGGATCTTCAACAAATAGTAGATCTTTTGCATCTCGAAAATCAGGTAAGCGATGGCGGAGACGGCATTATTTACAGCAGAAAGCTCACCAGGAACGTTTGAATAGCAGCAGGAAGTGGAAAGGGGTAGATCATCACACTGAAGTGAAAATCCATGAAAATTATGAACTTGGGAGGCTTGATTCTGCCCCTACTTCTGAAATTACAGTTGAAGATTCATCAGTTATTGATGAGTTATATGATAGTAAAGAAACCTGTAACAGAGTAGCTGAAATGGAGAATCTTATCGAGAGCCATGAGAGTGACAATTTTGATCCCGAAAAGGAACTTTATGTGGAGGGTAGCTCAAGTATCTGTGTTAGTGCTGAAGAAATAATGACAATGGACACAAATGAATGTTGTGATTCCAGTGAGACTTTGCCGCCAACCGAACATGGACCACATGACCAAGGGTCATCTTCCGAAATATTGATGGATATTGCTAAGTTGAAAAGATGTTCTGAGAGGGAACTTGATAATCCTAAACCTTGCAAGTCTAGAAAGGCAGCTGAAGATAGCTCAAGTTTATCTTGCAAGTACAGCAATATTTCAGTTTGCAGCATTGAAGATCATCTATCTGATGGATTTTATGATGCTGGGCGTGATCGTCCCTTCATGCCATTAAGGCAATATGAGCAAAATTTCCATCTTGATTCACGTGAAGTCATTCTTGTCAACAGGTAGATTTGTTAAGACTTTATATTGGTGATTGTGATTGTTTATTGACTTGCTGGAGTATCTGATGACTTTCCTACTGGGGAGTGGAAAATCATACTGATTATTTGTATGCGCCTCCAGGGAACATGATGAACCATTAGACTCTACAGTTATAACTGCTAAGTCATTGGTGCTCTGTGTAAAGCAGATTAACCAAACCCAAGAAAGGCATAAAATTCTTGATGACTTTCATATTGAACAAATACTTGCTTTATTTGTATCTGATCATTTTGGAGGCAGTGATAGAAGTGCAATGGTTGAGAAAACACGGAAAGCGGTTTCTGGTTCAAAGTATCAGAAGCCTTTTGACTGCACCTGCTCAATTGGAGATCGGAATAATCTTACTGCAACCACCAAATCAGCGGTGGATAATTATGAAGGTATTCATTTTACTGATATCTGTGAGAAGTCTCTTCGTGCTATTAAAAGTAGCCGAAATTCCATCATAGTTCCTTTAGGAGCTCTACAGCTTGGTGTGGGCAGACATAGAGCGGTGCTTCTCAAGGTGATTATGTTACTATATTATCCCTTGTATTTTCTTGTTGGATCTTTCTATCATGATTGGTTTTATGTGAACTAAGCTTTTATTACTCCAGTATTTGTGTGCAGCATGGAGCCTCCAGTACCTTGCGAGCTCATGAGAGGTTACTTGGATTTCTCGCCTCATGCCTGGAATGTGATCTAGTGAAAAGGGGTAATGCTTTGGTTCGAATGGTTGTTGATGCATATCGACCAAACGACATACGAGAAGAAGCAGATTCTGAGTACTTTTGCAGGTAGGTTTCTCTTGTCAGTTCCAATGGCCTTGACATTTCTCCAACTAAAGAATGCATGTTAAGGATTGATTCTGATCGTCTTATGTTCCTGTGCACTTGTTATTTATTTATATGTATATATATATTTTTTTGGAATAAGTTCAATTCATGCATGTCTAGAAATTAGTTTTCTTGACACCAATTGTAGTAAGTTCAGGTGGTTTGTCCTATGAGATTAGCTGATTGTAATATGATTCAAACACTCACGGATATATAAAAAATATAATAAAAAATGTAGATTTGCTTTTTATTTTTGCACAGTTCTGTTGCATGTTTGTTTTTAACTTTATTACACTTTCTTTGATTCAGTACAATGTTTCTGATTTCATTGTCTTCACTTGTGATCTGGATTCTTTTTTTCAACTTTTTGTCTATGGTGATAGGTATATTCTTATAGGGTTGGGCCTTAGAGGAATAGGGATTAATATAGGATATGTTAGCAATTACTTGGGGAGGAAGTTAGGGTTTTGTTATAAATAGAGAGGGTTGGGTAGTGTTTTAGGGATCCAAATATTGAGTGAATTAGTGTAGGGCTCATAGAGAGTATTCTTTTGAGAGGGGAGGTTCCAAGACCTATCAAATCTTGGTTTATCTTGTATTCTTTTACTTTTGATAGTAATCTAGATCCTGGATCATATCATATTCCTCTCAGTCGTGCCAAACTTCCGATTTCTTTTGAAATGGCACCCAATCCTGGGTTTTTTTTTCGTCCCTTTCCTATTGTGATGAGATTGAGAAGGAGGGAGCTTCTAGGTCTGTGTCAAATTGCAAATTTGGGTCAGTTGATGCTGCAGCAAAGGGTGATTGATTAGTCTTGTTTATCTTAATATTATGCACACTTCGACTATTTTAATTAGTATTTTAATCATCATGAGTTGACATAATGGTCAAAAAAGGGTCTTGAAAATCATAAAGTTCTTAGAGTTGTCACAACTAAATGTAGAAATTAATTTTCTACGAGTTACCTTAACAACTAAATATAGTATGATTAGGGAGTTGTCCCGTGATAACAGTCGAGATGCGCAAAAGTGGGCTCGAATAATAAATTAATTAGTATTTGCCTATGTTGTAGGCTGTATAGTTGGTTGTAATTTTTAGGTAGAAACCTTTAATGTAAGAGTACATATTTATCATGTGTGGATATTGCAGTTACGGACGCTTGAAGTTTGTGAATCCTCATTTGATGAGATAAGGAACTTTGAATACAATTGCTTAGGTGAAGTTAGAATACTGGGTGCTTTGAAACACTCCTGCATAGTACGCATGTATGGACATCAGATATTTTATGAATGGATACCTTCTGAGGATGGAAAACCAAAGCGTCGGGAGAATGTAAAATTGGGATCCTTGAAGGTAAACTGTCTTCTAGCTTTTTATGCTACCAATTTTGTATAACTGGCTGTTTTTCTCATCGTATGTTTGTTTTATATATTGAAGAGAGCTACATGGCCAAGTTGCATCAATGGATTTGGCATTGCATGTACCTCGAGATGTTGCAAGTGCTTTGGTAGAGCTGCATTCAAAACACATCATTCATCGTGACATCGAAAGTGAAAATATTTTGATAGATTTTGATGAAAAGTCTGATGGAGTTCCCATCATTTTGATAGAGCCGTGCCCCTTCGATCTTTGTTGCACACTTGTTGCATTGCTCATACTGGAATACCTCCTCCTAATGAACGATTATGTCCTCAATTTGAATAGATGGGTAAACGACCAGAATTGACTGGTGTTGAGCTTGAGAAAACCTCAATGTCTCAATCTATTCAAGAATCCGATAGCTCAGAGAAAGACCAAGAAACTACAGCATTCTTGATCGACTTGTTTCGCAAGTGTAGTCAGGAAAACCCAAATGACCGACCAAAAGCCGAAGAACTCATAAAATCCTGCTCGAGCACACACCCAAGGTTCAATCTTTACAAAAACTAGCTACATGAAATCAATACCCTCACCCACCCCACAAACTTAACCGGCCTTAATCAGTTAGTCAGTCTCACAGATTGTTTTAGGTTAGGATACAGTGGCTAAGTAGTCAGGTTAAAAACTTCACAATTTTTCATTCTTTCAATGTCTCCTGGTGCCTAGCCTAGGGACGGGCGTGGTTACCTCAGACATAGTGGAGCGAGCCTTGATTTCCAAAAAAAAAAAAATTCACAATTTTTGAGGCAAGTTTATTACCCCACATCCAAACCTTGAGGTCATTTTAGAGGTGGGATCCTGATCAGTAGTTGTTGTAGCTAATCATTGGCGTCAACACAATATTATTATCAATTATTTCCCCCTGTTTTTTTTACCATCTTTCAAAGAGAATGAGATTGACATATTAGTTTAATGTTCTTTATACAGTCAAGCGGACATCACCATAATCTTCACATTTACCCTAATCCTCTTTTTCCATTTCATTATGTACGTTTGAGAATTTGTGTTACAATTACGTACAATAGCAGCCTGTGATTATTTAAATCAGTATTTTCCTCCCACTGGTCCATCTTATCAATGATAATAATGGGAATGTTTAAAACATCATTGTTTTTTAAAATCTTGTTCGAGGGACAGGGGTTTTGTCCCTTTTGACTGGGAAAAAAGGCTCGAGGAGGAGAGGATTTGGCCGAATATGTGGGGAGAAGAGCTGGGTTTTGCTGTGCTGTTGTCAGGAAGGATTTGGACCAGCTTAACCGGTCTGGCTTGGTCTGCTGCAGTCTAGTCAACAGGTTCGGCTGACCCAGTTTGGTCTATTGACCGAGCCTGGCCCACTAAACCGAACCAGCCAGCAATCTGGGTCTTGTTTCTTACTACGGGTTTGTTACCTTTGTTCAATTTGGTTGTAAGATAATTGATGGGATTATTAACTTTACGTTTAGGATAGGGTCGAGTGTGTTTTTGTCCGTTCAACTTTTCTTTCTTTTTTTTTTTGAAAACCAGGAAATTAGAGCTTCGCTCTCCTATACCTGAGACACCACTAACCAGTCCTTAAGTTGTGGTACCGGAATATTTTGAAGGATATTCTAGTTTAAGCGCTTTCTAGCGGCCTTGAATTAGGAATCTCTCGAGGAAGTATGCCTTGGAGTTCTTAGCTTCAACCGCGAGACTACCCGTTGGGAACTTCCTTCGACTTAAGCATGAGTTAGTGGATAAATGCAACTAATTTGGTTGAAAGTGGTTTGTGGTGGGAGAAATGTAGCCCCTTTTTGGGTGCTGAGCTTTGAGCTTTCCCACATTACTTAAGTGGGGTCCTATTCTTCAATCATCGATATGGACGATAGATTATTCTTCAAAGTCTATATAAAAAAAAAAAAAAAAAAAAAAAAAACCCGATGGGTGGGTTGTGATAACATAATTGTTTAGTCTTGAATTTTTCTCTTCCACTTCTGTCAAGAAC
>JBBMKA010000021.1:4596699-4647221 GCA_037833695.1 Sechiopsis laciniata | reverse complement strand
TATCATGCGAAAGCTGATAATTTTTTTTCTTCTTGTCTCATTCAACGAGGGGCTGAATCCAACTGATCAAATCTGTTCTGCTCATCTTCAACCCCACAAAATCCCAGCCTACCATAGCTTAACTCAGCCCAAACATTTCAATCCAAAACCCACTTACACAAAATCAATCTTATTTTTAATTTAATTCTTAAAAGAAAAGATTAAAAAAAAAAATTATCATATTTATTTCATCTAAAAATGTGAAAAATTAGTAATGTGTCTTTTGAGTTTCCATTATAATTATTAAAAAAAAAAAAAAATTTATTTAAACACTATGATAACATATCATCAAATTATTATATTTTAAAATTAGCTCAGTCATCATCCTAGTCAACATTCGATTATCTCACTAACGGTTCCGTTACGTTAACGACTAAAATTGAACATTATTGAAATGTCAAGAGTAAAAGTATTTGATTTTCAAACATATGGACCAAAGTGCAATTAGAATCAAAAGGTAAAGACTAAAAAAATAGTTTTCCAATATATATATAGTATATTGAAATTGTGGGAAATAAATAAATCACAAACTCTAAGTAGTGATACTATTGCTCTAAAACAATATAAAGTGGCACTAATCATGCTTAAAATTGATTAGGGTTAAATATTTTATGAATATTTTTGTCTTGTGTATTTTAATTGTGTAAAAGCAAATTGTCACAAATTTATGGAGTAGGGGTATAATTGGTACAAAAGGAGAAAGGATAAGGGTAAATACAATAGAGAGTGAAAGAAGAAAGGAGCACACGTGTGTGGTTCGGTACGTGCGGGAGTGTCATGTACGGGACCAACATCTGAATTCCTCTTACAAAAACCCATTATTCATCTTTCT
Organism: Sechiopsis laciniata; assembly: GCA_037833695.1. Taxonomy (NCBI): domain Eukaryota; kingdom Viridiplantae; phylum Streptophyta; class Magnoliopsida; order Cucurbitales; family Cucurbitaceae; genus Sechiopsis; species Sechiopsis laciniata. The sequence goes on along the minus strand of JBBMKA010000021.1, from coordinate 4,646,350 downwards.
TTTTCTCTCTCTAAATCCCTGTCGTTCGATCTTTCACTATGGATGGTCCGATGAGCTTCTTGAATGTAGAGTGGGACCCAGTGAGGGATTCCCCAGCCGTACATTTGGACTTCTATTGTTTTTACTGCTGACCATATTATATTTACTGACCTTGTTTTTTTTTTAATCAAATATTCACAAAAATTTAAAAGAGTTGTTCATGTATTATATAAAGATGTTATTCTCACCTTTTGATTATAGGATATGAGATAAGGTGAGTATCACCAAGAATGATTTTAACTTATCATTTTATGATAATTAGATTATATATCATGTTATTTGAATTATATTTAATTTAAAGTTTTAGGTAAAATTGTCATGAATGTCAATCTATTTGTAAAGGTTCAATTGGATCAACCCTAAAAAAAGTACAATTTGATAGAAATGAAAATTTACTTAGAATTCAGGTAAAATTTGAGAATTTTTGCAAGTAAAATTTGATTTAGGCTGTTGAGTTGTTACTTTGAAGTCTTGCTGCCACTTGTATATAAAAGTTTTTTTTTTCATTTTTTTTTTTTTTAATTGCCCTCTTGATTTTCAGTTATTTTAAAATGGATAGTTATTCTTTTTTTTTTTATTTAGTTTCAATCTAATTTGTGGATTGGTAACAACGTAGGATAAGGATGTAGGTTTATTTTATTTCTCTCCCTTAAATTTGAATGGTTTGGAAAATTTGTTGTGTGATTTTTATTGAATATTTATTTGGTTTCAAACAAAAAAAATTATTATTACACAACACAATTTTTATTCTTTATTAAAAAAAAAACACACACACGAATTATCATAGAGTGTCTTAGTGGTCAAAGAAGGTTTTAGAATGTTAAAAATGATGGTTAAATCCATGATAGCCACCTATTTAAGAATTAACTTCTTACGAATTTTCTTGTCATCAAAATATTATAAGGTTAGATAGTATGACTTGTAACATTAAAAAACGGTCGCGACAATCACAGATATTAAAAAAATTAAATAATAATAATAAAAAAAGCTTTCCGACTAGTCATGTGAACCGGCCTGTATTTTGCGGTATAAGGCCCACATCCACAGCCTTCTATTTTGGTGAGCTTGGAATTTGTGGTTCATGATTTTGCCTAAGTTGATCAATTTTGTTCTTGAATTTTAAGGGTCTGATTGGTCCACCGATATGAGTTGCATTGGGTTGGTTAATCCGGGGAGTTTTACCATAATACCCTAAAACTCTACCAACTTCATTAAAAATTATAAAAAGACGTATAATAATGACAATATCATATTATTTAAAGAGATTAGATTTTTAGTATTACAAAGCAGCCCAAGCTAAGATATATTCCCAAAAATTTCTCTCATATTCCTTTATGAAATCGGCATTGAATATACAAACATTTCGCTCATCCCACATACACCAAAACATGGCCCGAAATATTTTGTAGCATAATACTTTTCGTGGTATTAACCTTAACAAACAAAATATAGACGTACAATTGAAATCTTGAAAATTGATGTACCTATTAAACCCCTCTTAAACCTTTTTGTGTTAATTATTTGTCTGCACATTATAATTTGACAGAAAAACGGCTTTTACAACTTAATTTGATAATTATTCTATCATTTATTTTGTCATTTCTTGTGCTATAATTATAACTAAAATATGTTGTAGTTGGCACTCCTTTTTAATTTTACAACTTGCATTGAATTTTGAAAAACACTTCAATGAAATACATAACAAGATAAAGAACCTTGAAGACTTAATTGCTAATTGAGTTTGAAGTATGGACTATAAATCTAATTCTCGTGGATTGTGAAGGAAAAAAGGAATAAAAATGACAAAATCAAATTAAAAAGATGAATAAAAAGGACGCAAAGTTCAACTTGTTTACCAAAAGCTCTGGATATTTTTCCAGTAATTGAAAGAATAATTTCAATCCTTTGAAGATTTTGGTTGAATTTCCCAGCCCAAAAAATGAGAATTCAAACCCCCAATCTGAAAAAAATAGTGAAAATATGCCATACAATTTACGGTCCATCGGTTCATTTTCGTGCCTGTCCTGCTGGTAATTGCGTCCCGCAGCCGGACACAATCCCGGTCCGGTCCAAACTTCTCCACATGGAACTTATACATGTTTCCAATTTTACCCTTTCTTAATTTCTAATTTTTTCCAAATATCTCTGTTTTGTTTTTTTTAATAGGCAGGGTTAAATTAAAATAATTTTTTAATCAACTCCACAAAATTAATGTCTTCAATCAAATTAAATTGATTATAAACAATGAAAGTTCAAATATTTTACTATACATAAAATATTTTTTAAAAATTACTATAAATAAAAAAGAGAGACTAGCTTTTTATCTCCACAAACTTATTAAGTTATAAATTTATCTCCATGGGTTTAAGTAGAGTTTCAAACTAGGTTATTATAATAAGTATTTAAATTAGTGCATAATTTCAAAAACTAAAATTTAATTGATATGATTTAGTTAAACATAGCAAACCATAGTTATTTGGGCAATACTTACTTACAAGAAATTCTGTCCAGAGTCCAAACTACTACATGGCACTTTATGATAGCAACACTTGACATTTTTTTTCTTATTTTTTAAATTGTTTTCAGCTTCTCTCTCACTTTGTGTCAATGCTTTTCTTTTTATTTTTCTTTCTACATTTATATTTGCCTAATGTGTAAAGTTATATATACATACATACACACATATATATATATATATAGAAATTTCCTTTTTTTTTTTTTTTTGAGTTCCAAATTTCAAAATTTTAAGTCGGTAAGTTTTAGTCATAACTCTAAATATGTATATAAAAAAAATTAGAAAAAAAAAACTCTCCTAATTTTTAGGTTTAGAGTTTAGCGTCAATTTGTTTCATTGATTTCAAAATCAAACATGTTATTTTAGTTCTTATCTAGTTTTTGAGATTACGTTTATACTTATTTTTTCTTATAAATTTTTACATCAATATAAAAATAACTACTTCATTAATATATTAAAATTTAAAATTAATTATTTTAGTCATTATTGTAGTCAATATTATGTCACGTAACTAATAATTTTTTTATCTCACAAACTAAAAATAATTGTTGTATGAATGTCAAAGGTCAAAGTATTTGATTTTTAAACATAAGATCTAAACAAAAACTATACCAAAAAAGGAATTTATTTAACCAATTCTGTTGATGTATACTCTTAATAATAAAAAAATGTTCTTAAAATCTGTTTAATTATTCTCTAGAGAGAAAAAAAGAAAAAGAAAAAGTGTACTTAAAGAAATAAAAATAAAATAAACGTTATAGATTATAACAAATAAAAGATGTAAAAAGAAAAATACTAATTAAGAGTGAGAGAAAAAAAGCTGAAAAACAATTTTAAAAAGGAAGTTTATAGAACTTAGTGCACAAAAGTATTGCCCTAATTATTTTATTTAAGTAAAGTTTGAAACTAAGTTATTATAACAAGTATTTTAATTGATTTTCGAAAACTAAAGATTACTTGAAATGATTTAGTTAAACATCACAAACCACATTTATTTTATGCTAGTAAATAAAGACAAAATATCTATTTATTTAGTATTAGTGTTATATGATAAAACTTTTGGTTACTGTATACATGACAATATGACAATGGAATGATATATTGTGGGTTTGGTTGTTGTCTATGTTGTTTTTTTACTTCTTTTTTTCAGTTAGTGGTTTATTGTTTTATCTAATAATCCAATTTATTTTTCGAATTCTTCAACCTCCATTATTGTTTTAAAAAAAAGTGACTTTAAATTTTTCAAAAAAAAACAAAAAATCGACTTTATTACAATTTTTAATAAATATGACACTGAGCGAGGGTATTCTCGTCTTTGTGCGTGCAAAGAGTCTGTATATAGCTCCTTCGTTTTCGCCTATCTCTGCGTTGCCTTCAAGCGTTGAAATTTGATCGGAATTTTTATTCTGAAGCGGAAGCCGAAGGTTCAGTTGACGATGGCTGTTCCCGACAATGTAAGCTTCTTTTTAGCTTCGCTTCTGTATGTAATTGATTGAAGCAAATGTTCTGTTCATCTTTTCGATAGAGAGTTTCAAACTTGTTATTCCCCAATTCGTAGCGGTTGAAAATTTGAGTTAATTGAAAATCGGCCTTGCATGCTTGAAATTCATGGAAAATTTTGGACTATTTCTTCTTGAAGATTCATTTTCTATCGATTAGCTTGAAAATCGACCTAGTTTGGTTTACTTTGCTGCTAATTCCTAATATCGAGATGGTGCTGCTCTTGACTGAAATGCGTGCATGCCCTGCACTTTTCGTTGGAAATTAGAACTGATTTTGCTTAAGCTAGGGCTACCTCCTTTATTAAGCGACATTTTTCTTCCCCATTTCCGGGGAAAATGCTAGAATTCTGTTAATGTAAGTCCGGGGTTTGATTGAATTGTTGTTCTTAGTTATCCAATATTCTTGCATGTTCTGCTTTTTACATAGGCAAGCTTTGAGTGTATGCGTGTGTTGGATTGAGGGGATGCCTTAAGGTTGCCCTATTGTTATGAATTTTCTGTTTTATTGCAATGTTTTATTTGGTTTTTTAGTCATCAAATTGTGTTAATGATGCGAAATAATGCTCTTTCTAAATGAAAATTGCTATCAATTTTTTTTTATGACATGCCTTTGTAGTTTGTGGATATAGACCTAACTAGTCCTCTGCCTTGCCTTTTTTTAAAAGCTAAGGCGCAATAGTAAAAAAGCTCAAGGCGCTCCAAAGCACAATAGTCTATTCTAGGCCTTAGGTGCAAAGGCGCAAAACAAGCTTCTTCTTCTTCTTTTTCACTTCGATCTTCCAATTTAAAAAAAAAAAAACACTTTATTTTATCATTAATATCAAGATAAAAACATTGGTTCTGTGACATAACCGGATTCTATTGAAATAACGGAAAATTCAATCTGAACCAAGTTTTCTTAGGTATTTCAACCCTTCCATTCTTGAGCTTACTCAAGACCTCAACCAAAATGACCTAAACATGTGATATCCTTCCTCATACACAACCCCTCTATTTATAACTAAATGTCTAACAAATTCTCTTATGTATTTACTAAAATACCCTATTATAAATCCTATCATCCTGCTAAGCATCATAGAGCTGATGAGGAAAATTCATGTAGGTTAAATGACATTCTGGTGCAGAAAGAGACTGTAGGGTCTTAGTTTCTCTTTCTCTTTGAAGAAATGGTATCTTTAGACATGCATGCATTGGTGTTGTCTTGTCTCAGGGCTGCTGCTCCGAACTTGTCTATGCATGGCACAATTATGCACGCGCATGTTCATCAATATTAATATAATCATTATTATTACAATCTCTCGATTCTTGATTTGCAGGATCCTAGGGAGGAAGTGCTTCAGGCATGGTATATGGATGACAGTAACGAAGACCAGAGGCTTCCTCATCACCTTGAACCAAAGCACTATTTATCCCTCCAACAACTTGATGGTAAGCCTGGCTGAGAATAGAACTGCTGACAGTTGTTTTAAGGCATGTGATTTTGGTTAGACTTATATCTTGTGAATCATGCGAAAATTTCAGAACTTGGAGTTCTGAGCTGGAGACTAGATGCAAACATCTATGAAACAGATGAGGAATTGAAGAAGATACGCCAAGACCGTAATTACTCTTACATGGTTTGTTTCTTTAACTTGTGTGGTCATACGGTTCTAATTGTCGCGTACTTGGACAATAACATGTTAAAATTCTCGTGAAAATTTGTTTGAATTTTATTTTTCCTGGCTCCAATTGCTTTTTTCCCTTCAACAAGTTTGCTCTTTCTGCTGTTATGTTTTAGTTGACTGTAATTTTATGTCAGGACTTTTGTGAGGTCTGTCCAGAAAAGCTTCCTAACTATGACGAGAAGATCAAAAGCTTCTATGAGGAACACCTTCACACCGATGAAGAGATCCGTTATTGCGTGGCTGGAAGTGGTAGGATTAGTTATATTTTCTTATTTAGACCTTAATTATCCATTATTTGTAGCTTCTAATCTTCTTTATTCTATGATGTGTGTGGATGAAGGTTATTTTGATGTTAGGAATTTGAATGATAAATGGATTCGCATTTGGGTAAAGAAGGGAGGAATGATTGTCTTGCCTGCTGGAATTTATCACCGCTTTACTCTGGATTCTGACAATTACATCAAGGTAAATATACATACAATACAACAAGCTTGAGTAGACTCTGCATGTTCAGTGATGAACGATGACAATCTTCTAAGTTCCAACCCGTTTTCACCATTGATTTGCTTTCCTCGCTTGCCAACAGCATGTAGGTTCACTTTTTCACTGCAAAACTATTCTCTGAAGCTATGTCCATCATGTAGTGTACTCCATTCAGTCAGTACACCGTGGATTTAGTTCATATTAGTTTTGTTTGGCTCTTAACTTTATATATATTTATAAATATAACAGTAGGGTGAAGATGCCAATCTTCTACCCACCAAGGCATGTTTGGACTGGCATAGTCATTTTTGCAAAAAAAAAAAAAAAAAAAAAAAAATCGTTTATTAGAGATTTATTAAAAGTGTTGTTGATAGAATCACACTAATGTTTGGTTCTACAGTTATCCATTTTAAGTGATTTTGAATGCATTAATTTACCATATAAGTTGCACATTAGACCTGATGGGTTATTTATTCAAAGTGGTTGATGAAAACTATCCTACAGAATTAACAGAATAACTATTTAACCAACTCTAATAGTTGACAAAACAAAAGTATTAGAGTACACACCTTGTAGTGGGTGCATTTCTTTCCCACCAAAATTTTGAAACAATATTGTTAATATCATCTCAAATTTGCTTAGTGGCATTTTTTGTGTTATCAATATAAGTGCATTAGCAAGGTGAACAATGTGAGCAAATTTTGTAGGCCATGCGACTGTTTGTTGGCGATCCTGTGTGGACTCCTCACAACCGTCCGAACGATCATCTTCTCGCAAGGTATTGCTAATTTTCCCCTTGTCCCTGGCCATGGATTTTGTTGCATAAGTATGAATATCACTCTAAACTCTTTGGCTCCTTTGCAGGAAGGAGTATCTCAAAAATTTTGTCGAGAAGGAAGCTGGTAATCAAGCCATTAACACCGCTGCTTGAAGTCGGCCTGCTCGCGCTTGAAATCGAGTATCGCCTGTTTTAAACATCTTACTATTTGTATGGTATGGCCTGGTATGCTTGCCCTGTCTTGGGCATGTCTGTGGCTTTGTCATGCTTTGCTAGCAATGGCTTTCTCCTTATGAGAAGAGGCTTATGCAAAAACTTAAATAATTTTATCCAGCTTATTACTGAAATATATGTAATCTTAGCTTATGGTATAAATGGAATAAACATTATACCAATCAGCAGCCGCTGTGCATTATTTTGTCCGACCGTTTGGTAACGGTGCTTGTCACGTTCCTGAATTTTTTCTGATAAAACTTTAACGTTATTTATTATTTTTTTTTTTTAGAGGTTAAAATACAATTTCTCTTTATCTCTAGAGTTTTAAAATACAATTTAGTATTCATGAAAATTAATCCAATAATATTAATAAATTTTTTTTAACCTCGTGCTAATTAATTTAATAAAAACAAATACAAAATGTGAATAATTTTCTAAAATTGATAGAAAAAGAAGGTAGTTTTTGTAAGAAAAAAAAAATCAATTTTAAGTTTTTATTTTAATAGTTTAGAAATTAAAATTGAATATTTGTAATAAAATAAATTTAAAAGTTTAGGAATCAAAGTAACGACTGAACGTTTAATAGTTCATAAATACAAATGAAACAAAATTTAAAATTTAAATAATATTTATGATTTATCCTAAAATGTAACTTATATTTAAGTGGATTTTTCATAAATAAACAAATCAGTGGAAATTAAAATCTTAATATAACAAAATTTAATTCAATCTTAAAAAAAAAATGACACAATTGAGTTAAAATAAATTGAGAAATTATAATGGATAACTTATTATAACAAAATAATTACAAATCTTGTTAAATTTAAAAATATTTGCATTTATAATCATAAATACGATATTATTAATACTTATAATACAATATTATTTTATTATAAATATAATATTTTGTATTATTAATATTAATATTAAATGTTATCAGTAGAATATTATGCATTAATAATATAGTATAATAATTAATACTTAAGAACATGATGTTAATTTTTTTTTAAAGTGAGTATATTTATAATTTATTTTTTGAATTTAGTCTATTCCTTAAAAAAAAAACCGAATAAATTTTCTATAATTAACCAATGATGTAATTAGGTGGTTGCATTTTTATAATTTGGAAAGGAATATCAGAAATAAGATAGTGTTGTTCTAAAAGATGAACTTCCTTTTCATGTTAAGGGAAAAGGGGTAATGTCGGCTATGTTGTGATCAATTTCTACAGAAATCGTCCATCTATTAAAAACAAAAAAAAAAAGTGGTGTATTTAGTTCCACGTCTACGATTTGAACACGTGGAATTTAAAATTCCTAAAATATCGTCCCAATTCCCAAACCAATTTGGCTATATATAATTTAAAAATTGCACTAAAGTGGCAAAAAGAAAATTATAAATACTATTTACGCGGTTTCTGGTCCGTCTGTTATGTTCTCGTGAGTTTTTTTTAGAACCGTACACGTAACCTAAGATGAAGACAAAATTTTGGGGAAAAAAAACCTCATAAAAGTGTAATTCAATTGGATATGAAAATATTTACATAATGTCCGGGCATGATGTATAAAATAATGTCGACCTATGTGGCTCAATATGGGCCATAATCTATTTTTGTTTTTTTTTTTTTTTTTATCTTTTGAATTTAAAATTAAATAGATTGAGACTCATATTGAGCCACATAGATGGACATTATTTTATATAAAATGTCCAGATATTATGCAAATATTTTTCATAGGATATTTATCACTTTATTGCAGCTGACGTGTCCGAAATCATATTGAAAAATGGACAGACACTCAAAGCATAATCAAGCGATGGTCTTTTGACTCATCTTTCTTTTCATATTGGCTTTCAATTTTGGATAAGATTTCTAATCTCTATCTTCTCAATCTTGGATTGCAATCCTCGAGTCGATATTAATGGTTCATACCAATTCAATTTTCGTTCTTATTCAATTACGATCAACAGAAGCAATAGCTTAACACTTTTAAATTAAAATACACACATTTGCGGTTCATGATCATATTAGATAATATATATACAAAATTTATTGACCTATTTAATACAATTACCATGAAGTAATTTCACAATTTCCAAGTTCTAGTTCGAGTTACACTTGGTACATATTGAAAGGTTCTAATTTATATTAGAACGAATTAAATTAAATGCTTTCTCTTTTTGAAAAAAGAACTTCAAAATGCATTTGAGAAATATCACAAAAAATAGAGGATTATTGGCCTATTCCTCCCTGATCTAAAATATTATATAAAAATTTACATTAAATTATTTTAAATTTTGTCTTAAAATTAATTAGCAATTAATGACTAACATGTATAGGATGTCCCAAAAATTTTAAATTCAATCTCCAAATACTACTTATTTATATTTTATAGATTTTGATTCTAAAACGGTGGTTCATCTCAAAATGAATTAACAATAATAAAAGTAACATATGATTTGTCTTCATTTTCTTAATGTGAAAATTTTAATATATTCTATTAAGATGATGTATCTTTATTCACAGCCTTTGATCGATTTTTTTTGTCGTATCTAAATTAAATCAAATACATGTTTGAATTTCATAGTTGTATATACTATACGTTGTTTTACCTAACACATGATCACTCTCATCTGTCTCACAATCACATCCTCTTTTAAAAAAACACAAAACATTTCTAACTCAACTTTATTTAATTGAGATCCAAATGATTAGAGATAGATTTGATTGTTCAGCGATAATGTTCAACACCAAAATTGCAAGTTTGATTCAAAAAATCAGTATTTAACTTTTATTTATTTGAGAGCTGTAGGATTTGGGGTTGTCCAATTTTTACTTAAAAAAATAAAGGGAAAAAAAAAACAACTTTCTTTAATTGAGGAGACACCTATTTTAGGAAAGAAAAAACATATCTCTTACTTCCCTCTCATGCCATGTTCAAAAGACAAAAGGGCTCAAATGGAAATTAGACATACAAAAAAAAAAGGTTTACACATTTTTTATTCCACTCTTTCTATAATTAGTACTGATTCTCTCCTCCATTCAACACCCACTACTCTGTCTTCACAATCTTCTCACCTAGATTTTCAAATTCCACTAAATTTTTGTTCTTTATTTGTTTTTTTTTTTTCCAAAAAATTCTTGGCAATTTTAGAATTTTAGACAGAGCCCAATTGGAGTGAATTTCAAAAAACTAACGACGACCCACATCATGAATCATCCCGACCGAGTTAAGGAGGAGTTTCCGGCGTCGAGTTCTTCATTTCACGGCGGAGCGCCGGCTCCTCAGCCGATGGAGGGGCTTAACGAGGCCGGTCCTCCGCCATTTCTGACAAAAACATACGAAATAATCGAAGATACAACCACCAATCATATTGTGTCTTGGAGCAGAGGAAACAACAGCTTTGTCGTTTGGGATCCTCAATCCTTTTCCTTAACCCTTCTTCCCAAATACTTCAAACACGCCAATTTTTCGAGCTTTGTTAGACAATTAAATACCTATGTAAGTTTTTTTTTTTTAATTTTTTAAGCCTTGATTTTAATTTTGAAAGGTTATTGGCTAAATGGGTGTTGTTATTTGAAATTGGAATTTGAATTATTTGATTAGGATAATTAGGAGGGTAATTTGTGTTTAGGGGAATGAGTTAATTGATAGATTTGAGATCAAATTTGTTTGCTTCTTTTATGGTAGGGATTTAGAAAGGTGAATTCAGACAAGTGGGAGTTTGCTCATGAAGGTTTCTTGAGAGGGCAGAGACATCTTCTGAAGCTGATTCGAAGGAGGAAAACGCTGCAGCCAAACGCTTCTCCTCGAGCACCGGACCCAGCTTGCATCGAAGTTGGACGGTTCGGGCTCGATGGAGAGGTCGATAGGCTGCAGCGTGACAAGCAGGTTTGCTAAACTACCCCTAAACTTAAAAAACTTGTTGGTCTTTTAAGCGAGAGTAAATTTTTTTTATCGAGGTTCGGACCATGGAAAATCTTATAACTATTCTTTATTTTCTCATAACTTTTTTTTTATTCTCTTCTTAACTCTTTTTATTATTATTTTTTTTTAAAAATTTTATAATAAGTAAACGTATGAAATTCGAATAAATGACTTCTTCTTCATTGAACTCACATAAATGATCTATTGCTGTTATTGGCTCTATAACCACTTTTTATCTTTTCATACCTAATATTGTTTTTTTTCATAATTATTTTTTCATTACTAATGGTTTTTCATAATCATCATTATCATCCTAAATCATTCTCATTCTTCCTATTTCAAATACATTCTTAATTTATAACTCAAAAACTTTAGTTTAATAAGTCATTGAATATCTGTTTTACTTAGATTGGAATTGTTCATTGGAGAAGAATTAATAATGTTAGAGAATTTGTACACTTATACCATGACAAACTAACAGTAAAAACACAATTTAAATTGATCTACGTCTTTGGTTGAAAAGAACTTGCAGTGTTGAATTTAGTATTTAATGATTCACTTCAAACAATTAAAATCCTTTTAACTCGAGAAATATAATTGTTTATGTTAATATTAATAGCCTTTCTTCAAAATGTGAAATGTAGTAAAGTTTATTATTTATAAACAGGCTTTAATGTTGGAGGTAGCGAAACTAAGACAAGAGCAGCAAACGACAAAAAGGTACCTTGAAACAATGGAAATGCGGCTGAAAAATACAGAGACAAGGCAACAACTAGTGATGAAGTTCTTAGCAAGTGCAATCCAAAACCCTGATTTCATCCATCAATTAATCCACAAAAAACACAACCATGAATTAGAACTCGAACACGACGTGATCAACCAAAAACGAAGACGACACATCGACTATCAAACTCCTACTTGTTCCCAATTCCAAGAACTAGAAGAAATGTCTGAAAAAGAAGATGAAATCATGGATGGGATTTTGGAGAGACAGCATATGGATGAAGAGTTTTGGAAGAATATTTTGAAAATTGAAGGAGGATTTGGAATTCATGGGTTTGAGGACCAAGAGGATGATAATGATGAAGATGGAGATGATGAATTGGTTCATCAATTTGGGGTTTTCACTTCTAGTCTTAAATAAATACATGTACATCACAAAATGGTGTTTTTTGGGGTTAATTTTGCCATATTGCAATAATTTTGCATGCCAAGAAAAAGAAGAAGCCATTTGTTCATTGAATACATGAGATTATTGTGTAGTGTTCTGTTTCTTCTTATTAATTTAGAAATGTTCGTAAGTGTGCTTTAACTTGTTCTATTGTTTGAACAAATGATGAGTCACATTTTGATTGTTACGAATAGGGGTGAACTCGGTTCGGTTTTGGTCAGTTTTAGCCCAAACCAATAATTGAACCGATATCTTCGGTTTTTTACTTAATAGAACCAAATAAATGTCCAATAGAAACTAAAACCATTTGATCGTTTTTTGTTCGATTTGGATCGATTTTAGATTGGTTTCGATTATTGAGCTGCAGTATATTAATGTCAGTTTTTTTTCTACTAATGAAGACTTTTAAAATTTAATGTTAAATGATACAAAAGCTTTTGAATTTCAGAACTTATCAAATTTATTCATATTGTTATGAATTATAATTAATAAAAATTTAATGGTGGAAAAAATGATTATTTCAACATTTAAGTAGGGGGAGTTTAAGCATTTTGCTAATTTAAAAACCGTGGAGCATTTTGAATTTTTTTTAATTGATTTGAAATTTACGTGGAGAGTGGTGTTTTTTTTTTTTTTTTTTTTTTTTTTTAACTTACTTCTTAAATGTATAATTTGGGTTTTTATTCTTAATAACCATTTATAAATACACTTGTGGGTTACAATATATTTGTGATCGTGGGAGTGGTTTTTTGTACTTTCTTCTTAAATGCATTGGGTTTTTGTTTGTGATGTGGAAGAGGGTTAATGAAAGAACAAATTCGCATTTTGTGGGTTAATATGCATTCTTTTTTTTCTTTTTTTTTTTTAAAAAGAGATCTAGAATGACATATGTGTAAATATGTAATGTGGCTTAGGAGCAAAATCATCTAAAAATGATTCCCCTCCTAAGCCATTTAACTTACTTCACAATTTGGGTTTTTATTCTTAATAACTATTTATAAATACATTTGTGGGTTACAATGTATTTGTGATCGTGGGAGTGGTTTTTTGTACCTTCTTCTTAGATGCATTGGATTTTTATTTATGATTGTGGAAGTGGAATAATGAAAGGACAAATTTGTATTTATGGATTAATATGCATTGAGAGAATGACATATGTGTAAACATGTAATGTGACTTAGGGACAAAATCGTCAAAAAATGATTCACCTCCTAAGCTACACTTTAAGGTAGTAAGATAAGATAAGATAAGATAAGATCTTTTTCATTATATAAATTCGTCAACCCTTAAATATTGTTGAACTTAAAAGCATATTAATCTTTAAAAAAAAAATGCAACTTAGATATCGGGTGAAGTATTTCTCAAAATAAAAAAAACATTTTTTTAATAAATATATGTAACGTAGACATTAAGAAATTGAGTCCATTCCAACGACCTACATTTTAAATTCTCTGGGCCTCCAACATCCCCATTTGGGCCAATCAGCTAGCAATAGCCCAACCTTATCCATTATTCTTTTTTTTTAGATTGTTTTTAGGAAAATTTACTAAATTCAAAAAACAATTATAAATATAGTTACTAAAAAAAATAGCAACCATAATCATATATATTAATAATTCATAATAATATATTAATAATAAATAATATTATATTAATGAGTATTAATAATACAGTATTAAAACGTATTAATAATTATAGATAGATATTTAAAAATTTGACTATATTTATAATTATTTTGTTAGAATAGTCCATCTATTATAATTTCTTTATTTTTAAGTTCAATGTCCTCTCTAATCAATCTCCATCAAACCGTCCACATATGATCTCTCCATTTTATCCCCATCCCAGCCGTTGATTTACCATATCACAAGTCACCATTCAATACAATAGACGCGGGCCTACGTGATTTTAACACTGGAAGAGTAGGACTTTCACTACAAATAATTAAACATCAAAAATGACGGAGCAAAACTTGGGTGAGGGTTGGTAAAACCATCAACGTACATGCGTTTTGTTTAAAAAAAAAAAAATATATATATATATATATATATTATAGAAATGTTAATGCAAAAAGCAGTTAGGTAGAAAGCATACTGGCGTTTTGCACTAGGTGGTCAATTCCACATGGTCCCATCCACGTTTAAGATTCGTATGAACGAATATTCTTATGTTGCAATTGTCACATTATATGTTGTTTGATAATTAATGACACCTCGTCACTAATGTTGACCAATGTTCACTGCATAGATTCAGCTTCTTATTATCTTCAGTCCAACCATTAAGATGGGAAGATATAAAAATATTGGTTGATCTTAGCCATGATTATATAAATAGATACACTATCATTGATACACAGTTAGCTAATAATCATATAACCATATTGATAAGGAACTAATATTACAACATCTACACAAGACTACCGCCCTTAAAATACTCAGTAAAGGCCAACGCGACAAGACCCAACATCGCAAACCTCCCATTCCAAAGCTCCGCATCGGATGTCATCAGCCCCTTAGACTTAGACTCCACGCTCACCCCTTTAAGCAACGGCACCAGCGATGCCACTGACAGAACCACGCTCGTTCCCACGAACCATGGAATTCCTCCGCTCCCGATCTGCTCAACCAGATCCTGGCCCTTCAGCGCTTCCACCGCTATGGCAGCCACGAACCCTATCATAGCTAGCCGCCCGTTGATCCGCTCCGGCGCTGGACCACTGAACGCCAGTACGTCTCTGAACTCCGTACTCGCCTGCAAAATTGAACAAAGCGCGATTGAGGTTTTCACCTCAGATCTACGATCTACGATCTACAACGTTTTAGATTAATGATTGAGAGAAGATTGTTTACCTTCGGTGAAGGTGAAGGTGGCGCGAGGGATGGCTGAGGAGTGGGAGCCGGCGGCGGAACTGATTCTGGTGTTGATTGCTCTCTCGGCTCCTCCTGTACCTCGAAAAGCAGAATTTCAGATGAATCCTCAAACAAAACCCTAGGAAATTAGATCATAACATGAATGAACAATCTCGATCATTATATACAGTGGTAGCCGAGCGAGTACCTCCGCCATGCATTGCACTCGGAAGGAGGCGGTCCTCCGGGCGTACGGCCGAACCGCCGCCGGTAGAAGACGATTCGTTGTAGTCCGTCTGACAACTCGGTTTGCAGAGTTCGCCGGAATGGCTTGTATCACGGCGGAAGCGGCCATTTCGCTCTATTCCGAGAGATAAACTGAAGCCGGAGATATGAATGTGAAGCAAGAAATGGCAGAGGAGGGTTTGAATTTGGCTGCTGAGTATCGGAAACTCGGCGGGGTTTATGTAAGGGAGGATGGGGAAGAGAGTGGTGGATATTTAGGGTCCACGTCAGCGATTTGTAAAGGAGAGTCACGTGGGTTTGGCTGTCCACATATGAAAAAGGAATTGACGTGGCTTCCTAATTCACCGTATGCAAGAAAACGAAACTTTTGTTTCTACCGTGGATACTTCGGTCGAAGTTTCTAGACCTGTGGACTAACTAGGGGCTGTTTCTCATATATTTAGGTATGATTTAGTTTTATAATTTATTAATTTTTTTTAAAAAATTTACATTTTTATTAATTTTTCTTTATTTTTATTTTTTAAAATAATTCTCATCTCTAGCTATTTATTCATTTATAACTACTCAATCATTTCTGATCACTCATTTTTAATCATTTCTTTCAAATCAATCAAAATCTTTCATTTTTTTAACCATTCATTTTTAATCATTTCTTTTTTAACTACTCATTTTAAATCTACATCTAAATAATATTTTGACTTTAACTCCTTTACACAAACGTGTTTTTGTGTATAAGAGTTAACTACTTAATATAACTATTCAATATAACTCTCTAACCTAAATATGTCAAACAAACACCCGCTAGGGTTCCACTTCCATACATCATTCGTGCTTGCCAAATTCCTATCAATTACCTCGAACATACTCTCTTGATTTGAAAGAATAATAGTATTTCATATTTATCATTTATCATTTCTCTCTTATTAATTAAATCATCATTTATAAACAATTCTTTAACACTTTTTTTTAAGTATAACTACATTACTTATATCCTATATTATTGTCCTCACAAGATAGTAAGAAGTATGTATTAAATACTTCCTCTGAAGGGGGTAATTGGATTTAGGGGTTGGGATAAAAGATGAGAGAAAATCATCTAACGTCATGTTTGTTTTTTATACATAACAACATCTTTCAACTCTTCCTCACATTCCATCAAACATATTTAATCATATAAAACTTCAAATCAAACTTTGTTATAATAAAAATTAATATAAAATAAAAAAATCTTCACTCTTAAACACTAATTCCTAAAAAGAAAATTCCAACATCTCTTTTCAAAACACAAATCTCGAAAAAAAAAAAATTCTAACCTCTCATCTCCAAAACACCAATTCTCAAACAAATATTTCATTCTTCAAAATCACTCAACTTCATCTCCATATCCTCTTCCTCTTCTCTCCTCTCCTAAACTCCAAAATCCATAATAAGTGGAAGCACACCATTTGCGTGTAAATGAGCTGATTTATTTTTGTTCGATCCGTCATTAACTCATAATTTCATCATTGACACATAAATATTTAAATTCCAATTATTTAAGTCAATAACAATTATAAACAATAAGGACATATTTCTTAGGCTTTATCAAACTATATGGACTAATTTCTAATTTTTATAAAATCTTTTAACCTAACCTGAGTGGTCTACATCCCTAACTATAATTACTTTGAAACTTTGATTTAAAGTTTGAGGATTAAAATCTATAAACTTTTGGCCAACGATGTATGTCGATTATCGATAGGCTAAGCATGATTTTACTTGAGACTTTGTTCTCCCATTTTTATTGTGCATTTTGAATCTTTAATAACCAAATGTGAAAATAAGCTCTTTTTTTTTTAGTACAAATTGGAGGAGGAAGATCACAAACCCTACAAAAAAATATTATTTTCGAATCGATCTCGTGATATGGTGTTGAGATATATTACCAACAAACAATGAAACTATCAAATCACCAACCCATTCGATAATTAAAAAATAAGTGACTATTAAATAATTAATGATTTTGTTATGTCAGGGGTTAATAATGAATGTTATTGAAATCATCGAAATAAAAGTATTTGATTTAAAATTATATGGCAAAGTAATTTAATATAGGAACTAAGATATGTATTTTGTTTTTTCAAAAAATTATATAGACCAAATTTGTAATCTAATTTTGTTGAATAGTTGTTTTTAATAAAAAGAGCAATTTAAAACAAAAAAACCCAAGGCTACTTTTGTAAATTGATCGGTATTTAATCTTATTCAACAATTCTGGACCAAAAGAAAACGAAAAAAAGAAGAAAAAATGGAGAGGAGATTGAGAGAGAAGGGATTGGGATACCTGTTGGCGGGTGTTCTTCTGGTGAGCCTATTCGCCGGAATCGATTCAATTTCGATCACAGTGAACCAGAAGGAATGCATTCACGAGTACGTTTTGTACGAAGGCGACACTGTTTCTGGAAATTTTGTTGTCGTCGATCATGATGTTTTCTGGGGCGCCGACCATCCCGGCATCGATTTCACTGTAACTTCCAATCCTTTTCATCTTCAATCTGTTTTTCGATTTGTGCTTGCATGTAGATGCGTTTCGCTTTTGTGGATTTGTGGATTGTGCCCTAGTATTATGGTTGGATCTTGATTTGTGGTAGGGCGGGAGGCATTTGCTTTTCGTTTCTAATTTTTTGGGGATTTAAGTTTTCTTGTTGATTTTGACTTGTTTTAAGATCGAGCAATTTTTTTTACCTTGTGTTGATTGGATATTAGGGCTCGTTTGTTTTGAATTGCGGTTTTGAGAGATGTTAATTGTGATTCATTGTTGGAGTGTTTATGATCATTGATTAACAATTATAATCCCCTTTTCGGCAACAAGAGTAGTGACTCAACCACATTAATATAAGTATAATGACCAAGAGGTCACGGTTCGATTCTCCCCCCCCAAAAAAAAATTATAATCCCCTTTTCGGGTCGGAGCCGATTGAACCTCTGAAGTTTTCTTTATTTTTGAAATTTTCTGTTTCTATTAGCCTTGCTTTATATTATTACCGACCTCTTACCTGTTTTCTTCTTCTTTCTTTTTTTTAATAATATTTTCTTCGATAAGAGTCTCTAAAGCGGTGGCAAGAACAAGTTTTAAATAAGTAGTTGAGATGCATTTTTCTTCTTCTTTTTCATTTTTTAAACCATCTGAAGCTAGATGTTTCTTTCATTGGTTATGATTGGCTGGATATTAGGTTACCTGGTGTCTCTTCGTGGATTTTGTGTCTGATCGTTTTGTTATCATAATTAATGTTTGTTTTAAGATATTCTAATGTGGGGGTTTTTTTTTTTTTTTTTTTTTGAACATCTTCTAATGTGGGTTATTTACGTGCAGGTTACATCTCCCGCGGGAAATGTGGTACACTCTTTGAAGCAGACATCTGGTGATAAGTTTGAGTTTAAGGCTCCTCGTAGTGGAATGTATAAATTCTGTTTTCATAATCCCTACTCGACTCCAGAGACCGTTTCTTTTTACATCCATGTTGGTCATATTCCAAACGAACATGACCTTGCCAAAGATGGTAATTGATTAACTTCTGCATTGATGCTACACTTTTTATGTGTTTACAGGGCTTGGTTGCTTATGAGAATTCAGCACATTTCTTATTTTTCACCATGTTTTGGTTGTTTCTTGCAGAACACCTAGACCCCATAAATGTTAAGATTGCAGAGCTTAGAGAGGCATTGGAGTCGGTCACTGCTGAGCAGAAATATTTGAAAGCACGAGATGCACGCCACCGTCACAGTATGTGGTTTATTTTTATGCATGGCTGGTTTATTTATGCCATTCCTTTTAAGTTTTGCTAGCAAATGTTGGAACCGTCGGCTGAATAAATGAAATTAGCTTGATCTTGATTTTGCATGTTGTTCACTAGCATAATTCTTGAACTAGTTGAGTTCAAGAATTATTTTTTGATATGTGACAAGAGTTTTTTTTTTTATAAGAAACAATTTCATTAATGTATGAAATGACAATAAGTGCCCTGAAGGGTTACAAAAGAGATCTCCAACTATGTAGAAGAGTGGCATTGCTGTAATTATGAAAAGATGGAGATCTTACCCCATGAGATAACAAGATATATAATATTTTCAGTAAACTTAGAAAAAGGCATAACTATATCATGCAAAATACACTTGTTTCTCTCATTCCAAATCGTCCAATGGAAAGCCCGTATAAAAATTTTCCCATAGTAGCTTTTAATTCTTCTTGAATGGGTGTCCAATGAGCGTCATAGAGAGTAATATAGCCAAATACCCAGGAAGTGCAAAACTCCATGAAAATGATTCTCTGATGAAATTCCAAAAATTCATAGCAAAGGAGCAATTTATGTATAGATGATATGAGGTGAGCTGTTGTTACACAGAACACACCAATTTGGAGAAATAGACATTATTTGAAACTTGTCATTGGTGTTAATACTTAATAGCCCCTTTCATTATTTCCCACATACAAAACTTAATCTTTTTTGGGAATTTGCCCTTCCAAACAGCGTCATAGATATACTGTTTTTCCCCATATTGAGCTGAGAAATGTTCTTTGATAAGTGATTGGACAGAGAAGGAGCCATGAGAGTCTGGTTTCCAAATGCAACAATCATTCCTAGTTGTTAAATGAATCGAGCTGAGTTCAAGGGATAATGATGTAAATTCTGCCGTCTAAGACCAAGATTCCAGTAGCTAAGAGATGGGTCCCATGTTTCCTTAACAGTCAAATTCTTGTTGGATGCAATATTGAAAATGAGGGGGTACTGGCTTTGAAGGGGGGAATCATCCATCCACGAGTCTCTCCAAAAAGAAGTGTCAGCACAATTTCCCACAATTTCAATATGTGACAAGAGTTACAAAGACCTATCGAACAAGTGCTAGAAAGAAGGATAAGAGAGAAACGGGGAGGCCGATAACCACAAGCCTTATAGGGGCATTTAAAAAACATATGAATAATACGCCATACATGCCTCAAGTAACCAAAGATAATGGGTGGGATTTCAAACGAGATGATGATACAAAATGACGGATGAGGCTTGTGAGATGATTAAGCTGGTCATGAAGGTAGATAAGCCATCGAAAAATTCCTGGTTTAAAATGCCCATAGAATAGAACATTAAACGTGATGTAGATGTTGCCGAAAATGTTGTTGAAGAAAAACTCACTCTCAGGTGCATTGTTATCATTTATAGCTTTTACCTGTGCTCTCGTGGCTGATGAAAAACCATGTCCTTGAACTTGACTGAGATTGCATGTTCGATGGAGGCGAAACATTGCAATAGTTGTCGGCAGTGGCACAGGCTTGGTGTTGCCAGAGATTGTAAATCGAGATGGAGAAAAAGAGCATGTGAGGGCATCATGAGGTTTCGTATTTGTAGAACTCGATAGCGATTGTGTTGACGTCGGAGGAGAAATTGTGCACTGAGAAAATGCCAAAATTACTATTGCAAGAAGTTAGTGTGGTTGAGGCACCGAGTGAGGTGGGACTTCAGATTAGGTGGAGGAGGTGCATGTGACCAATGGAGAGGAAAGATGTTGGTGTGTTGTTGGTGTTGTCGTGTGAAAGTAGGACGCCAGATTTGGAGGTGAGGATTCATAAAACTAGAGGGACAGGTAGAGATGTTGTCAGAGACCTATTAGGGGTATTTCGAGTATAGAAGTAACAGTATTAGGGGAATAAGTTAGAGAAATTATGTTCTAAATAGTGGGGTAATGGAATGTAGAATATATGCTATATTTTTGGTAAATCATTCCTTGGTGGATTGATTGGGAAAGTTATAGCCCTCTTTAATGGTAAATCCTTCCTTGGTGGATTGATTGGGAGAGTTCTAGGTTCTAGCTCTCTTTAAATTATGACATTGTAATTCTCTTCCCTGAACAGTTTATCGTTACTATTTTTGTTCGATACCATAGAGAAGACGCTGGTGTGTCATTGGTGCTAGGAAGGTCGCGACCAGAGGAGAAGAGAGAGATGCCGCAATCTATGGAGAAAACGTACAGAAAGGAAGAGCACGCTACTAGTGGCAGGGAGCCTTTCCTCCTCCCCGATGTTGGAGGATGTGGGGCCGAAGGAGGAAAGAAAACTTCTTGGCCGTAGGGTTTCCTTTGGGAGTGTTTTTTTTTAAAATATATTTTTACACGGCTAAGTTCAAGAAATCACACTTCTCTTTCAGGCATAGACGAGACAAACTGTCCATACTGATTGTTTGAACTGGTCTACCATGGTGTATAAAGAGTATATTTGACGATGGTTTTGTTTTTGGGTTTAGTTTCGTTTAGGGGTCTTTGGGGCAATGGGAAGGAGGAGGATTTTGTGTATTTGGACCACCAAGAATCATTTTCCCTATAATTTAATTTCTGCATAACAATTTTTTTTGTTCTCGTAATTCACTTTTTATTCACTCCTTTATCTCCTTAACTACTTTTCACTCACATCCTACTTAATATTTTATTTTTTTCATAATTATTTTCTTCACCTCAAACACAAATAATAATTCTCTCTGTAATCATTCTCTTCACTTCAAACATAGATAATAATTCTCCTCCACTCTCCCTAATTCTCGTCCTCTCAATAATCATTCTCATTCTCTTTGCCCTAAACACCCTCTTAATAGGTTTTCTCTTGTTGGCCTATAAGGAGTATATTTAGCAGTGATTTTATTTTTCCTTTTGGTTTATTTAGTAAGTATTTTTCTCGCTTTTCGTTCTCCTCCCCCCACCTTGTTGTTAGGAGAGTGCAAATAAAGTATCATATTAGTTAGACAAGGGAATGATCAATGAGTATCTAAGCAAGGACAGTTATCTTTATTGTTAGGAGACTTTTTGAGTGAACCAAAACCCAATTCATAATGGTTTCTGCGTAAGGTGACCAATATCATACCACTAAGTGGAGGTTCTGTAGTTGCCTTTTGATTTCGGGGTCATGCGGTGATATAATTTCCCTTTTTGCTATCTTTATACTTTATTCTTTTGTTTGAATAGTAGACAATTATATGGGAGAAAAAAATTGTAATAAATGAGAGGTAGTATAGATTTTCATTTATTACTTTTAAGGAAGAATAACGTACTTACTTTTTTTTTTTTTTTTTTTATATTCGTGACTGTCCGGGCCAGCTCGCGTGCACCTCGACTAATGTCACGGGACATACCGCCTGACCCTACAACATTTGGATGTCAAGGAAACTCGTAGGAAATTAATTCCTAAGTAGGTGGTCACCATGGATTGAACCCATTACCTTAAGTACCCCAAGATCTTCTTTAACCAATTGAGCCACTCCATGATGGTTGTACTTGCAATTTGAAGTGATTAAAATTTGGCCAAGATTTGGTAGCAAGAATGAAAACAACAATCTTGCCTTCATGTTACCATAATCTTGAAATATCATTTCCCCTTAACCAATGTACACTAATAGACCACACATCAAGACTCGTGCTGAAATTAACTGATGAGTCCACAGTGAGGGGAGGAAAAAACAGATCTTAAACTTATTCAAACCTCTCTACTTTAAGTTTTTGAATTTATTCATGGGTGATTTTACGGAACACAAGAAGTTTTTCTTCAAGTTTGATATACCTCTTATTCTAGCATTCTGGTAATCTTTTTGTTACCTTATCATTGTGCCATTGTTCAGATGAAGCTGAAAACTTATTGTTTTTTTATGATGCAGCGAACGAGAGCACGAGGAAGCGTGTAATTTTCTATACAGTTGGAGAGTATTTGTTACTTGCTGTTGCTAGTGGCCTTCAGGTGATTTACATTCGTCGGCTCTTCAGTAAGTCGGTTGCATATAATCGGGTGTGAGCTTGGTAACATTGTTGTCTTTTTGTTAGGCTTCAGGAACCTCATGAATGAATTATAGACAACCATTTGTTCTTTTAAGTTATATATTATATACTCACTTTTGACTATCCAGTATTAAATTTTTATCAAGTCGGGTTTGTGTGTTCTGAATTAGAGCAATAGCTTGTCTATAATCAAGAAGTTAAGAGTTTGAATCCTCTATTCGTTCATAATCAAGAAGTCATATGTGTTTGAATGTTGAACTCAAAGAGTTGGATTTGTGTTCATTGCATCTTCTTCTAAGTCAACTCTGCTGTTAGGGAAAGGGATGGTTGTGACTACTCTGGATAGTATCTCTATTGCCCTTTTTTTGCCATGAAAAATTAATGGTCTATCCTGTATAAAGTAGAGATATACCCACCAAAATTGAAACTGCATATTGAAATTGTGGGGGCATAGATAAGATGACACGCACTTAAAAATTATTATTATTATTTTTTTATCGATTTTCTTGACATTCAAGTGGAGTTAAAATTAACAGATATGTCATAGGAAAATAGTTAGAAATTAGAATATGTGTAAAATGATTTGGACACTCACAATTTTTAAAAAAAAAATAGTAATAAAAAATCACAATGTGAGGCCAATATGAGTATAACTGCTAAGTGAATCAGGCACCAATTGCAACCGTAGAAATGGATGGTTCAATATTTCACCCTGCAGTGGCACACTCGGAAGCAGGAAGCAAGATACTATCTTTACTTAATGGCATCTTGTAGATTTGTACAATTTAGTAACCATAAAGTTATAGGTTTGAGCCTTGATTTCTCCAATATTATTGAATAAAAAAAAAAGATCTTTTTCACTATTAAGTCATGATGATTTAACTTGTCAAACTTCAGTGCAACTTGAATGTTATTGAAGGAAGACATTAATTCCTTTAAATTCCTTTTCATTCGAGTTTCTTTGACATTCAAATGTTGTAGGGTCAGTCGGTATGTCTCGGGATATTGGTTAAAGTGCACAAAAGTTGGCATGGATAGTCACTGATTAAAAAAAAAAAAAAAAAAAAAAATCTCTTCATTCATTTTATAAATTAAGAAATAAACCAGGGGTTTAAATGGAAGGGCATGGACCCATTAGGCTTGGCATACTCGGTGACTTGGTTTCCATATCAATAATTATCCTGGCAAATCCGCATTTTTAAATTTTTTGGAAACATTATATATTTTATCTTCATATTAAATTACGGGGATCACTAATTCTTTAATCTGATATTATTATTCACACATCTTTTTTCCGAATCATATACAATATCCACACATCTCAAACGCCCACGCCTAGAAATTATGTTTTCAAGCAGAAATTGACGTTTTCTCGAATTTTCACCAGAATTTAAGCTTTTATGTTGAAAATTGATATTTCTATCTAGAATTCAAGCCATTCTTGTTTCAAAAAAATAAAAATAAAAATAAAATTAAAAAAATCAAGCCGTTCCAGCCCTTTTTTTTTTTTTTAATCTTTTTTCCAAAAACTTTTTGGTTTTTGGTCAAAAACTTTTTAATTTTTAGTCCATATTCATAGTCTAGAATCCACACATTTTCCTGGCAACTTCAGTGGAGTCGTTAAATGATTATGAATCATAAATAAGAGGTGATGAACTTGATTTATGGTAATTACCTATTTATAAATTAATTTTCATAATTTTTTTTGACATTATTATAAGGTCTGATATGTTTCATAAAATATTAAAACTACAAGTATGTGTGAATATCAAAATGAACTTTTTGAAGGGAATATAAACAAAAAAAAATGGCACTTGAAAAAAACTTTAAACTATAATGACCAAAATGTTAATTTAATTTTCCTTGATTGCAGTACTAATGCAATTAACAAAATTTTAATTTAATTTATTTTTCCGCTTGATTGTAGTAGTACGAATTTAATATGACTAAAATTTTTAATTTAACTTTTCCCCCAATTGTAGTACCAATCCCCATTAAAAAAAAAAATAAAAAATAAAAAAATAAAAAAATTAAAGTACCAACCCGTGATGTGTTTCCACGTTAGCTCCGGCTTTATGCTGTGTTGAATGGATAAACTTCAATTTCCGCCAATACGATTTAATGTACCATAGGGATATAATCTCTTTCTTTGGAATAAAATATTATTATTATTATTTTGTTTTTGAAATGATTATTTATTTATTTATTTATAAATCTTTGTGAACTACACCTAAACGATGCTCACGTGACAAACAAATAGAGTAAAAAATCTTAACCCATCCCCTATGAATAGTACCCTAATCAATTAGTTACTAATTGATACGTGATGTTATTAGTATTGTTTTGTTTTTTTTACCATACATCCTCAATTATATTTTAATTCAAAATAAATGTTGAGAAAAAAATATTTTTTATATAATTTATTTTATATAAAATAACAAATGAATGAAGTTGTGCCTTTAAATTGATTACGAAATTTCAAATTTGTTCAACCTTAGAATCTAAAATTTTAAGAATATTTGTCTTAATCTAAACTTTAAATAGACAACTATTTTAGTTTTTGATATTTTTATGTTGACCTATTTGTCTAATATTTAATTCATTCAAATGATGTGGCTCAAATCAGGGGCGGACTCAGCCTCGAAAGTTTAGGGGAGCCGAAATTTATTTTTATACATAATTAAAAAGCTATCTAAAAATAAGCATTCTAGTGGTATTCTATAGGAGCTTGTAAATAAGCTATTATAGATTCAATATTCCAACCCCAAAATGTTGTTGAACTACAAAAAACAATTTATTTTTAAATATTGAAGGTTCAACTTCGTCACTAATACATTAATGTACTGATAAACTTTCAATTTAACGATTAAAAAGTTTCTAAATTTTCACTTTTTTTACCACCACTTTCTTTAAAAAAATTAATCAATCAATAAATGATATAATTTAATAATGTATTATTAGAATTCAATATTGAAACTAATTGTTTTGGTTCAACTACAATTAGAGGGTAAATTTTGAACTCGTGACCTTGTGGTCACAAGAATATTCTTGATGTCACCAAGCTTTTGTTCTTATTGACAACATTAAAACTAATTTAGTAAGCTTTAAAATTATTTGTAACTTTCTTTTGGATAAAAAAATAATTTAATTGATGATTGAAATGACAATGAAAACCCTAAATTGAATATATCAAAGAAAGAAAAAAAAACCTAAGTAAGAAAGAAAATTACAAAAGATCTCTCTAATTAAAATAAGAGAAACATAGCAAAGTTGTTATCCAAGATATAAACATATTAATAATTATATCATGAAAAATATATACTTCTTCTAATGCATTCTTGCCTAATTTACTGAAAGGAAACCTGTACCCAATTCTCCGGGGTGTGTTTGGAGCCTCGATTATGTTATTGTACACGATGGATTATTATAAACGGTGGGTTATAATAGACGGAAGGTTATAATAAACGGTGTTTGAGGTGGAAATTATTATTATAGAGATTATGATAAACGGTGTTTGGAGTACAAGTTATTATAGAAATGGTTATGATAAACGGTGTTTGGAGTACAAGTTATTATAGAAAAGGTTATGATAAACGGTGTTTGGAGTGCACGTTGTTATAAGAGGAATTATATATATATATATATATATTTCATTTTTGTAAAATCATTTGAAACTCGTTTAAATTTTTCTTTAATAAGTGTTTGTCTTCTTTATTAAGTAAATTTTTCTTATCCTATTTTATATATATTGTACATGGGTATAATTATGGACCAAAAATAGTTATATTAATATTGTTCTAACGAGAAACTTGAATAAAAATGATTTTTTTAAAATTTAATTAATACATTTCATTTTGATAAGAGCTCATTTAGGTGAGTGAAAATAATGTTAAATAATGAAAATGATGGTTTTTTTAGTACAAATTGGGGAATTACCGAGTTGAAATGGATTAACACCAAACCAGATAACCAATCGTGCCACCGACCCATTTCGTAAAAAATAATGGTTTTTGAAAAAAAAAATTAAAATAATTATGTTAGATAACGTGTGTTATGGTTCTAGAGTATCAATACATGGTCACATAGGTTACCTATAATATTCGAGTCATACATGAATTAACAATTTTGAGCAAGATATGAATTGAAAATTTTGAACAATATATAAATTTAAAAATTAAGCAAAAATTTATTTGTTTCTGATTCATTTTTTTTCCCATCTGTAGGTGTATATTAAAAAAAAAAAGAAAAAAAAAAAGAATTGTAAGCAAAAGAAAAGATTATATATACAATCGGTCCTACTAGTTTCTTTATAAAAAAAACAAATCAAGTAGGTGGGTTCCACTATATTTCTGTATTCTCACCCTCTCTTTCCACTCTAAAATATGTAATTGCATTTGGGCGGCAGCTAATTTCATAAACGGCGGCGTTTAATCAAAATTGGGGGCGCAGGTTATCAGCAAACAGGCCGTTTACCCCCAAACGTGGGTTGGGTTATCATAACCCAACCCGCGGTATTGAAAACGGGGCCCAAACACACCCCAAAAGAAAACCTGTGCCATAGATGTGGTTGAAATAAAAAAAATTTAGTTCAACAACATTGCAGAGTAGGTGGTTTAAAATCTATAAATTTTTTGTTACTATAGCATACAAGATGTTATCAGAGCTCTATTCCTTTTGAAATTCGAGGGAGAGTTTTTTTTAGATTACAACAATTGGTGGTGGGAGACTCGAACCGAAAACCATTTCGTCATTAAGTGTACACTAATGCACTGAACTACTACTCTTATTGGCCGTTTGAAGGAGACTTGAGAAACCATCATATTTATAGATATTGTAAATATATTTTTATAAGAAAAAGAGGGTTTTTTTTTTTTTTTTTTTTTTTTTGAGAACCATAAGAAAAATATAGTTAGTCATATATATAAGTCCAAATTATTTATAAGAATAGTTTTCTTTATTTTTTAAATTGATAAAAACAAGTTTTGAAACACACAAAAGAATCAAAAGAAAATCATGAAAAAAAGTGTCCATTAAAACGAAAAAATATGAAAGAAGAATAAAAAATATATTTAAAGAAGCAAAAAGACGGAAAAAAAAAATAAAGAAAGGAAGAGAAACTTAAACAAAAGAAGGAAAAATAAATAAAAAAGGAAGAGAATTCAGAAAAAAAAAAAAAAAAACAATAAAGAAAGGAAGAAAAACTTAATCAAAGAAGGAAAAATAAATAAAAAAGAATTGCAAGATTGATATTGAACCATACTATCAAGAAAACTGGGAGGGCCGATTCCATTGAAGCAACATCAGTTTTTGAAAAAAAATTTCAATTTTATAATAATATAACAAAAATTAAAAATTTTAGGGGGCCACGTCTACACTATACTTCGCCCCTTGCTCAAATGCATATGTTTTAATAAACTTAAACGGTTTAAAAAAACGAGCAATACTTAAGTAAGGGTGGTTAAGTATTCCAAATACTTATCCATTATTAAAACCACATATTTTTACTTTTTTGTATTTCTCTCTCTACTTTAACATTTATCTTTTCATCAATCAAAACCATTTTTTTTAAAAAAAATAAAAATATGTGATTCTACCCACCCTTACTTAAGTATTACTCTAAAAAAACACACACACATTCTACATAATAAACAAAATAAATCTGAAAAAGGAAAACATTTTAGAAGCTTGAAACCTGAGGCTTTGGGGTCAAAAGGAAATATTAGCATTTATTCAGTTAGATATGGTAGGAGATGATTTGTCATTAGCATTTTGGTCACTATTTTAGTTCTTGGTCAAAATGAAATATTAGCATTTATTTATTCAGTTAGATATAATTATTTTTATAAAAACTGTCCTTAGCCAAAATTTCTAAACTTTCCAAAATAATTATACGAAAGAAATAAAGGAAGAATCTTAAAATAGATATAAAGCGATGCTAAAACTTAAAAGTAGCTTATCCAAAAAAAAAAAAAAAAAAAACTAGAATAATCACTTTATTCAGCTTTTCCTTTGAAAATTGGTCTCTCGTGAAATTAGGAAGATAAAAACTACCAGAAAATTGTGGGTGAAAGTTTTTTTAAAGAATTAATTTTAGAATTAAATTGTGGGTGGAAGCTAAATTATGCAAATTATTGAAATCTAGAGGGGCAATAGTGGAAACTTCACCGACCTTATTATTATTATTATTTTTTTTTTTCTTTAATAATATTTAAGTATCTCCAGGTCCTCGTCCCCTACATTCAGAAACAAAACCAGTCGTGTTTTAGTTTTTCTTTTATCTCATTTTTCCGATCAACGACCTGCAAAAATGTTGGCCGTGTTCGACAAATCGGTGGCGAAAAGTCCCGACGCTCTACGGATCCCTAATTCCGATGTCGTTTTGGCGCTCAAAGATGGAACTCTTGCCCAGCATTTTAGGTCTGTGTACCCTGCTTCTGTCACCGTCAACCTCGCCTCCGCCGGTCTTTTGGCCTATTCCGTCGACAAGCAAAATCCCCTTCTCCCTAGGTATTTCGATTCCTTTTCACCTTCTTCGATCTTTTGCTCAATACTGAAATGTTCGTTTCTGTTTTTTTCTGATCGTTTCTTCCTTTTTTATTTGTTTTATGGATCTGATTTCTGATCTTGTTTCTTGATGTATTCCGATGGTTTCGTTTTGAGTTTATTTAATCTGTTGAAATTTAACATAATCGAGCTATTTTTGTTGATTTGATCTTCTTTGTTTTCGCTTTTTGGTTTATCTGCAATTGGGGATTTGTTCATCGTGTATTTGTGTGGTGGTATTCTTTTGAGGTCATTGTTCTGCTTGAGTTTTTCCATTTTTACTCGATCGAAAGTATGAACTGGTCAAATCTTCTGAGACCAATTTTTTTTTTTTTTTTTTTTTTAATCATTGATATCTATTTTGGTATCTGTAAGTGTTCGCGTGAGCTTGCTATCAACTGGGCTGTCCCAACAACTTGATAAATTATTTACCATGGAGCAATGTTTGATTTATAACAGTGTTGTCTTGCTGATCTAATTTTAAATGAATTTGTTTTTTGTTTTTGTTTTGTATCCCAAAGGACTTCAACTTAGATTATGGTGATTTTGGCTTGGCAATATTCTTTTACACTTTGTCAATCATCATTCATATTTGAGGGATGTTGTCTGTATTTTCATTCTTGTATGAGCATTTGGTTATATTAGATTACTGTTGGAAAATTGATGAATTTTGTTTTACAACCTTTTAGATTATTTGCGGTCGTGGACGATATTTTCTGCTTGTTCCAAGGGCACGTTGAGAATATTGCTCAGCTCAAGCAACAATATGGTTTGAACAAAGCTGCTAACGAGGTTATCATCGTTATTGAAGCCTATCGAACATTAAGAGATCGAGGTCCATACCCTGCTGACCAAGTTGTGAGAGATATTGAAGGGAAATTTATGTTTGTTCTATTTGACGGTTCCTCCAAAACTGCATTTTTCGCCACGGTTAGTTGCCTTGATTCCTTAATATAGCCTAGATCCCTCTGGAGGTGTTTGGATGAGTAGTTAGTTTGAGGAGTTATTTTGAGTAGTGAAAAATCGAGAGTTTATAGTAAAAAACTTGTTTATATGTGGCCGTTTTGTAGAGGAGTTAGAGATTGGATGTGGATTTAAAAATAGTAGATATTTTGAGTAGTTAAAAAAGAATGATTAAAAATAAGTGGTTAACACTGAGTTAGAAATGAATGGTTTGTAATGAAGAGTTATTTGAGTAATTATTAATAAATGATTAGAAATGAGTGATTATAAATGAGGTGTTTTGAGTAGTTAAAAATTTGTTTGGATGTAGTTTTTTGAAGAGTAGTTAGTAAATACTCATGTTAAATCCTCCATAGATTCGACAAACAAACACCCCCTTAGTGACACACAACACGTCCATCTCGAACTACTAGAATCGATATCATATACTACATTATATTAGATACACTTTGATCTTACCACATTGATATCACAATGGCATAGTTTCATGTAAACGTTTCAACAGGGGTCCTTTTGTACTTTACATGCATAAATGAAAGGTTTTTGTTTTGATTTTTGTTTTTAACCTATATTTTTCCATTGTGGTTTCTTTTCATCTGCAGGATGCTGATGGGAGTGTCCCCCTCCACTGGGGAAATGATTCTGAAGGCCATCTTGTTCTCTCGGATGATGTAGAAATGATGAAGAAGGGTTGTGGAAAATCTTTTGCTTCTTTCCCCACAGGTAACATTTTATGGGATTTGTAATTCCACAAACCGAAAATTTGGATCGCCTTCCAATTTGCTGTCTTCAAATATGGATAGCTTCTTCTTTTTGCTTTAGTTCTATCTAGGTATCAGATCATGTTCCCAGTTGTTTCTTTTGTTTTATTGATTGATTTTCTGGACTATATTTTGCAATGTTAGGTTGCTTCTTCACAACCACCGGTGGGTTGAGGAGTTTTGAGCATCCAATGAATGAGCTGAAGGCCGTGCCAAGGGTGGATAGTTCAGGTCATGTCTGTGGAGCCAATTTCAAGGTGGATGCTGAAGCTCGAAAGGAAAGTTCTGGCATGCCTAGAGTTGGGAGTGCTGCAAACTGGTCTTCAAACTACTGAGTGCATGATTCGGCGAAGGCATTTGTTTGTTTTGCCTTGGCCATAGCCTTCCTTTGGCTTCTTTCCATATCTCCATATTTCATTTCTCTAACTGTGCCTTGTAAATGGGTACTGAGGATTTATAGTTCACTTTCCGTGATGTGCACGTTTATGCAATTATAACTTCTATCCAATGATATTTAAAAACTTTTATCTAATGAATCTTGTTGGCTTATCTGAGTTACGTGGAATAATGGTTTATTTCTAAATGCTTTTAGACACCACCCTTTATTTGCTTTTGGCGTTGCGTATCTGTTATGGTCTATTTGAGTTCATAATGGTTAAAGGGCATTGATTCTAACAGCTTTTCGTTCTAGTTTTGGATTTATGCCAATAAAGTTGATCCTCGCCAACTGCATGTTTGACTTTATCTTGGTACATTTGCGATTTAATATTTATTAGAGAATACAGGTTTTTATTATTTTACTAATGTATTGCATATGGGTAGCTAAAAGCCCAAAAACGTCATGGATGCTAGAAGTTACGATGTACATATTGTCACTTCCAAGTTAAAAATACGTATATCTAGTAACTAGATGAAAAATTAAACATTTAAACCTGTGCTTCCTTTAACTTTCCAGCTTCACGCAAAACGTCAATCCTTTGCATCTGCAATACCCCCTGGTGTTATCTGAAATACGTGTTTTTGTCAAGGCAAATTCGTGTGAAAGGTATTATAGTAAGTCTTTTCTCTTCAGTTTTATCTACAATATTTTATCTAGTGCAATTTTTATGGAGTGATATGAAAGCAGATGAAGTTTAGAACTTCTTCTTAGATCATAGTTGAGATTTATGGGATTGATTTCTATACTAACTAGAAAACACAAGTGAAGGTGTTAAGTGCGACGTGATGTGAGTCAAGGATATAGCTTCAGACTCTGGCAAATTAGGGGCATCGAACACCTTACAGATGCGCTGTTCGCCTTTGCCTTTCCTGAACATCAACCTCACCGTAGCAGCATGGGCAAGAACATGGCCTCCTGCTGGTTTTTTGGGGTCTGATACAAACACTCCCCCACCTGGGTCTGCAACAACTGTATCCACAACACGATAGCGTTCAGTAAACAACATTATGAAGAACAAACACCAGTTTAATGTACAAAACAATTTAGTCCAAGTCAATCCAGCTAATACAAGAAACAAGGCCAAATTATTCTGACCATAAATTGAGCTAACTTGTGTGTCATGGATTTCCTGAATGAGATAAACGTTAGATGAAGCACTATAAGCGACCTTCATAAAGATCAATAGCTACCTTGGTTGGTCATGTAAACTGCTACGTTAAACTCTTCTGCAATTTTGATTAATCGGGACAGCATCTGCGCCAGTTTTTGCTGCATGTGGCAACCAGTTTGTGTCATAAATGATGAAACAAGGTGTCAAGTGATATTAGCAAGGGAAATCAAATTCGAAAACATTCAGTTATTGAAGTCGTTCAACCTGGCGCTCTGCCAGTTCTCCTCTTCCAGTGAAATCCACTCGAAAAAGAGCGATGATAGAGTCAACAATCTGAAATTGGGAGATAGAATGCACAGCATCAGACGCCATAGTTTTTAATGTTTGAACTACAGGTTAAAAGGTGAGACTCACCAGAAGTTTAAATGGTTCTTCAGACATTTTTGCCGCAAGACCGAGCAGGAGGCTATGCTGATGTTCATAGGTGTAGGCACGAGCATATATGATCTATTTCATTAGCAGCAAATTAATAAAAGATTTTCAACCGGTAGTTCTTACTGACAAGGCTATATTAAAACATGGTGCTTACATTGTCAAGAACAGCACCTGGGTCCATGCCAAATCTTTCAGCTATAGGCACAATTCGATCGGGTCGGCTGCAAGTGCATGTGGTTAAGGAGAGGACATATTGAAAACGCAGAATCTACGAAGATAATAATTTCATTTCACTTGGCGTGCTGCAATGACATAATAAAAGAAGCTTCAAAAAAGGATACAAAGTGCCTTCAGTGTCGATATAAGCAACCTTTCCATTCCCTCCACGCATGTTGGTAGGAAGCTGCGAAGGTAAACGGCAAGAACAATTGCTAAAATGTCATCAGATTTGAGGCAGCTAAGTAAATATGAGATATATAAGCAAGACAAAGTAAACCTGAGTTTTCTTTTTCAATGCATATGTTACGAAATATAGATTACATAAATCGAATTCACTTTTAAAGATCAGATGTGAAGCACAACATGTATATACTTCCAGGTCTTCTGAAATGCAATCTCAATTTTTAATTTCTACATCTTATTTTCAAGGGAAAATAACAAGAGTAAGCTTTGTGGCAGATGCCAGGAGAATGAAAGGCATGTGTTATATTTTGATTTTGACGCTGCGAAAACGACTTCTATAAACAACTATTAAAATTCCATCGACTTAGAAATCGAATCAGTACTAAGAATGTTCAGGTGAGCGTAGATTAACCTGGGTAGAGACGCATAGAGTATGTGCTAGCTGCGTTTTCCCGGACCTACGCATTTGTTTAACGAAATCAGAGAACTGCAAGTTAAATACAGGAGGATATCGATTTTCAATAAACAAAATAGAAGCAACTGTTAGCATATACATCATCACCTGAATTCTCCAAAAGCTTCCGTGATCGATAGAGTTTCAATTCCACCTATTGATAAGAATCAAAACAACTTCTATTAGTGCAATGAATTGCGAGATAGTGAAAAAGGAAGGTCGTAAAGCAGGACTTGCCTCCTAAGAGTTCATCGAGAGCCTGGCTTCCAGTCGTAATGCGAACCACGGACTTTCTCTACAAACAAAAATCAATGACTAAGTCTGCATTTCACAACGGACAGTAATTTCCTAAAACATATATTGAACTTCTAGGAGCTACTAGAAAAACTAGATCCGGAACGCGAAACCTACAGCATATGGAAAATCCGAAACGGAAAATGGAGACGTTGCGAACTATACTTTTTGGATCTATTAAATTTAATACTCTGTTTGCTACTAAAAATAAAAGAGAAGGAACTTACCTTGAGCAGAGCATCGCTTCCAGTGATATAACCAAAATTCTGAAAAGCAACAGATAAATAATAATTTTTAATTGAAGAAATCTGAAGTTTATCGCATCGTAACATCATCGTGTAAGACATTGTACAGGTCTGTGAATAATAGAAATGGTGACTGAGTCGCTCACCACAAGCTTTTCGGCTGCTTCGCAGATCTTATCAACCTTCGCTTCGGATAAACCTTTTATCCCGGTCAAGTGCTAAAATACAAAATCATTTGTCACTATAATCATCATATCAGTTTTAGGATATTCATAATTTGACGTGAAAATTCTCATACCTTCTTCGTGTGCATCATCAAACCGTTGCAGGTATATATCCCTGCATCTTGAAGCTTCTTCACATCTCCAGCATTAATTCCATGAGTAGTCACTGCAAAGAAAATGCCATAAGAACTCCTTCGGATGCGATAATCGGTTAATTAGCTAAGATTAGCAGCTATTTCTCGGCGAATTGAGGAAAAATCTCACAGTTCAGAAAATCGACAACGAGAAAACGATAAACCTAGCTAAACTTGATGCTAGTGCATCGTGAAGTGAGATGATCGCTAAATTAATCTGCCGAGATATCTCCAGAATGGACAAATCAATCGATTCAGATTTCATGACGCAGTAAAGAAGATCGTATTACTCCTCCGAAAAATAAAATTGATCGGCATTGCAGTTTCGTGAATCAAACTCCACGAGAACAACAAGCAAATCTCTAATACAGACGAGACAGTCATGAAATGAAGTTTTGTTTGAGATCAAGAATCGATAACTTCATTATAAGTTAAAAGCTCAGAAACTTACGTTTGTCGATGGCTTCAAACAAGTCGTCTTCATCCTCAATATCTTCGCGCTCTACAATCTGCAGTTGCTGGCTCTGTTCTTCCGCTCTGATCAACATCGCAGCGACAAAATGAGAGCGTGTATCGAATTGATCACAAAGTAACTGGTCCAATTTTGAAAATGAAAGATATCGATCACAAGTCTATAACTCACTTGAGAGTTGCAAGCATCATTGATGGTTTTGAAGGTGCCTGAATCAGAGGAGAGTTGCTTCCTGCTTATGATCGAAACAGAGGAATGAAGCGGGAAATTTAGAAAATAATGAAATGAAATTGACGAGGACTGAATTTATATGAAAGCGGGAATTGGGAGCAGCGTAAACGGCGGTGAAATTGTGCGTTTTGATATGGCCTACATTTGCAAAAGCGTGACTAATTGGAAGGGTATTTAGGAACTTTCACATCTTCTGAACCACGCTCCCAATTTTTATGTGGGCACTCCTACCAGTATTTTTTTTCCTGAAATCACTCCTAACAGTATTATGCAGCGTACAATTTTCATTTTTTCTAAGTTTCCAAAAATATAATTCAGTATAATTAATTTCTTTTTATAAAAAAAAAAAATTATTATATTTCTAAATAAACAAGATTAAATGGAGAAAAAGCGAAAAATAATTTTAGGGGGAGACTTGAATATAATGACTTTTTAATTAACATTCAAAGTTAGATATATGCCAATTGAATATTATTCTTGTTTATGATAAAAACTCGAATAAAGACATGAAACTTTATTGTTTATGTGAGAATTGTGGATTTTATACGATTTTGAAGCTCACTCTCATTTATTAATTAAGTCTTTCATTACATACGATGATTATAGTCACTTTGATAATTTTGTATGCCTCATAAACTCTTCCACCGAGTACCTTTGAAAAAAAAAAAAAAAAAAACTCTTCCACCAAGTCTATGATAATTTTGTTCCTAAAGTCTTGGTGAATATATATCCACATTATTGTTTTTAAACATACCAAGCTCATATACTTTTGCAAACAATTCTTGTCTTTAGTATGTTTTTATTTATTTATTTGGGATAACAATTCGAACGATTAAATTATTCAAGATTCACGCTTTATTTTTATTAACTCTGTCTCTAGTATGTAACAATTTTAAATCATCATAGTTTTTTAACATCTCATGAAATAAGAGATGAAGATATCTGCGTTTTGTTTTTCATTTTTTGGGGAGATGAGCAAAAGAAAGATAAATGAAAGTTGAAGAAGAAAGAATAAGAGATTTTTGCAGAAATGACAATTTTACACTTACTCAAGAGGTAGACAAAAAACACTTATCATAGTTTAATGTCATAATCAAACAAAATAAAAAAAATGATATGTGCATTCCCTTATTTATTTATTTAATTTACAAGTGTTTTTATGATACAAATGATTCGAAAAGTTGTTATTTGCTCAATTATTTATTTATTTATACTAGATTTGCAAATTTCCAACTTTCAATCATTATATATATATATATATTGTTATTTTATTTAAATTAAATAGTAAGTTGTTTTGTTTATTGTAAATAATTTTTTAATCGAATTTACATAATTATTTTTTAACTCAACTATATTTGAAGATAAATTTTCGGAACATATAATTTCCGAATCATCCTACTTAATGCCATTATAACTTTTGTTTTTTCTTCAAGGAGTCTAAATTAGTTGATATAAGGTTAGAAAAAAAAAAATGTTATACAGACTAAACCTATAAAATGGTTAGTTAGAAAACATAACAAATTAGCATGGAATTTGTTCGAGGTGATTTTACACCTAAGAACAAAAATATAATTTTTGTATGCTTGCTCTACCAGCAATTCTAAATTTTGAGTGTTTTTTTTTTCTCTTAATTTTAAAATTATTATGAATACCGAAAAAAAAATCAATTCTAAATTCATAACACTTTTTTCAAAGTAAATCATAATCCTAAATTCCAACAAACAAAAAACAACAATTCCAACTAATGATATACATTGATTTGAGTTAGATGATTTTTCTTTTACCAATTCAAATTTCGAATTATTCAATCATCAATCCGTTCAACTCAACACAACTTATATATTTGTGAATTGCATCATCAAGTTGTTTTGTTTGTAATTCAAATATATACTTGTTTATTCTTTTTTATTTTTTATACAAATCAACCTAATAACTTTCATTAACCGTTTAACTTCAAATCATATCATGATATATATTATAAAGACTTAAAAAACATTTTAAAAATGAAAAGTTAACCAATAATAATTAAATAAAATAAATATAGACCTATAACTCAATTCAACCCAAATTAATTAATCAAATTTAAAAATAATTATAAATATGACCACTTCAAAAAATTAGTAAATATATTCAATTAATTTTTTTTAACATGAGTAACCACGCCCATGGTCATCCCTAGGCCAAACACCAGATATTCAATTATATTATATCAAGTATTTCATTATAATAATGATACTAATGAATATTTATAATTCATTATTAAAACATATTAATGAATATGATGTAAATATTTTCGAATTTATTTATATTTATAATTAGTTTCTAAGTATAGGTGGATACAACACTCAACTCAATCTATGAAATTTTATTTGTATGAATCAGTTGATAATCCAACCTAATTTGTCTAATTGAATTGGATTGTTGTTGGAATTATTAGAGTTGTGAAAGATTTTTTGAGCACCTCTAATTCCCACCCTAAATTCCAGGAGGAAAAAGTGAGAGAAAAAAAAATAAAAATATAATAAAGGGAGCGCCTACAAGGAAAATGTGGAGTGCTCAAAGCGTGTACCAATTATTCAATTATCGCTCCTCTATTTCCGTCCCGTTATAACGTTTTCCTTTCCCACTATCTATCTCACTGGATTTCTAGGGTTTCTTTTCCTTAACTTATTCACCAGGGAGCGGTCCTCTTCTTCCCGCTCCTTCTTCCCCCTTCCATGGCGATTATTATCCCTTTCTTTAACTTCAATTCTCCATCTTCACACGCTTCAATCCATTCTGTGTTCTTCAAATTCGTTTCCTTCACGAATTGATCTTTCTCGGGTTTCTTTGATTTCAATCCTGAAGGCTAAAACCTTCGCTGCTCTGATTCTCCGCAATTCTGAAGCTTGGATTCGTCTTGAAATCCGCCGTTGCCTCCAATGCAGCTTCTCAACGCTGAAGAAAGGGTGGCCGACTCGTCGGAAAGCGGCGTTGTGGAGGCAACGAATTTGACATCTTCAGAGTTGGGTTCGTTTGAGGACGACGATGGAAACGATGCGGATGATTTGGTTCTTGATGTATCGGGTAGAAACTTGGATTCCCACTTCTTGGAGGGTTCCACCAGCTCAGTGAAGGGTTTGTACGTGTTTAGGAATGTGTTTAATTTGATTCCGAAATCGGTTGGCGAATTTAGGGAATTGCGAATGCTGAAGTTCTTTGGAAATGAGATTAATTTGTTTCCGCCGGAGTTGAAGAACTTTGTGGGGTTAGAATGCTTGCAGGTGAAGTTATCATCACCGGGTTTTGGTGGTTTATCGTTACATGAATTGAAGGGTTTAAAGGAGCTTGAGCTATCGAAGATTCCTCCTAAACCTTCGTCGTTTCCAATTCTTAGTGAGATTGCTGGCCTTAAGTGTTTGACTAAGCTTACTGTTTGTCACTTTTCTATTAGGTGAGTTTCTATCTGTTATATCATTTATTTAATAGTCTGATGTGATTTATATGAGAATTTATGGTAGAACGAACAATTAAGAAAATGATTAAATGAGTTAGTTGTTTTCTGCTCTTAAATTTTGTGGTATGGTTTGTTGCAATGGTTTAGAAATAGATGAAGTGACTTCAGACCGCCACTTTTCTTTTGCACAGTCCAAATGATTTAATTTTCTAATTTTTATTAATTGGGGGTGGTCTGTGTTTGATTCATGAAGAGTAAAGTGAGTGTGATATGTCTTGGTTTTCATTCCGAACCCCATCTCGCATTCTTGCTGATCTAATAAATAGGAATTGCTCCCTAGATTCTTAAGTCATAGTGCAAGAGTGTAACCAACTCTCTTTGTTAAACCCATATCTTTATCTGAATTCATCTGACAGTACCCAAAAAATGTCATGTAGCAGTATGAAAAACAGCAAGACTTCAGCCTCACCGTTTCTCTTTAGTTTAATTTACTGTTTCATGTGTGTGCTCTTACATTAGGTGACTTAGGAACTAAAATTGGGACCTCTATTCAATTGTTGATGTAGGAAAGCATTTTGAATGATAGATTATGTAATTGCTGAGTTTGCATGCAAGTGTACGGACATATCTATTGCTTCTACAAGTGCCAATTTTCCACAAGTTAAGAGTGTCTTAGAAATGTTCATATAAACCATTTTTGTTTTGTTTAACTAGTGAATAAATTTCTACCAGCCAGACTAGCAACATTGGCAACAATGTTGAATACAAGCTTATTAATTGTGGCTGTTCTCTCATTCATTTCTCAATGAAAGCTTGGTATTTTATAAAAGAAAGCTTATTAATTGTGGCTGTATAAATTCATAGTTCATGCATGAACAACGTATGAACAGACGAACACTGCTGGACCATTATTCATCCTAGAATTGTAAGCTTGTGATGTGAACTATGTAGCTTTAGTCACAACCATTATTCATCCTAGAATTGTAAGTTTCTTATTATTCATCTCTTTTTTTTTACTCTTTAACAAGGTATCTTTGTTGTGTTCCCTTTTCCTCCAGATTTCTTCCACCTGAAATTGGCTGCCTGAATAGTTTGGAGTATCTAGATCTCTCATTTAATAAGATGAAGAGCCTTCCAGCAGAAATAGGCTATTTGGATGCATTGATATCCTTAAGAGTTGCCAATAACAAATTGGTGGAACTACCTCCTGCTCTGTCCTCCCTGCTAAAGTTAGAGAACTTGGACCTATCAAGTAATAGGTTAACATCATTGGGTTCTCTTGAACTTCTATCTATGCATAGCCTTAAAAACTTAAATTTACAGGTATCTTGTGTACTGATCTGTTTTATGTATATTTACATAATTTCGTTGGGAAGTTTGTAAATCTAATATTTCTGACCAATCAAATGGTTTGGCAATTTTGGTCTGACAGTTTTTTTTCGTTGCTTTTCCTGTGGTGTAGTACAATAAGTTTCTAAGAAGCTGTCAGATACCCTCCTGGATATGCTGCAATCTTGAAAGTGATTGTGGAGATGTTACAGCTAGTGAAGAATCTATTAGTTCTACGGTAGAAATGGATGTTTATGAAGAAGGCACCATTCCAGACAATAGTGATAATTTCCCCCATAAAGGTGTGTCCTGCAAAAATAAATTATGCTCATTGATTGAATATGAAATTTTCATTTTGGCTCTTTATTTTTATTTTTTATTTTAGAGAACCTTGCTTTTGCAGGTACTCGCAATTTATCATCAAACCTATTGATGGGAGCTTCAACGAGTAGATCTTTTGCATCCCGAAGATCAGGTAAGCGATGGCGGAGACGACATTTTTTGCAGCAGAAAGCTCGCCAAGAACGTTTGAATAGCAGCAGGAAGTGGAAAGGTGTGGATCATCATACTGAAGTAAAGATCAATGAGAAGCATGAACTTGGGAGGCTTGATACATCTCCTACTTCTGAAGTTACTGTTGAAGATTCTTCAGTTATTGAGGAGTTATATGATAGTAAAGAAACCTGTCATGGAGAAGCTGAAAGTGAAAGTCTTATTGAGAGCCATGAGAATGACAATTATGATCTAAAAAAGGAACTTTCTGTGGAGAATAGCTCAACTATCCGTGTTAGTGCCGCTGAAACAACGAGAAGGGATGAAAATGAATGTTGTGAGTCCAGCGAGGCTTTGCAGCCAACAGGAAATGGAGCACATGACCAAGAAGGGTCTTCT
Organism: Sechiopsis laciniata; assembly: GCA_037833695.1. Classification (NCBI taxonomy): domain Eukaryota; kingdom Viridiplantae; phylum Streptophyta; class Magnoliopsida; order Cucurbitales; family Cucurbitaceae; genus Sechiopsis; species Sechiopsis laciniata. The sequence continues at coordinate 4,604,809 of JBBMKA010000021.1, read as the reverse complement.
TCCCAAGTATCGAAGGATAATGCTACGTTGAAAAGATATTCTGAGAGGGAACCTGATAATCCTAAACCTTGCAAGTCAAGAAAGGCAGCTGAAGATAGCTCAAGTTTATCTTGCAAGTACAATAGTATTTCATTTTGCAGTGGTGAGGATCATCTACCTGATGGTTTTTATGATGCAGGGCGTGATCGTCCCTTCATGCCATTAAGGAATTATGAGCAAAATTTCCATCTTGATTCACGTGAAGTCATTCTTGTCAACAGGTAGATTAGTTAAAGACATTGTATTGGTGACTGTGACTACTTATTGAGTAGTTTTAGAATCGAATGATTTTCATTCTGGGGACTGGGGAGTTTAAAATGATACTGATTATTTGTATGTGCCTCCAGGGAACATGATGAATTATTAGACTCTACACTAATATCTGCCAAGTCATTGGTGCTCCGTCTAAAGCAGATCAACCAAACTCAAGAGAGACATCAAGTTCTTGATGACGTGTATATTGCACAAGTACTTGCTTTATTTGTATCTGATCATTTTGGAGGAAGTGATAGAAGTGCAATGGTTGAGAAAACAAGGAAAGCTGTTTCTGGTTCAAAGTATCAGAAGCCTTTTGTCTGTACCTGTTCAACTGGAGATCGCAATAATCTTATCGCATCCACTAAATTAACGGCGGATAATTATGAGGATATTCTTTTTACTGATATCTGTGAGAGGTCTCTTCGTGCTATTAAAGCTAGTCGAAATTCCATCATAGTTCCTCTAGGAGCTCTGCAGTTTGGTGTGTGCAGACATAGAGCGGTGCTTCTTAAGGTGATTATGTTACTGTAACTTTCCTAGTTTTTGTTGTTGGGTCTTTCTATCATGATTGGTTTTATAATTATTTGTTCTTAAACAAAGCTTTGATTACCTCAGTATTTGTGTGATCGGATGGAGCCTCCGATACCTTGCGAGCTTGTGAGAGGTTACTTGGATTTCCTGCCTCATGCCTGGAACACGATCTTAGTAAAAAGAGGTAATGCTTTGGTTCGAATGGTTGTTGATGCATGTCGACCAAATGATATACGAGAAGAAGCAGATCCGGAGTATTTTTGCAGGTAGGTTCTCGTCAGTTCCACTGGCCATGTGAGTCATGTGACATTTGTTCAACTAAAGATGCATGATTAAGGATTGATTCTGAATGTCTAATATTTATGTACGCTTGTTATACATTTATGATAATGTAGATTCGTTCTTTATTTATGTGCAGCTCTGTTTTGTATTTGATTTTACCTTTATTAACTTCTTTGATTCAAAACTATGTTTCTGAATTCATTGCGTACAGTTGTGATCTGGAATATAAATATAATTTTTAAAACTTTTTCTGTTGTGCAGGTATATTCCTCTCAGTCGTGCTAAACTACCTATTTCTTTTGGAATGGTGCCCAGTACAGGGTTTTCTTTTCCGTCTCTTTCCAATTGTGATGAGATTGAGAAGGCACCGTCTAGTTCTGTGATGAAGTGTAAACTTGGGTCAGTTGAGGCTGCAGCCAAGGTAACACTTTAAGCGATTTAAAAATCTGGTTTATCTTTATATTATACTATATTGATTCTGAAGAGGGCCTTGGGGAACTAAGAGGTGATGGGTTCAATCCATGGTGGACACCTACTTAGAAATTAATTTCTTACGGGTTTCCTTAACATCCAAATGTTTTAGGTTTATATGGTATTTCCCATGGCATTAGTCGAGGTGCGCCCAAGCTTGCCCGGACTGTCGTGGATATTAAAAAAAAAAAAAAATTTAGTGTTTTGCTATGCTGCATGATATTTTTATATAGGTACCTTTAATTAAGGTTACACATTTATCATGTGTTGAATGTTGCAGTTACGGACGCTTGAAGTTCGTGAATCTTCATTTGATGAGATAAGAAACTTTGAATTCAGTTGCTTAGGTGAAGTTAGAATACTGGGTGCTTTGAAACACTCCTGCATAGTTCAGATGTATGGACATCAGATATCTTCTGAATGGATTTCTTCTGAGGATGGAAAACCAAAGCGTCGGTTACTTAAGTCTGCAATTTTTTTAGAGCATGTTAAAGGGGGATCCTTGAAGGTAAACTGTCTTCTAGCTTGTTATGTTACCATTTTTGTATCAGTGATTGTTTTTCTCATCATATGTTTTATTTTGTATGTTGTAGAGCTACATGAACAAGTTGTACCAAGCTGGGAAAAAACACCTTCCATTGGATCTGGCGTTGCATGTAGCTCGAGATGTTGCAAGTGCTTTGGCAGAACTGCATTCAAAACACATCATTCATCGTGACATCAAAAGTGAAAATATTTTGATAGATTTTGATGAAAAATCGAATGGTGTGCCAATCATCAAGCTTTGTGATTTTGATAGAGCAGTGCCCCTTCGATCTTTGTTGCACACTTGTTGCATTGCTCATACTGGAATCCCTTCTCCTAATGTTTGTGTTGGAACACCTCGATGGATGGCTCCAGAAGTTCTTCGAGCAATGCATACACCAAATGTTTATGGACTGGTATGTAGATTGGCTTTTCATTTTTTCTCGTGTATGATTAAGGCTTTCAGATTAAGCTTTCTTTTTGACACTAGTGAGTTCATTCTTGGACCCTGGTGCTTTACAATTTCTGACTATTTGTTCTAGCTTAGAGTGTAATGAAAATATCCATTCGGCTTGCGTTTTGTAATTTCCATTCGACCATCCAGCAATTCATTTTGAAAGTCTCTCAATCCTCTTTCTCGTTTCCAACCACAAATCTTCCTCCTCCATAACACTTTCCATGGGCTCCCTAGGATGAATGTGCTTTGATACCAATTTATTAGGTTTTCGATCTTAATTATACCTGCCACATTCAAATAGTCACAAATACACCATATATACAGAGGGCTCTTCGATATACAATGATGGTATTGCATTAATATCAACCAGAGCAGTAGGAAACCTCCCATAAGTCTAAAGCTCCACCCAAAATATTCTCCCCTCTCTTACCACCTTCCCTTTCTTTATTTATATCTACCTTGTTCTTGGCACCCAACTAACCACCTTACTAACCACTATCCACTTCTCCCCTCCCAAATGTCTAATATACCCTTTTGAGGATATATATGTGTGTGTGTTTGAGTATTTGTTGTTATCACGAGATCTTTGAAGTGTTAAATACAGTAGGAAGGACAAGAAGTTTGCGGAGCTACATGGAAATCGTTTGATCTATTAGGCTTCCTTCTTGTCACTCAGCTTCTTGTTGTTTCATTTATCAATGAAAAGTTTCCTATTCCAAAACAAAAACTTCTTTTCATCTTGAGGTCAATGTGAAGTTCTGACGTTGGAATTGTTGATAGGTGTGTGAATGTGAATAAAGCGGTAAGGAGTAACTCTGAAATATGGGGCTTGGCTGTCTTTTGAATGTGAAACCATCAGCAAGGACTGAATGGGAGTTGTGTTAGACATGTTAGTACTATGAAGGAGTGGTGTTTGGGAAGAGATATTTAGCCGGGGACCCTAGGTTTGTTTGGGGGTGTCCAAAGCTTCTTAAATGTTTACGGAGGTTTTGTTATTTTCCCATCCACACTTTCTTCCATTCTCGTGTTCTGTCGAAATTACTATGTTTTTTCTGTTTTTTTTTTCTTTTCCATTTTGATCGTAATTTAAAATCAGCATTCTGTGTCCATCCTGTTATTCTCCAGTTCACTTCGTGAGCTGGTGTGGATTGTAGAAGTTCATTTATTGTCTTTTTTTTTTCCTCACCTCATTTTTTTGGTTGCAGGAAGTGGATATTTGGTCGTTTGGATGTCTTCTATTTGAACTGTTGACCTTGCAAATTCCGTACTTCGGGCTGACAGAATTGCAGATATTCGATCAACTCCAGGTTTCTTCTACTCTCTTTATGTTGATTCCCATTTCCGAGGACTGTTAAAAAAGTTATTTAGCTCAGCACGCTTGAGTTTCTCAGTCTTTTGAAGTAAAAGTGTCATTAAGATCAAAAAAAGAAAATTCAATGTGTTGGATGTTTCCTGATGACTAATTATGTCCTCAATCTGAACAGATGGGTCAACGACCAGAATTGACCAGTGAACTTGAGGAGGCATTGGGGTCGACAAAGGAAAGCTCAATGTCTCAATCTGTTCAAGAATCAGATGTCTCAGAGAAAGACCAAGAAACTACAGCGTTCTTGTTCGACTTGTTTTGCAAGTGTACTCAGAAAAACCCGGGCGACCGGCCAACAGCTGAAAAACTTCACAAAATTCTACTCGAGCACACAGCCAAGGTGAAATCTTTACATAAACTAGATACATGAAATTGATACCCTCACCCCACCCCATAACCTTATTCCAATTTCTGATGTCCTAGAATGTTTGTTGTACTAGCTTTCCTGGATCCTTGTAGTGTAGGGCCTTTTGATCCCAGAAATCAGTTAGTCTCACAGATTGTTTTTTAGGATACAGTGGCTAAGAAGTAGTCAGGTTTAATATCTAATTGTAATGTAATTAAGATCCAAATTTTTAGGCAAATTTACCCCTCATCCAAACCAGTACAGCCGCCCGATTGAGTAGAATCAATTATGATGCAGTTGTGTAGAGAAATCTTGAGGTCATTTTAGAGAACGTGGGATCCGCATTAGTTGTACCTCATCATTGGCTTCAATATAATCTTATTATCAATTATATTCACATGCTTTCTTTGACCGTCCTTGAAAAAGAGAAGTGGATTCATACTTAACTTTATGTTCTTTATACATTCACGCGGATTTCATCATAATCTTCACATTCCCCCTCAATCCTTCTCTTTTCCCTGACATTTTGTACGTTTGAGATATGTAATTTTCAATGTAATACAATAGCAACCTGTGATTACTTATTTAAAATTCAGCATAGTCCTATTATACGATTCCAATTTCAAGTTAAATTTGCCAATTTGGCCATGTCATGTACTATCGAGTCCCCTAGGGGCGCCGCATGAGTCTCGAGTGGGTGATCCCTTTGAGGTCTCAGGTTAGAGGTCGTTGCTCTGTTTCTTACATTATCACTTGGTGCATGGCTTAGGAATGGGTGTGGTTGCCATTGAATTTAGAGAAGCGAAGCTCCTAGTTCAAGCCCTATTTGATAATGATCTTGTTTCTTATTTCTTGTTTCCAATTTTTTTAAAATAAAAAACAAGAATATGTTTGATGACTGTTTTTGTTACTTTTTCTTATATATAAAGAAAAAGATGTTTGACAATCATTTTTCATTTCTAGTTTCTTTATATATATATATATATATATATATATATATATATATATTACATTAAAAAAATATATCATGCATTAAAATATATATATACATAAAATTATTATAAAAAATTTGCATTTTCTAGCATAATAAATTTTTATAACAAATGAATCTTAATATAAAATTAACAATAAATTTGTAATAAATATGTATATGATAGATTTTTTAAATTAAATTAAAAATAAATAAATTAAAATAAGATATAAATACATGTACTAAATATTTTAAAATTTAAATTTAAAATTGAAAATTTGTTGTCGATGGTAAATTCTATCATAATATTTAAATTATCAATAAAATTAGTATATATTTAAATTAATAATATAGAAATATAAATCTTATTATTTATAGAAATTAAATTTAAAAATGAATATATATTAAAATAAAGGTTAAAATATCATTTTGGTACCTTGATTTTTAAGTTTATTTTATTTTGGTTCATCGATTTTCAAATGTCTAATTTTAGTCATTTTAAAATGTCTACTTTTGATTCTTCAACTTTCTAAAAAAAATTGAAAATAGTCCTTGACCAAAAAAAAAAACGATAAACTGGCATAAAAGATTAGTAATAATAATAAATAAATAAATAAGGCAAACCTCCATCTTGTTTGATGGTACTTTTTTTGTTTGTTTGAATTTAACAATATTTTGAGTATGTAATTTGTGATTTCAGACATCAAGTTAATTGAGTTATTATAATGTGTTTTATTATCAAGAATCTGAGTTTAATTGAAAACGAGTGACATTTCATAGGCCTTGTTTGATTTGTTGTTTGGAACTTAGGAGTTTGGATTTGGAATTCAAAGTTGTGGAAACCGTTGTTTGATAAATATAAAAGTGTGAGATTTGATTTTGGGAAATTTTGAACAATACAAATTCAGGAGTTGAGCAGTATATTACCGTGGGTCCCACACAAATTTGAAAATTGTGAATTTTATTTTATAGGAGAGAGGAAGAAATAGGTGAAAGAAAGTTTAATAATCATTCTTTTTTATGGTAACAATTTTTCACAAGGTGGAAATTCATTTTATGGTTTGTTTCACCAATTTTGAAGTTTTTACACATAATTTCTAGTTTCTTTCTATTTGCTGTTTCATTTAATTTCTTAATTATATTAATGTTTATTTCTTTGATAATTAGAAAAAAAAATTTCCCAACATATATGAGATAATCTTTTGTATTAAATCAAGAAACTATATTAAATTTCAAGATTCAACCAAATTTTAATCAATAAAAAATATCATCATTAACACCTAAATAATTAATTTGCATTTGTGATTATGAACGGGAACTATTTTTTAGATTTTATCAAATAATATCTCCCAAATTTTAATTTTTAAAATCACATAACTAAATTCTAAGTCGGCTTAAAGATGGAGATTTGGGAGGGCAATCCTCAGATTTGGGAGGTTCATTCCTCAGGCTTGGGAAGACTTTCGTCTTCAGTGTGGTTCTTTTTAACGTTAGTTTGCTTTTCGTTGTGTTAGGTTGACATTCCTCTATGAAGTTAACTCTTTCTCTCAGCTTCGAAGATAGGCGCCGTCTCCCAGGCCTTTGCGACTCGGTGCCCAAAAAGCAGAGTCTGCTGGAAAGGGGTTCGACCGTCGCTTGTCGGAGGCTACCCCAATGCTTCATTCGATATAAGGCAAGCGGCAAGTTGGTGTGGTGGTGGTTCCTTCGGAGCTTTGGTGAAGACATTCCGGCGAAGAAGAAAGTCATGGAAAGAGGGTCTGGGTGTATGGCTAAAGGGGGCTTAAAAGGAAGTGGAGAGAGGGCCCGGGTGAGAAGAGCTGGAGGAAGAAAGCTTCTTCCTTTTGATAGAGGAAAATTTTATGTGAAAGGAAATAAGGGAAAGGGAAATCGGAGAGGATTAACGATGAAGAGTCAAAAGAAGAAAAAAGAAGATTGCTTGAAGGTCTCCTGCGAAGATTCCGGTGAGGAGAAGCTGGACGTGACTGGGCGGGAAACGCTGGTGATGTGGGCATCTGTCCTTGCTGTGCCAGGAGCGCTGCTCGAGAGGACGCAAGTTGTCAAGCATGATGTGGCCTTCCTTTTAGGTAAGTGGTATAGCTTTTGGGTTTGGTTGGGTTCAATCTTGAACCGAGCCACCGGTCTAATCGGTCCGGGTCGAGTCGGGTTTGGCACAACCAGTTTTCTAAACCCGATTTGGGCTACGGTTCGTACCTGTTCGTTGGTCTGGTCTGATGTAGTCTCTCTGATCTGTTTTTCCCTTTTTCAATCCAAGGTCGAAGGAGATTCGAGGATTTTTTGTGGTGGTTTTGGTGGCTCCTTCTAGATTTCCCATTTTAAGTTGTATGGTTTTAACCTTACCTTTCTTTTGCTTCTGTTAGTTCTGCTTTTAATTGGGTTTAGGTTAGTTTTGTTGCGCCTGGATTTTGAACTTGTAGATAAAGGTTGCTCTCTAAGATTGATCATTGAGTCTTACCAAGGGGAGAGGTGGCTCGGCTCTGGATTCACTCACCCCCCTTTAGCTTTGGCGGAATCACGTTCTTCAGTCATGGAAATGGTTTTTGGATTATTTCTCAAAGCTTCTCAAAAGTCTCCCATTCAGGTGTTGACGATGGTTGCTGGTTATCAACAGTGGATCTCTTTGAAGCCCACATCCGTTGTGACCATGGCTCGTTATGATGGTTTAATCTTACTACACTTCCTTTCTCTTGTTTTATGCTGGTGTGCTGCCAATTATCTGTTTTATGGTTTAGGCTTTGTTGTGTTGTTAGATGCTGGTTTCTGGTTTGGTGTTTATTGTGTATTGGAGGCTTGCCTCAGACTTTATTTGGAATGAAAGTTTATGGTTTTTCAAAAAAAAAAAAAAAA
>JBBMKA010000021.1:4572226-4590560 GCA_037833695.1 Sechiopsis laciniata | reverse complement strand
ATATATATAAACATATTTCTAAAATTTGTAAACATGCTTGTAAAAATTATAAAGAAAATAGACCATGTTTTAAAGAAGAACAACAAAAATAATTTCGATTGGACGAGAGGGGCCTAAGAATGACAGGTGCGCCGGAGCGAAGGGTGATAGACTCTCAGGTGAGCGCTTTCATGCTCAACCGAAAGGTAGCCTTGACGAAAGAGTTTACGGATTGCCGATTAACAAGAACCATTTTTTTTTTTTTTTAAAGTGGACTAAAATTGATCGGTTAAAAGTTTAAGGATCAAAATAAAATAAATTTGAAAATTGAAGGCTAAAATTTAATTTTTAAAAGTTGAAGGATCAAAATAAAACAAAACTCAAAGTCTAGAAACCAAAATAATATTTTAACATCTTTTTTTCATTAATCCAAAAAGGCCAAATATTGTGGTGTTCTAACAATGGTGGATCAAAAAAGAACTAGATAAACAAAATTTGACAAAAAAAGATCAATTTTTCAAATTTCCAAGCAAACTAGAGTAGTAGTAACAATTTGGCGTGAAAATTTGAACACACAACCTATTGATCATTAGATATATATTAATGTCATTGAGCTATTTCGACAAAAACGGTAAGTTGTTTAATAACTACAAATAAAAAATTAAATCATTTTAAGATGATAAACTAACCTACTGCTTAAGGAGGTGTTTGGATGAGATTTTGGATGAGCAGTTATTGATGAATTATTTTGAATATTTAGAAATTCAGTTGTCAAAACTTGTTTTGGATGTACTTTTTATGTATATGAGTTAGAGATAATAACTTATTTGGACGTGGATTTAAAATGAGTAATTATTTTGAGTAGTTAAAAAAAGAATTATTAAAAATAAATTATTTTGAAGAGTGAGAAATGAATTATTATAAATGAGTAGTTAGAAATAAAGAGTTATTTTGAATAGTTATAAATGAATGATTAGAAATAAAAAGTTATTTTGAATAGTAAAAATGAAGAGTTATTTTGAGTAATTATAAAAAAAAAACCGTTTAAATCTTCTTAAATATGGCAAACAAACACCCCCTAATAAGATTTTTTTTTTGTTTTTTAAACCCTAATAAACTATGTTTGAAGGGACCAAATCTTGCAAATTTCTGTCGCTTTATAATATTCATTGTGGTCAAAATGGTTAAAGTTAATAGGATTGAGAGTGTAGGTTTTAGAGGAAAAAAATAAAACTAAATTTTTGAGAGGTAGCTTTTAAATTTTCCAAATATGATTTGATTTTGAAAACCTATAAAAGATATAGATAATTATTTGTGAATATAATAGTAACAGTGTTTTGAAAAAGAAATATAATATTATAACTTTAATTTTCTAAAAATCCAAATAATTATTGAATATGCCATGTTAATTAACTAGTTTTATACTGTCAAAAAAAAAAAAAAAAAAAACTATCCAATTTTATGTGTATCTAAAAGAGCATAGTATTATAATTTAATATGTAATCTAATAACTTTAAAATTATAGACTCAAATTCTTCTAAAAAAAAAAAAAAAAACTATAGACTTTGAATTTTCTACCTTCTCACAATCAACTAAAAGGACATTCAAAATAGAATAATTGTCCAATGGTTAATTCAGGCTAGGAGTGTACAAAAAAACTGGTAACCCGACGAACTCGGACTACCCAACTCAAACCAAGTTGGGTTGAGTATTATTTCGGGTCGATTTGGGTTGAAAATAAGTAGAATCGAAAATTTGGGTGGGTTCTTGGGTTGACTCTATTTGGGTTGGGTTCAACTCGAACCAACCCCATATATATAATATATCATATAATCCTTAAATATAAATGCCTATATTGTGGTGGTTGAGATCTTTCCCTATTTTTGCATGCACTCAGGTTCGACCCCTTTCTTTGTCAGCTTCCAAAATTTATTTTTTTCACATTTTATATATATATATATAACTTAAACAGTGATATCTATTCCTAGATTTTTTTTTATAATTAATTAATTTATTTTTAAATAATTCTTGTAGTTTAAGTTCAATCTACCTTCTATCTCAATATATATTTGGCAAAGTAAGCTTTATATTTGATTATAAACCTCGTCTATTTTGATTTAATTTCATATTTAAGGGTTTAGTCAAATCTTGTATTAAAATTTAATTGATGAAAGTTGAAGCAATTTTCAAGTGTGCTCTTCTTAAGTTTGTTGTTCCACTTTGAGCCTATAATTGTTGTCAACCCAAAGACCCAACCCAACCCAACCTGAAAATATAAGGGTTGGGTTGGGTTGGGTTGTCTCTTTAATTGAGTTGGGTTGGATTAGAAAAGTAACCAACCCGAATTTTTGGGTTGAGTTAAAATTTTCCTCCAACCCAACCCATGGACACCCCTACTTGTAGCGTGGGGAACGAATCTTAGATTTTTGGAATGATAATCGTTTTCTTATCTACTTGTTATGCTTAGAACGAGAGTTTAAGTTAGACATATTACTATTTTAATTACCACGATTGTTAAGATTAATTTGCATGCACCTCGACTATTGTTACGGGAGATATTATCATATTTTAATGTTAAAAAAATTCGTATAAAATTAATTTCTAAGTAAATGATCATTATGTATTGAATACATCTAAGATCCTTTTGACCACTCTTAGGCCACATGCTTTTCTTATACCTATCATTTTAAGCTTAAATTTTAAACAAATCCCAAAACTTTCATGTTTGTATCCTAAAGGTCCTAAAATTTGGAAGATTTTAATAGTATTTGTGCTTTCAATTTTGTCTAAGAATCCTAACATATTTGAAAATTCTAAAAACTAACTAGAATACAGAAAATTAAATTTTAAGTTTAATATAACTCAAACTTTTAATTTTCTGTCTAATAAAGCCCAAGCAAAAGGACCATTTGAAGGCGCATGAACCGGACTAGGGTTTGGAGTTTTAGGCCTATAAATATAATACAAATGAAGGTGTGAGTAATTTAGAGAGTAAGGTTTGTTCAAATTTTGTAGGTTAAAATGCATTTTGGTCCCTCGACTTTTAAATGTCCAATTTTGATCTCTCGACTTTGTTGTTTGTCCAATTTTTGTCCCTCAAATTTCAAATGTCCACTTTTGGTCCCTCAACTTTGTTGTTTGTCCAATTTTGGTCCCTAGACTATCAAGAAATTTTTTTTAAAAAATGGTCCTTTTAATCAAATAAAACTTTTCTCACTCTCTCATCCATCTTTCATCATTTCTCTCTCTAAAATTTTTTATCTCTCTTCAATCCACCTCTCTTCTCTTTTATGTTTTTTTTTTCTTCTTTCATTCTCTTTCTTTTTCTTCTTTGTTCCATGGTAGACTACAAATTTTGAAAACAAAAAGTGACAAATCAAAGTAAGAAAATGATTATTTAAGAAAATTATCTAATGTTAGAGAATTTGATGAGATGAATTGAAGAGAGAATAAGAGAGAAAAAGAAAAGAAAAGAAAAGAAGACTAAAGAGGTAAAGTTGAGAGAGATAAAACTTTTAGAAAGAGAAATGATGAAATATGGAAGAGAGAGAAAATAATTCAAGAGTGAAAAAAACATTTATTTGACTAAAGGACCATTTTTTAACTTTCTTGATAGTCTACGGACCAAATTTGGACATTTAAAAGTTGAAGAACTAAAATTAGACAAACAACAAAGTCGAGGGATCAAAATTGGACAAACAACAAAGTCGAGGGACCAAAATTGAACATTTGAAAGTTTAGGAACCAAAATGGAACAAAACCTATAATCGAGGGACCAAAATAGTATTTTAACCAATTTTGTATCTGGAACCTTATCATTTGACAACTAACATGTTGGAAAAATATTTTGAGAGATTTTTTGAAGTTAATTCATCAATAATTTAGAGTGCATAGATTTAAAACCTATTAATTCTTGATTAGTGGATTATACATATGTCATTTTGACTTATACTTTTCTTGACAGATTTTTAAGCAGTCTTTTTAGTACCACACTAATATTTAGGGATCGGTCGAACCTAAAAATTCTAGATTGAGAATATATACCAATTACTTTTGGACTAAACGTTTCATTTTCAAATGATTTAGAACTAGAAGTTAGCTAATTTGATTAGGAAGCTTTATGGCTGAAACATTTCTAACACATCTATACTGATTCATTATGGAAAAACAGTTCTTTACAAATGTGGGTGAGAAAAGAGCCTGTCATCTATGGCTGGGTGTGCAAACAGTAGAGCATGTAAAGCTCTTCGACCAACTTATCTAACTAAGCTAACTCTCTACATCTACTCCCAACTAAAATCACCAACCTGGATTCCTAAGCCACATGTGAACCCACATTGATGATCATTCATTTACAAACGAACTTATGCCGAGGAAGGGGCAGTCGAGTTCACTGATGGCTGAACGGAACCTATTCTGTGGTCGTTGCTTGGACTACAGGCCTCTCCTTTGCTTGGTTCGGGTTTCTAACAGTAAAACATAACTCTCTTAACATTTTCTTTTAGAGCTGGCAAAGGACGGACCCCAGTTTCTCCGGTAGCACGTGTACTCTTGGCAGAACGACCACCTGAACCATTCTCCTGCATCTCTGGTTCCATGTAGAATCGAGCTCGAAATGCTGCTAAATGTGCGTAATATGCTGGAGGGACTGCATGAATGCCAATACTAGGAACTTCAGAAACAGCAAAATATGTAACTATAAAACTGTAGTTGAAATCAGGAACATGGATATCGCGAAAGTTGAACTAAAAAACTAATAACCGCAAAAGACTGGCTTTACCGACAGAAACCGAGCGCGTACACCTTGCATACGTGTAGCAAAGGTTGTTCGTTAACGACTGAATACCATCTGCTGTAAAATTGTTTTCATCCCAAAGAACATGATAGTGTGCTGGCCGACTTGTCCCCTGCAACAAATGAAAGAACAAAATTAGTTTGTCTAGCACAAGAATATGAAGTAATTGTTCACTTGAAAATACTTGAAGGGAGGACGTTAATACCTGAATTCCAGCATGGCTACAGAGATAGAAATCAAATTCGGTTGGATGACATATTTTGGAGTCAACTACGGTGCCTGAAAAACGAAAACACAAAAAAACAAAACAAAATTTTGGTTTAGAAGCTCTGCACCAACACCTCGAACGGGCAGGCATGACTAATAGAGTAAATGATCGAACTGTGTACCAGGCAAAATGTTTCCACTCTTGTCTGTGCTACTTCTGTCTCTATGGTTGTTGGGAAACAATCGGGTGTGGTGTCGTTTTTGTACAACAATGAACGTGACGGGCGGTTGGTAATTTGGTTCTAAAGAAGCACATGCCTATACCAAAAGGGAGCCAGGAAAGTTGCAATCTATAATCAAAATGGCCATAAACAAAAATGTAGAGGCTGAATTCTTTGGTTGCTCACCTTTCTAATTGCATCCAACTCATAGAGTAATACTTGATAGAATTGTCCTTCGCTTACGCCATCCCTGGCAAGATGATTAGTAAACACCATGAGAGAGCTAGTATACGTAAACTTTACAAATTTCATGCACAAATGTTGTGTGAAGATTTATCAAAGGTTGTTGTCCCTAACAAGTCTATCTAGGTGATATATGACAAAGGGAAATAGTGCTTTAAGTATACACAATGGTATCATTGTTTCAGAAAGCTCAAAACTGTGGTCTTTGTCATGGCAATGGCACACTCAGTCAATCAGGTTGAGAGAATTGCTAAAAGTATTGTTGATTCTTATCATCAAATATGTTCAACTCGCCCGATCCCTGAATTTACTGTGGCCGTGGTCGTATTTTATGTATACATCCAGTAAACGTCACATGAAAGATGAAACTGCTGACCTGTAAAATATTATTCTTAGAGGCTTCTGCCCTGTTGCTTTCCTAAAGGAAACCAGAAGATCCCTGTGCAAAATCAGTAGGGTATAAGTTCATATTCCAATAAAAATTTTACAGTCTATCAATCTCAATTTCTGAAAAAGAAGTAAGATAGACTAATACCTGATCATACCACCGCTGACGGTGCCACGGACAGGATCCTGCCAAGTTTTGTACAAGTCTTGTATAAGTTCTTGTCTATGAGCCTGAGCACATACTAATCCAGCATATTTTGTCACTTCAGGCCAATCCTGAGAGGCTACAACCTGCAATGGATCTAAATTCTTTTAGTAACAAAGTCAAGAAAATATTGAATGAAACCTAGTTCAAAATATCAGTAAGTAAGACTGTACAGCAGCTATTGAAGGGCTGGAATCTTCGCCGTTCTCTGGATGAGTCACGTCTGCTCCAAAAATTATAGTTGGTATGTCGCTCACGAGCGGTATCCTGCAGCTGATAGCATCTAGAAGAACAGTGTTTCTACCACCCATCTGTGATATCATTGATCACAACATCAGGATCCAGAGTGATTTGAATTTCAGATAATATATGAAAAATCAATAATATAAACAAGCATGGTTTTCATTCTTAGATAAGTAGACTATTGTCAAGTTCTTCGGATCAAACAAGTTGCACTTAATGAAGACCTGAAACAGGTCCTCAACAATAAAAGAATATTAGTTCCACTTTCATCCAAAAAATAAAGATAAGTTACATAAATTTGTGCAATTACTAGATTGCGGAGCTAAATCATACCTTGACATTGATCTTCAGTGAAACGTTAGCGAGGTACTGCTTGCTAATCTTGAACACGTGTTTTGTAAGACAGCATTGTGATATTAAACCAAGATCAGTTTCACAAATTCGCTTAAGATCACCTACAAACAAGAATGATATCAAAGAAAACGATACTTTAGAAGGACAATCTTCATTTACTGTCATTTTATATGCAAAAGAAAAACATAAGGCCAATAATCTTTGATGGACAAGTTGTATAAACTTACCGTAAAGTGAACCGTTATTGTCGGGTAAAATAGCTAATAATAGCTCTAACTCTTTCCCTTTTGTCTTGTTCATGGAAGCATGACAAACATGCTTCAAAGCTTTTTCTACCTGTTCTGGTCTAGCATTGTATATTGGAATAACTGGTTCTGGATTGAATTCCTACAACACAATTCAATTGTAGGTCAATAAAATGTAAAGTATCTTAATCTTGAGGAACCAAGAAATAATTAGCCCAAAAATTACCATTCCAGACACTTGACACATTTGAGCAAGTTCAGAACAAAACCCACGTGCAATGTTCTCTTGCACACTCCTAGAGAAGTTGATACATGCCCATCGATTAACAGTCATTCCATTAATCATTTTCTGCATTACACGAAGAAAACGTAAGCGCAGACAATTTGGCACATGCTTGCCAAGAAGAAAATGCTTGAATCTGACTGAGAAAGTGGTGGTGATTGTAAGATGGAAGTTCATTCCAACAATCAAAGTTATGGACATTTCATAATTGTAATATTTGTTCATGTTCATATAAAAATGATGATAGAGAAAAACAAATGTACTCCAGTTTAGCAAACAAGGGATATACCTTGTTCATCATATTCCATTGACCCACTTGAGGCAAACAATCCTTCTCTTTTCCAGTGTCATGATATTTCAGCTGCATAAGTCCATCAAGAAGTTGATGTTAGCATAAACAACACTATTCGTTAACTTCTCAAAGAACATTTAGTTAGAAGAGGTTTTCAGTTTAGCGTACCCATGGAGGAGGAAGAATTCTAGCTTCAACAGAAGCCATCCTTTCACTGATTCGAATTCCAAACTCCTTTGCATAAGGATCACTGTCATAGGTGTTATGTTGAACAGTCTGCAGAAGTTCGAAGAGCAAGAGAAGAAACTTTTATTCCACAATCAGATGGAAAGCCAAGAAAGAATGTAAAAAAAACATTGCTATTTTACTTTGTGTCAACTGGCCAAGTAGATATTTAATATCTTGGTCCTTTCAAAAGACTATGGCCTCTGCCAAACTTCACATGCAGTTCAATCATAAAATATTGTCAAACACTTGAAACTTCAAACAATTAAACCAGGAGCAAAAAGAAAACCTTTATTAAGAGTAGTAGTCCCCACACACCATACAACAAACAAACTTGAGGAGTCAGATAAAAATATAGTACACACAAATAGCAGCACACTGGAAAGGATAAGACTTGATTATCTTAGTTTTAAGGATGCAAAACATGAAAAATGCTATAATTCTATTAAGGATAAGGATCAAGAAGCTCAAGCTCTTTGATAGTCAACTTTTCATGCAGCCAAATAAATTTCAAGTAACTAGCTCTTAAATTGATTCCAATATTACCTGCAAAATGTCATTTTCTCGATCCCTAGGTCTTTGACACGTGACTTTTAGAAGTGCGGTTATTTGCTTCTCATTCAATCTCTTAGTATATCTTTGTCCCCCTACAATTTTGCAGGCCTAAAAATACAGAAGCATTCAAATCGAAGTAGAAATACAAGATAGTTTCAGTTTAATTATAATCATAACAGTTGAAGGAGATTAAAAACTACCTCCATTGGTAAATAATTTGCCTTCTTCTGGTTCCCTACTTGAAGGCAAGGGAGATGCGCATGTTGAATGGTGAAGCCATACATCTCTTGGAAGTATTCAACAACTGACTTCATGGTCGAGTTGTCATCAACAGGAAACCTGACAAAGAAGAAAGATTAATAACCAGAGTATTTGCATGCATAAACTATTCGAATATGGAAAATTTGGGGGAGTAAAATTTGGATACATACTTCTCACAATTAAATATGTATAACAGGTACTACTGCAAACATATATTCATGAATTTTAAAGCTTACACTAATTCTCTTGTAGGCTGTGATGTCAGACCCGAAACACGATACTTCCGCCTTACATTACCCCGGTGCGTAACTTCAACTTTCACCCCTCTAAGAGCCTTTTTTATCTGTTTTACGTCCCAACTCAAATTACATTCAAGAATTACAAGGAAACAGAAAAAAGCTTTCAAGGTAAAAAATCACATGATTAAGTAAAGATAAACACCTTTACACGATCAGAATCCGACAATGGCCTGGACAAAACATCTTTCCCTAGAAGCTGTGCAACAGATTCAAGGACAGGGAGAGGCTCGATAAATGCAGCTGAAGCCATATCTATTAACAAACAAAAGAAAATATTTAGATAAATCAACAAAGTAAAATCAGTAAATATTGAAATACAAATTTAAGTTTCTATTTACCAATGTTCAGAGACAGTCCCATTTGAGTGGGTCTTATACTCTGGTAAAAACCACACCATGATTCTAGCCCATCGCCAAGCCGTTGAGGTGATCTAATATCAGGAGAAAAAAAGGATCTACCTACAGGACAGTACCTACAAGAATTCTAAACACAGTGAGACAACAAAACTACAAACAATGAGCCTTGTTTTGCTGATCTCTGCATCAACTCAAACATAACAAAAAGAATGATAGATTGTCAACCTTTTGGATGACAGCTCCCTCAATACAATGTCCAATATTTGAAGGGCTTCTTGTGGAGCATTCGCGCGCTCACCCGCAAGAAACTGACCCAAATGGTGTAAATTCGCACGCGCAACAAACTTAATAACCACTTTGTATTCCCTCTCCCTCCTGAATATTTGTTACAAAGTTAACAATTCTACTAATTAAATAACAAACAAAACATTCCACATAACTTCAAAACTTCCTGTCTAATACATTGGATACCCTAACACAATTATGAGATACAAGAAATAAAAGTTCACAAATTCGAAGACGGGCGAAGACAAAACAAAGGCTACTATGACTGTAAATTCTTACTTGGGACCACTGGCTCCATCATCTTCATCCATAAGCTTGATGTTAAACTCTTTCCAAACAAAAGGAAGCTCACCAGCTGTATACAGACTCTTTCTGCCATCATAAGCTGGTAATCTTTTTCCTAAATCAGATTCTCTGTATAATCTCACCAATTCAGCTATGATGGCTCTGTTCACAGTTCTTGATGCCACTTCAGGAGTAATTGAAACCTGTAAAACCCCACAAACAAATTCAATAAAACAAAAAAGGGGCAGAAAAGTTACAAGTCAAGAGGACAAAAAGAACAAAATGAAGTTAATTTAAGTTGAGAAAACGACACCACGAACAGATATTCATTTTCATCTGCAATACAACAGCAAAAATTTACAACATTGATTGTCAGATAGAAGGGACCCCTTTCCCCAGCTGTTAACAAAGGAATTATAATGCAAATGCTAATGGGAAACAAAACACAATTTAAGCTCTTCGTTTGCTTACATCATATTGATTCAAATCTTTGTTTGGCAACTCTGCAAAGAAATGATTTGCTTTTACAATACACTTTGTTCCAGCTTGTCCAAATCCAGGCCTTGGTGCAAAACTCACAGATTTGCTTGCATTTCGAAAACCCAATTCCATCCCACAAATGTTTGCACCATTTGGGATAGGATTAGTACTTGCCACTAAAGCTCCCTCCATAGTCTCCGGTTCATTCGGTTTCCGCATCACCGTGCACGGCCGAGAACTCGGCCTCATGAACACTTCTCCCTGATCGGACTTCCGGCCGCCTCTGCCTCTTCTCCGGCCCCTGTTTTTGCTCGGAGGAGAAGACGGGCTTCGAGATTTGATGTTTTGGGGTACAAGATTCGGCGGTCCTTTGCCATTTTGGGTTGATTTTGGAGCTTTTTGAACATTGTTCTGAAAATGGGGTTTGATTACAAGGTGCTGCTCGGAGCTTTCTTTCATTTGCCGTACTGGCATGGTGGGTTTTGATTAAGAAATCGACTCGAAATGGCACAAGAACTTGCTAAAGCTTCAGGAAATGATGAACATGAAGTTTCTTCACAATCACGTTTAGTCTGAACTCATTTTACCCTGTTCTTCACGAATTTAAGACGTCAGCAAAAAAATGACGAAAAATTTTTCAGAAGGTCAAAAAAACAGAGACTGATACAGAGAAATTCAACATTGTTTCATACGCAAAGAAAAGTTGAAAGCGGGTCTTAAATTTTGGCAGTTTGTTCAACATTTACAAGCATTACTATTCCTTTGCTAAATCAAATACCCAATCGTACAACCACTGTTTCAGCGTATATATCCCTAAAAACATAATAAACAAATTCAAACAAACGAATGTTTCATTTCATTTAATACTGAACTAATATAATACACAAGCAGCAAAAAAAAAAAAAAGAAAAACCCATCGCCAATGGCTTTAGATTCGTAAATGCAAGAAGAAGAGTCCAAAAAAGTGAAGAAATCTCCAAACCCCAGATTCTATTTGGGAGTCCATAATCGAAACCATGGTTGAAATCTTCCAATGAAGCAAAACAAAAACAAAAAACAAAAAACCCAGAAAAATAAACCATGTAGAAACTCAAAGCGAAAACACCCATTTTACCATAGTCTTGTCTGGATATCAGAAACGAAAATCAACAAATCTCGAAGGGGATGAGTAACCCAAGCAGATAAAAACGCAAGAGAAGTATAAGTTTTCAAAAAAAAAAAAAAAAGGATTAAAATTGGAAGAAGAAGAAAGATATGGAAGTTGGGGAAGTGGCAGAGAAAGAGAATAAAAACAGGTAGAAGAAAACAAAAATGAAGAACAAATCCAAAGACAAAGAATAAACATAGAAAAGGGTAGAAAAATCACTATCTCCAGGTAATACCCAAAGATTTAATACCCTGAAGAAAGAAACCCAGAATTCCAAACCCCAAAAAAACTCACCCCAAAACCAATCCAGTCCAATCCAAATCCAATCCAATCCAATCAAGCAGTAATGTTTCAAAACTCCAACAACCCAAATCAGAAAAGGGTAGCAACAGCAGAAATAGCCCAATAGCTCAGCTACAAAACAAAAAACAAAAGAGAAAAAAGAGAGGGAAATGGGAATGGTGAAGAACAGAGGCGTGGCTTTTGAATTGGGTTCTTTTGAACAGGGACGTGCCATAAAATTAAAGGGTAAAAAAAGATAGGGTTCATTTTTTAATAATTATTATAAAAAAAAAAGGAAAAAAAAAAAGTAATCATACACGGAAGAAGAATAATTCGAAGTTGCAGTCCTCTTCTCTGCACACTTCCTTCATTTGTGTTGTGTTTCCTCCACCATTTTGCCAGCCCCCTTTATTTTCTATTCTTTTTTTCTTTTTTTCTTCTTTTTTTCTCTTTATTGCTTTTGGTTTTTTTTCTTTTCCCTATGCAATGCTAATGGGTAAAGCCCCCACAAAAATTGAATCCTTTTGAGGTATCTAAAACATCCTATGCTGCCTTGCTCCACTTTTTTTAGTTCATTTCTTTTTTATAATTTTGAATGCTGGAATCAGCTTAAGGGAATGGTAGACATATCATCGGATACTAGCGTTCTCAAAGGTTGAGAAACATAAATTGATAAGTGACTATTATAAATTAAATCAATCACTTTTTAGTTCAATTATATTAAACACATGTATTTGAGTGCATGATTGATCGATTATTATTATGTATTTGGTCGGTTGAATTATACTTTTGATGGTGTTTATACATTTCATTAAACCTAACTCTTTTTTTTCTCCTTTTTTTTTCGATTCATCAATTATTAGGGAGTGAGTTTGAATCTTTTTTTTTATATTCGTGATTGACTGGGCCTGTTTTTGCGCACTTCGACTAATGTTACGGGACATACCGCCGGTAGAAAATTAATTATTAGGTAGGTAGCCACCATGGATTGAATTCATCGTCTTATTCACCCTAAGACCCTCTTTGACCAATTGAATCACTCCATGATGGTTAATCCATACCTTTTTAACCTAATTTTTTTTGTTCTCTATCTTTGTTATCTCTTTATAAATTGTAACGGTTCATTCCTCTCGTGGCTTTTGTTTCTTTTGGGTCCACTATTCTCTTTTTACCTTTTCTGTTTTTTAATTGTTTTTATTAGGGTGTCGATATGATCGAGAATATAACTATCAACTTTTAAAATGACCAATGAATGTCTCTCTATATTGAAATTGTTGATGCGATTTCACCAAAATAGCATAAGCTAATCAATACCACTAATTAAGAAACAAAAAATAGAGTAGAGAAGAAGACAATGCCAGCAATTAGAGTGGTTCAATCGAAGCCTACATCCACTATCAGGCACTAAAGGGAGAACAACTTTATTAAGCCAACTCTGTTAAAACAATGGCTGAAAATGAGAGAAGGGGAGCTATAACAAATCGCCTCTTATGGCACAATTTCGCATAGAGCATTCGTAAGAACGAGATATTAAAAAAGTGAAGTGCAATAAGTTATTTATATTGAGCATTGATCAATTGTTATTTAATATAACATGAGTTAAACTTTAGGGTAAGCTAAAACTGCACTATAACTATCGAGTTAAAATGACTATCAAGTTAAGGACACTCACATTCGGTACTTTGTTCGAGAGAAGGATTGCTGGGAATAAAAACAAAGTGCTGGTGATCACACATTTGTTAAATAAGGTGTAGATCATGAATTTATAAGGGATGACAGACATCTTCATTAGTATGAGACATTTTGAGTGAAACAAAAAACAAAGTCATGAAAGGTTAAGTCCAAAGTGAACAATATCATACCAATGTGGATATTTCTCGAGGGTTTGTCATCCTTTACCATGCTTCATCCCAATTGGTCGGAGTCCAATTCCTAGTTTTTATTTTTTATTTTTTTTATTTATTATTTTTTTTTTAATGTAGGACGTGGGAATGCTCTTCTAATGGAGTGATAAATCATTTACTTGACTTGGAGATCATACACTCCAACTCGAAAATGTAATAGAGAAATACTAGATTAGCACAAAGAGTTAAAAGCTTTGTTAAGAAACCACATTCCTAAAGAGATCTCTGTATTACTATTATATAGTTCACTTAAACGTAAGTTTTCATGTACTAAAAAAAACATAAATTTTTGTGTCTGTACTTTTGATTTCACTCAAAAGAGTTTAATACCAATAAAAATGTTTGTCAATCTCTTATGATATACCATTTATTTAACTAATGTAAGCTATATTTCCAAAATAGCTTGTTTAAGGGAGGAGGCATTTTGACCGTCAAAGTTAACTCTTCAATGATTATTTGACATGCATTTTTATATAAGGAAATTTTAGGTTTAAATGTTAATTCCTAGGGAGTGTTTGTTTAGCATATTTAGGTAGGATTTAGTTTTATGATTTATTAACTATTCCTTGAAAATCTACATTTATACGAGTTTTTATTAAATTCGCTTCATTTTTTCTTTTAAAAAGAACACTCATTTCTAACCATTCATTTTTAATCATTAATTTATAACTACGCAATTATTTATAACCACTCATTTTTAATCATTTCTTTCAAATCAATCAAAATAATTTATTTTTAACTATTTATTTTTAATCATTTATTTTTCAACTACTAAAAGTAACTACTCATTTTAAATCTACATCAAAACAAGGTTTTGACTCTAACTTCTCTACATAAAAACTACGTCCAAATGAATTTTTTGCTACAACTCTCAATTTTTAACTATTCGATATAACCCCTTAAACTAAATCCTACCTAAATATATCAAACAAACACCACCTTAAATATTTGTGGTTGTACTACAAAATAAACACTTCAAAAGAAAGATGAGCTAAAATAATTATGCGTATATAAAATATAACCCAATAGATACATGACTTTTATTTTCCGTATTCAATATCATGAGAGAATTTAGTATTTCACTCTTATTAGATAATATTATATATTCTGCATGCTCTCTTTTCGGCTAAAAGGTAGAGCAAAAAGAAAATAGAACCTAATAAAAGCAAGATAAAAAGAAAATGGAAGTGAGAATGTGAGTAGAAAGAAAGTATGGAGCTAAAGTAAGAATGAAATTGAGAGTTTTATTTAATACTCATTTCGTTTTTTGTTTTCTATTTTTATCTTTAATTTTTAAAAAACATGTTTATTTGATAATTAATTTTAGTTTTTGTTTTTAAAATTTAAAAAAACGTTTTAAAATATTAAAGAAACTCTAAAAATTAAAAACAATAGCTTTTAATTTTTTTTTTTTTTTTTGAAATATACTAAAAAAGTTATAAACACACCACAAATAAAGTTCGAATCCCTAAATTTGAGATTTATTAGATCAATAATATTTTAAAATAGTTGTAATTTATTTTACTAAATATTAAAAGCAATATATTTTTATTTAAGAAAAAAAAATTGTCAAACGTATTTTAAATTTATATAAAACAAAAACTGTTATCAAACCAGTATGATTTTCATTTTTTAAAACCAAGAACTAAAAATCTAAAATAAAAAACTAAAAACAAAAAAAAAAAAAACTAAATAATTGATCATAATCTAATTCGCTATATAATTACGAATTTAATCATCAAAATTGATATTTACCTATCACCTTAGGGGTTGTTTGTTTATAGTATTTAAAGAGTATTTAATTGGAGGATTTACTAATTTCTCTTCAAAAACCTATATCTACAAACAAGTTTTTACTAACTCCTTATCTTTTTTATTTTTAAAAATAATAATTATTTCTAACTATTCAATTATTTCTAACCACTCTTTTTTAATAATTCATTTTAAATTAATCAAAATAACTCATTTTTTAATCATTATTTTTTTAACTACTCAAAATAACTATTTATTTTAAATTTACATCCAAATAAAGTTTTAACTTTAACTTATCAACACAAAAATTACATCTGAACAAATTTTTAACACAACTTTCAATTCTTAACTCCTCAAAATAACTCCACAATATAATTTAATTTAAATATGGTAAACAAACATCCCCGGTTGAATATGACTCCCTACCATTCATGTAGAATGATATACAGGACTTGTAATGGGGTGGAACATGGGACCCACATGCCACGTGTACATATCATTCAATGAGTTTTCAAGCGCACTCATTAAATTTTGGACGGTTGTGATTGGGCTGTGGTGGCTAGATGAGATGATTACTACGGTTGACGATTGATTGCATTTTGCAGTGCAAGCTCACACGCAATCATAATTTAAAATATAAAATAAAAAATAAAATGACACGTAGTGGCTACCCTAAAGTGAACATCTATGTTATATCTTCATATAATTTATTTTCCATGTCAATATATTAGATGAAAGTTGTGTCAAGCCATATTTTTATTATTTGGTTTCAATTTAACACTATAATCACATATTCGATTTCGAAAAATAAAAAGTATTTTGTTGTCCTCTAACTCAATTTTTTAAAAACTAAATGGTCTAAATTAGACCGTATATGTACGTTTGGAAAAATAGTCACGCCAACTTTTCTCTAAACTAAATAAAATATCTTTGCCATTATCAACCGTCTTTGATATGATATGACACCACTAAAATTAAGAGCACGAGAGTGGTATAATATCATGTGTGCATATATACCAAAATATTTGACAAAATTAGTTATAAGATCTAAAAAAAGCACCTTTTAAATGCCTGGTAATCTAGATAATTATATTTTGAAACAAAAGTGGGATTTTGAAGTTTTGAATTGAAGACGAAAAAGAGGACCATGTTCGGGTTGATATTGAAAAAATTATGAAATTTCTCACTTTGAGTTAAATCGAGATGGTTCACTTTTGGTTTCACTTATTATACATTCTACATACATGAAGACACTTTTCCTTTTTTTTTTTTTTTTTTTTCTATTTGGTTGATGTGGAATATTGTTTGCATAATTAACAAAGGAGAAAGAAGAAAGAAACATGGACGAGGTGTTATGGATAAGATTTTTGAGACGTTTTGGACAACAAGTTCCTAAATGTTGTTCGTTTGTTATGATTGTTGGTGGATTATCGTATAAAGGTTGCACGAAACCTACAAAAACCTTTTGTTCGAGCAAACCTACCCCATCAAACAAGAAATTAGAATAAAGTATCTAAAAAATGTTATATTAATCATTTTCGATTTCTTACCGTCTGTCATATGTGATTTTTTAACATAATCAAAACACAGTTTTGAACATAAATTTATTTCTCTCATATGTTTAAAAGGTATATAAAGGTTGAATTATCATTATCTGTATTTGAGATGTAAATAATGGATTAATGAGTGATAAGATAATGGTTATTAGGTCATACTCTTTGATTTTTTTTATTTTTATTTATTTTTAACTGAATTATGATTATTAAAAATAACCATTATCTATGACCCACATAATTATTATTGGAACCTCAAACACTGAATGGATTAACAATCATTATCAGAAAAATCATTATTGTGCCACGATGCCCCTTGGGTCTATACGCCCGCCGTCCCCGTAGGACCTTCATGGGTATGTGGACTGCAGCCCAATGAGGCCTTTGGAGAATGGAGCCAAGGAGGTATAATAGAGTAAAGGAAAAATGTGGCCTACCAAGCTTGGTACTAACCAAGCTAAGGTGTATACATCACTTCTCTCCTTAATATTTTGTTGTCATGTTAGATATACATGAAGAAATGTATATGCATAAAAGACTCATCTCATTGGGAAAAGTATACAATTCTATTGCTAGAAAAGTGAGTGATCATATATATGAAGATAATGAAGCATTTTGTGAGAATTAAAAGTAAGATTGTATCCAAAGTGAATAATACCATACGATTATAAAAGATAAATGAGTTTTTTTTTTGTTCTTACCAACGACCCTAACTTTGTCACATTGGCATGATACTAATGTAAACTTGTGATCAAACTGTCCTAACGTGAGGAATTTTGTTTTCATTTGAATATTATATTTAGAAGAGATATTTAATGTATATAAAAAAAAAAAGTTACATGAATAACATAATTTTGGAAAATAAATCATTGATAGCAGAAAATGGATTGATTAATCCTATAAAATGACTAAAATATTCATAGTTAAAATCAAATAAACTAACCTTCTTCGATCAATACACAACTGAAAGCAACTAGTTCAACTGATTGAAAGAATAATACTTTTGAAATATATAAAAATGGCACAAAATTTGCCATGGATAAAATATTTTAGAAAAAGTATTATAATTTAAATGGTTGAAGTAAAATTAGCTACTTAGATATAATAATTTTGTTGTTATTTAATTGTGATAGGCTTGAAAGTTTCCTTATATGCCATAAATGCCCAAAATCATGAACCCCACAACACAAAAGAGAGAGAAATGAAAAAGGAAGAGGCTCGTGGGGGCATGGGCTATTTTGTATTGTTTTGTGTGTGTGCTCTTTTAAACATGTATTGTTTGTGTGTTGGTTTTTGGGTTGTGGAATTTCCCCTTTTTTCATGAACTAAAAGAAACTTTCCTTTTGGTATTGGATTAGGAAGAAGAGAAGAAAAGAGATATATTGTATGAAAGGAAGATGGGCAACATTTGTTTGGTTTTGAGTTTGGGATTTGTTTTTCCAACTTAATCTAAACTTTTTTTAACCCACAAAAAGAGAAAAGGTAAAGGAAGGAAT
>JBBMKA010000021.1:4529012-4572126 GCA_037833695.1 Sechiopsis laciniata | reverse complement strand
GACATAAAATTGAATATTTAAGGACCAATTGAGCGCAAATTATAAAGTCCTAGGGACGGAATATGAAAATTAAAAACTTATGGAACTTGAAAAGAAAACCCAAACAGGTGGATGCTAAGCCCAAGCAATTGAAGGCGTATGTGACTTGTGAGGCCACTAGGCTATACACAAGGATTTAATTCAAGAAAAATTATATTGGAGGTACTTTTTCACAAATTATTATAAACGTAGATAAATTTAAAAGTATTTATATTCATATTCATCAGTAGATTTTAATATTATATTATAAATACTCATTAATACAATATTATATATTACTAATATAATATTATAAAAAAGTACGTGATAATACTTACTATTACTAATAATTTTACTAGTTTTTTTTAAAAGTGATCATATTTATAATTATTTTCTAAATTTGACTAAATTGATAAGTTTTCCTTGATTTAAAGCTTCAACCGTTCTTGTTCAAATATCCATGTGGAGAATGATGTGAGTAATTTAAATCTAGCTTCATAATTATTTTGGTCATGTTTAGTAATCCTTTTGTTTTTGTTTTTTTATTTTTAATTTCAAAACAATCACTTCAATTTATGAGTTTCAAAAATAACTTAAAAAAAAAAAAAATGGTTAGGATTCAAATACATATGAAATCTTTTCTTTCTTTTTTTTTTTGTAGAGTTTTGAGACAAACTGAAATTTCAAAGTCAAATTTCAAAAAATAAAGAATTCAATGATTATAGATCTTTATTTTTTATTTTTGAAAATTAGGTTGATTTTCTCTCAATCTCCCGTTGATAATTTGTCTTCCTACATAAAGTATGACATGAATTTTTAAAATATATAGTTTTTTTTAGTTCAAATTACAAATACATAACTTTTTATATTTTTACCCTCGTGCACTTATGTCACGGAACTGTTATTTTTTATAGCAAAAATATATGTGAGTTAATAATTCAAACTTAATTTTCAAAAAATAAAAACTAAATAGTTATCCGAAAATCTCAAGTTTTGAGATTTGTGCGGTTATTTATTTATTTATTTATTTATTTTTTAAATCCAGTATTGGAATTTGCACGTTGAACCTTGATCAATAACTTGTCTGACTACACTTTTTCACCAAGACTCAAAATCAACTTACCATAGGCTAGTTTAGTTGTTCCATAGTCTCCATTTTACCATATTTTCCCAAGTTTCAAACATCTTAAGAACATTTTCTATTATGAATGTCTCTATTTTGATGCAATTGCTTCACCAACTTTTAGAAACCAATATAAACATTCCATTTTCAACAAATTTGATTTGTAAGTCTTTGATAAGGACAACAACCTTGAGTAGTAGGATTTTGTCCACTTTCAGATTGTTTTATTTTTGGATTGATCTAAAAGCCATAATGTTCCCCTAATCTAGTTGATTAGGACAATTTTGTTTGTATCCTAACAATCTTAGGGTTATAGTGTACATTTCGATAGAATTTTATTGAGTTCAACATGAAAAATCAAAGAAAAGAACAGCCTCCATGAGAATTGTGAATGAGAACAATTTAAGTGATACCTTGACATTACCTAAATTGTGAAGCCCACCTATGTGATTTAATGACAGCCACATTTTAATTTTCTTTAATTTTATCTTTCTATTTTTTTAAGTTAGAAAACTACATCTATGTAGTTTTCATTGGGCCACGTATGTGAATTTCACAATTTAGGTAATGTAAGGCATCATCTAAATTGCTCTCATTGTGAATTAAGAATCAAGGGGGCAATTTAAGACACCAACTTTAAGAGAAATTTCTAACACATCTATATTGATTCATTATGGAAACACAGTTCTTTACAAATGTGGGTGAGGAGAGAACCTGTCATGTGTGGTTGGGTGTGCAGCAGTCAAGCATGTAAAACTCTCAACCAACTGATCCTAACACTAAGCAACTCTACATTTACTCCAAACTAAAATCATCGACCCGAATTTGTAACACGTGAACCCACATTGACGATGATGATTCATTTACAAACGAACCTTAGGGAGAGGAAGTCATGTTCCTGAGTGCAGAACTCTACCGCCCATCGCTTCGACTACGAGCCTCTGCTTTGCTTGGTTCTGATTTCTAACAGTAAAACATTACTCTCTTCACATTTTCCTTGAGAGCTGGCAAGGGACGAACCCCAATCTCGTCGGTCGTACGTGTACTCTTGGTAGAACGACCACCCGAGCCATTCTCCTGCAACTCTGGTTCCATGTAGAATCGAGCTCGGAATGCTGCTAAATGTGCATAGTATGCCGGAGGAACTGCACCAATGCCAAAACTACCAACTTGAGTAACAGCATATATGAAAACTATAAACTTGGATACTGCAAAAGTTTAAACTGAAAAACTAAGAAAAGAGAAACAACTAACTAACCAACGGAAACAGAACGTGTACACCTCGCATACGTGTAGCAAAGATTGTTCGTTAACGACTGTATACCATCTGCAGTAAAATTGTTTTCATCCCAAAGAACATGGTAGTGCGCTGGCCGGCTCGTCCCCTGCAACAAATTAGACAAATTAGTTTGTCTGGACCAAGAATATGAACTAATACTTGAAAGTAGGGATGGGGACCTGAATTCCAGCATGGCTACAGAGATAGAAATCAAATTCTGTTGGGTGACATATTTTGGAGTCAACTACAGTGCCTGAAAAACAAGAGAAAAAACAAATATGATATTAATATTTGACTCGTACATCTGTGACAGAGCATGATTGATAGAGTAACAAAGAATAAACTGTATACCAGGCAAAATGTTTCCACTCCTGTCTGTGCTACTTCTGTCTCGATGGTTGTTGGCAAACAATCGGGTGTGGTGTCGTTTTTGTACGACAATGAACGTTACAGGTGGTTGGTAATTCGGTTCTAAGGAAGCACATGCCTATATCAAAAGAGAGCTTAGGAAGTTAGAATGTGCTATAAAAAGGGTCAGAAACAAAAAATGAAGAAGCTGAATTCATCAGTTCCTCACCTTCCTGATTGCATCCAACTCGTAAAGTAATACTTGATAGAATTGTCCTTCACTTACGCCATCCCTGACCAGAAGAATGACAAATACCATGTTAGAGGGATAGAATGTGTAAATTTAACAAATAATGTGCACAAATGGAAGCAGAATTTTTTTTTTTAGTATTTCCTTTAGTCTTGCAAACTCCCGAGGAAAGTTCTATCAAAGAGGGCTGAGGTTTGTCGATCTCGGCAACATGACTAGAAGGGAAATAGTGCATAGTTATACACAAAGAATCATTGTATCAGAAAGCTCAACAAGAACCTTTTATTGTAATTGGACTAGTTGCAGGTGAAGTGAGTTATGATAGGCAGTATTCACGATAATGGACGTGATTGAGTCGGGTTGAGAGAATTGTTCATTAACGTGAAATATGTTGACTTCACCCGATCCCTCATTTTACAGTGGCCATGGTCGTATTTCATACAAAAAAGATTTAAGAAAAACCAACTAACTTCCTTCGAAAATCATATTAAATAGTGTGGGGTTTCACCTTAAACCCGATTGACAAGGAGAGAAGTTACTCATCTATCTTATAAATGCCAAGAGATCTCGTCATCTTTTCAATGTGGATTCTTCAACATTTCCTCTCAAGAAGGTGACTCTTTAAGTTCAACAATCTTGGATCAAAACCTAATTTCATTTTTGGTTGGACAAAATACTCATTCAAATTTAATGAGTTCTGATATCATATTAGATATTATGAGATTCTACTGCAAACTTAATTAGAATAGAGAGCAGTAACTCATCTATCTTTTTGGGATCTTCAACAAAAGCCAGAAAAGTTGAAAACAGTTTATTTTAAGTTCACTTCCAGAAAATAACACATAAAATGTGAAACTGCTTACCTGTAAAATATTATTCTTAGAGGCTTCTGCCCTGTTGCTTTCCTAAAGGAAATCAGAAGATCCCTGTAACAATTATCAGTACCATATAAATTAATATTCCAAAACAAGATTTACAGTCTATATGTTTAAATTTCCATAAAAAGGTGTAAAATAATCTACAATGAAACAAAACTAGATAGATTAATACCTGATCATGCCACCACTGACGGTGCCACGAACTGGATCCTGCCAAGTTTTATACAAGTCTTGTATGAGTTCTTGTCTATGAGCCTGAGCACATACTAGTCCAGCATATTTTGTCACTTCCGGCCAATCCTGAGAAGCTACAACCTGCAGTGGATTCTAAATTCCATTAGTAACAAATTCAGGAATGTTGAATGAAAACAAGTTCAATATTTCAAGACTGTACAGCAGCTATTGAAGGGCTGGAGTCTTCGCCATTCTCTGGATGGGTCACGTCCGCTCCAAATATTATTGTCGGTATATCGCTCACAAGCGGTATCCTGTAGCTGATAGCATCTAGAAGAACAGTGTTTCTACCACCCATCTGGGATAGCATTGGTAGAAAAGAAGAGAAGCAACACCCATCGGCCATCAGAATTCAGAGTCATTTGAATTTCAAATATTATATGAGAAGCAAGTCAAATAACCAAACATGGTTTTCATTCTTAAACAAGTGAAGCACACTATAATAAGTCCTTCAAATCAGATAAGAATCATAAATTTGTGCAATTACTAGATTGTGGAGCTAGATCATACCTTGACATTGATCTTTAGCGAAACGTTAGCAAGGTACTGTTTACTAATCTTGAACACGTGTTTTGTAAGACAGCATTGTGATATTAAACCAAGATCAGTTTCACAAATTCGCTTAAGATCACCTACAAATCAGAATCACATCAAAGAAAAATACCACTTAGAAGATCCATTTTCATTTCCTAATCATTTTACAGAAAAACATAAGGTCAATGCCAAAATCTTTGATGGAAAAGTTGAATGAACTCACCGTAAAGTGAACCGTTGTTGTCAGGTAAAATGGCTAATACTAGCTCTAACTCTTTTCCTTTTGTCTTGTTCATAGAAGCGTGATAAACATGCTTCAAAGCTTTCTCTACCTGTTCTGGCCTTGAATTGTAAATTGGAATAACTGGTTCTGGATTGAACTCCTAAAAAATATAATTGAAGTGTAGGTTAATAAAATGTGAAACATCTAAATCTTGAAGAACCAAGAAAGAGTCAGCGCAAATATTACCATTCCAGACACTTGACACATTTGAGCAAGTTCAGAACAAAACCCACGAGCAACGCTCTCTTGTACACTCCGAGAGAAATTGATACATGCCCACCGATTAACGGTCATTCCATTAATCATTTTCTACATTACACAAGGAAAATGCAAGGGAGGGTAATTTAGCACTAGCTTGCAGAAAAAGAAAACAATAATGTTTGTTCATAGTCATCTAGAAATGATGAAAGAAAAAATAATGGACTCCAGTTTAACATAAAACAAGGTATATACCTTGTTCATCATATTCCATTGACCCACTTGAGGTAAGCAATCCTTCTCTTTTCCAGTATCATGATATTTCAGCTGCATCAGTCCATCAAGAAGTTGATATGAGCATAAGCAAAGACTATTCATTAATGATGTAATTGGGTTTATACTTTTGAATTGGTTTTTTTTCAAATGTATTTTGGGTCATATATTGTATTAGAGTTTCATGAGAGTACACTATATAAACTCTCTTAAAATCCTAGCTCTTTTTGACCAAGCATTTGTATTCTTATTTTCTTAATAAAACAGTTTCTCGCCTCTGCTCTTGGACATAGCTAATGCGACGTTAGTTTACCACGCAAACCACTGTCTTCTTTATCTCCAAGTTTTTCTTTAATTCTTGATTGTTGTTCCTTTTATTATTAACAATCAACTTACTAAATAACATGGAACTTGAAGAGCTAATGCATACCCATGGAGGAGGAAGAATTCTAGCTTCAACAGAAGCAAGCTTTTCACTGATTTTAATCCCAAACTCCTTTGCATAAGGATCATTGTAATAGGCGTTATGTCGAACAGTCTGTCGAAGTTTGGAGGACAAGAGGAGAAAATGTTATTCCAGCCATCAGATAAAGAGCCAAGAAAGAATGCAATAGAAATATTAAAATTCAACTTTGTGCAACTGGTCTAGTGGGATATTAAACGTCTTGGTTCTTTCAATGGATTATGCTCTTGTGCCAAACTTCGCATGCAGAATATTGTCAAACATTTGAAACTACAAACAATTAAACCAGAAAGAAGCAAAAACTCTCATTTCGAATAATTGTCCCCACACCTTAAAATAAACAAACTTGAAGTTTTGAATCAGATGAGAATTAGAGTCTACACAAATCTAGCAGCAAACTGGAAATGATAAAACTTGATTATCTTAGGCCCTATTTGATAACTATTTTGATTTTAGTTTTTGGTTTTTGAAATTTAAGCCAACAATAACTAACTTACCCTATGTTTTTCTAACTTGGATATCTACGTCTTACCAATATTTTTAAAAACCAAACCAAAATTGAAAACAAAAAAAAGTAGATTCTAGAAGTTTGTTTTTGAAATTTGGTTAGCATTCACATACTTTCTTAAAGAAAGATGGATACATTGTAGGAAAGATGGAACATATTGTAGAAAATTTGAGTAAAAATAAGCTTAAATTTCAAAAACTAAAAACAAAAAACCAAATGGTTAACAAACGGGCCTTAGTTTTAGGTATGTAAGACATGGAAAGGATGATAGGATGATTCTAAAAAGGGTATCAAGAAGCTCGAGCTCGTTTAACGTCAATTATCATAACCAAATAAATTTCAAGTTAAATGTCCATCATCACCTGCAAAATGTCATTTTCGCGATCCCTAGGTCTTTGGCACGTGACTTTTAGAAGGGCTGTTATTTGCTTCTCATTTAATCTCTTTGTATATCTTTGCCCCCCTACAATTTTACAGGCCTGCAAATACAGAAGCATTTGAAGTACAGTAAAAATACAAGGTCAAAGGCAGTAGGGTCTAGTTTCATTTTTACTATAACCACAACAGGGGAAGGAGATTAAAAAACTACCTCCATTGGTAAATAATTTGCCTTCTTCTGGTTCCCTACTTGAAGGCAAGGGAGATGGGCATGTTGAATGGTGAAGCCATACATCTCTTGGAAGTACTCAACAACTGACTTCATGGTCGAATTGTCATCATTATCGACAGGAAACCTGACAAAGAAGTATCATTAGTAACCAGAGCCTTGGCTTGCATGAATTGTCTGTATATTGAAAAAAATTGTGGTAGTAAAATTTGTATTCATACTTCTCACTGCACAATATGTATAATAACCGGTGCATTAAATTCGTGAATTTAAAGGCTTACACTAGTTCCCTTGTAGGCTGTGATGTCAGACCCGAAACTCGATACTTCCGCCTAACATTTCCCCGGTGAGTTACTTCAACTTTCACCCCTCTAAGAGCCTTTTTGATCTGTTTGAAGTCCCAAGTTAAATTGCACTCAAGAATGGCAAGGAAACAGGAAAATGATTTTAGGGTCAAAAAACACACGATCAGATAAAGATAAACACCTTTATGCGATCTGAGTCGGACAATGGCCGGGACAAAACATCTTTCCCTAGAAGCTGAGCAACAAACTCAAGGACAGGGAGAGGCTCTATAAATGCAGCTGAAGCCATATCTATTAACAAAATGACAAAAAAGAATAGTAAGATAAATCACTTGAGTAATATCTGTAACAATACAAAGGTTTTATTCAAGGTTTCAATTTACCGATGTTTAGAGAAAGTCCCATTTGAGTAGGTCTTATACTCTGGTAAAAACCACACCATGATTCGAGCCCATCACCGAGCCGTTGAGGTGTTCTAATATCAGGAGAAAAGAAAGATCTCCCTATAGGACAGTACCTACACATTCGAAACAAAATGAGCAAAACACAACAACAAAAAATGAGTCATGTCTTGTTGATGTTTGTATTAACTTAAACACAACAAATAACATAATAAATTTTCTACCTTTTGGATGACAGCTCTCTTAATACAATGTCCAATATTTGAAGAGCTTCTTGAGGAGCATCAGTTCGCTTACCCGCAAGAAACTGCCCCAAATGGTGTAAATTGGCACGCGCAACAAACTTAATAACAACTTTATATTCCCTCTCCCTTCTGAATATCAGTTCAAAAGTTCACAATAGTATTAGTTGAATGACAAACAACAAACCATTCACCATAACTACAAAGCTTCCATTCTAACACATTGGATACCTTTCATAACGAAGAGGTAAGAGAAATAGACAACACACAGTAAAATAATTCGAATTCGAAGACCGAGCCGATAAAACAACAAAGGCTGTTATTACTGTAAATCCTTACTTGGGACCACTGGCTCCATCTTCTTCATCCACAAGCTTGATGTTAAACTCTTTCCAGACAAAAGGAAGCTCACCAGCTGTATACAGACTCTTTCTGCCATCATAAGCTGGTAATCTGTTTCCGAGATCAGATTCTCGGTATATTCGCACCAATTCAGCCATGATGGCTCTGTTCACAGTTCTTGATGCCACTTCAGGACTAATTGTAACCTGCAGAATCACAAAACAATAACAAACAAACTCAATTAAAAACAAGGGCAGAAAAAGTTATAAGTCAAGAAAACAAAAGGAACAAATTGAAGGCCATTTAAGTTGAGAAAATGACATTACGAAAACCAGAAACTTATTCATTATGATCATCAGCAAAAATTTACAAGAAAATTCATTGGCAGATTGAAGGGACCCCCCTTCTCCTGTTGTTAAGGAACAAATGAACAATAATGCCTGTTGTAGCCACATGAAAAAACTCAAATGCTAATGAAAAAAAAAAAAAAAAAACACTGTTTAAATTGTTTGTTTGCTTACATCATATTGATTCAAATCCTTGTCTGGTAACTCTGCAAAGAAATGGTTTGCTTTTACAATACACTTTGTCCCAACTTGTCCAAATCCAGGCCTTGGAGTAAAACTCACAGACTTTCTTGAATTTCTTAAACCAATTTCCATCCCACAAATGCTTGCACCATTTGTATTCGGATTAGTACTGGCCACGAGGGCTCCCGCAACGAACTCTGGAGCGTCGGGTTTGAGCGTTGCCGTGCAGGGCCGAGAACTCGGCCTCATAAAAACTTCTCCCTGGTCCGATTTCCGGCCGCCTCTGCTTCTTCGCCGGCCCCTGTTTTTGCTCGGAGGAGACGATGGGTTTCGAGATTTAGTGTTTTGTTGTTCCAGATTGGGCGGGCCTTTACCATTTTGGGTTGATTTTGGAGCTTTTTGAACAGAGTTTTGAATGTGGGTTTTGATCACGAGATGCTGCTCGGAGCTCTCTTTCATTTGCCGTACCGGCATGGTGGGTTTTTCTTACAAGAACTTGCTAAACCTAACACGAAATGATGAACATGAAATTTCTTCGCAATCACGTTTACTCTGAACTCGTTCTACCCTCTGATTCTTCACGGATTCAAGAAGTCATCCTACTGAGGAAGGAAAAAAAGAACCCAGATGGGGAAAATCGCTTGTCAGCATAAATATGGCGAAAAATCATTCAAAAGGTTAAATAAAAACAGAGACAATGAAACAGAGAAAAGTAAAGTTGAAAGCAGGTCTAAAATTTTGGCAGTTTCTTCAACATTGTTCAAGTATTACTATTCCTTCACTAAATCAAAACCCCAATTGTACATCCATTGTTTCAACATATATAACACACACAGTAAAACAAATTCAACCAAACGAATGTATCATCCCATATAACGGTGAACCGCCATTGTAACTAAAAAAGCAAACAAAATTTCAAAAACCCAGATCGAAATGAGGGAAAAAAATCTTCCAACAAAGAAAACCCAGAAAAATAAAGAATGTAGAAGCCCAAAGCAGAAATACCCATTACACTAAACTCAGTTACCATAGCTCTGTCTAGCAATTAGAAACGAAAACCTAGAAATCTGGATGGAAAATGAGTAAACCCAAGTAGATAAAAACGAAAGAGAAGCATAATATTTTTGAAAAATTGGTATTAAACAAGGAAGAGGAAGACATAAACATTGGAGAAGTGACAGAGAAAGAGAATAAAAACACACAGAAGAAAACAAAAAAAATGAAGAGCAAATACAAAGACAAAGAATAAACACAGATAAGGGTAGTAAAATCACTATCCAGCTGATGATACTAGAGATTTAATGCTGCAAAAAAAAAAAAGCCCCATTGAATACCCTCAATAAGTAACAGAAGAACAACAATAAAGAACCCCAAAAAAACTCACCCCAAAACCAATCCAATCAAGCAAATAAGGCTTCAAAACTCAAACAAACCAACCCAGAAAAGGGTAGAGCAACAAAAACAGAGTGGAGATTATGAAAATGGGGAATGGAGAAAAAGAGATGATGATGAAGAAGAAGCTTTATACACGCATGCAAGGTGCCTTTTGGTGTTTTCTTTATCACGTGTAAAAGCCCTTAAGAGCCCCCCATTCATCCAAACCCTTTTTTTTCTTTTTTTCTTTTTTTTTTTTAAAAAAGAAGAAATTGAAGACTCTGTTTCTTCACTTTTTTTTCCTTTTTTTTTTTTTTTTTTTTGAATTGTGTTCTTGAATTCGGTTTCTGGTGGTCTGATCGCGCAGCCTCGGGGACGTACCACCACACCATAAAATTAAAAGCAATTTTATAAAAGCAATCATACACAGAAGAAGAATAATTCGAACTTACAGTCCTCTGTTCTTCTCTCTCTTCAATTTCTTTTTCCCCATTTTTTTGTTTTGGTTTTCCCTATGCAGCAATGGTAAATGAGTAAAGCCCCCCAAAAAAAAATTGAATCTTTTTAAGGTAGCTAAACTAGACTATCATGATGCTGTCTATCTCAATTTTTCTCTTTACTCTTTAACTTAACCTAACCCATCTCCTTTTTTAACCTGTAACGGTTCATATATTTTTTTTTTTTTTTAACACACTCTTTGCACTCTCTAATTTTGGAGTGATTTGAAATCATAATTTATTGATTATTTATTTATAGATTATGTCACTTGAGCTATACTATGTTTTTTAAGATTCTTATCATTGGTATAAGATTTTTTAGACAAAACAAAAAAGAAGTAGACAATATTACATATTTGTAGACACTGTTGAAGGTTGGTTGTCCATAACAAATAGTATCTTGTCATTCCCATAACACAGTCATGTTGGTAGATCCTCGAGAGCACGAGTCATGGAAGTTTCATAGTTGAGGCACTATCAAACTTACAATGTGTTTCGATATAGGAGTTGACCAGGATATGAAACCTAGACAGATAAATGACCATTTGAGGTGGGAGACTCGATGCTTTATTTGAGAGAAGTATTAAATCTTTGGGTGCCAAACAAAAGAAACGAGACTAAAAATATAATCATAGTGGATATTTATAGTAAATATCTTTATTAGTACTAAGGGTGGCGTGGTGGTCGAATGCTTGGTCTTTGAAGGTATGCTCCCTTCAATGTTACAGGACTGAAAATGGTAGCGTGGTTATCAAGCTAAGCTGTTATGACTTGTTTACAAGGGTCCGGAGGAAATGAGACTGAAGGGATAGTCAGTTACTCGACACTAAAGTGTAGTAGGTATGTTTGAAGTTTTGGTAAATGATAGAAGAATGCTTGTTGATAGAGTTTCCTTCTCTTTTCCCTAGATTTCTATTACATGTACAGTAGAGCGAAACTCTAATTTCCTGATTTTGAAAAAAAAAAATATGAAGAAGTAAAGTTATTTATGGTGTGTTTTGGATAAAGAACTGTTAGTGTTTGTTTGATGGGTGGGCATAACCTACCGTTCTCGAAGGTAACACTTCAAAAATTCCTTATATAAACATTTTTGAAACTTCCATAAACTCTTCGGGTACAATATCACTTTTACTTCAACTATTCACAATTTATCAATTCAAATGAGAAGTTTCTATCACAACCACTCATAATTCTATTTATCCAAACGAGAGTTTTGTCATAATCATTCATAACTCCTTAATTGAACAAAGTTTATTTTCACGCTTTATTTTCAAAATCTTCTATCCAAATATACATTTATTCTAATATTTTGCTAAACTTATGAATAATGATTTTTTTTTTTTTTTTCGAATTCAATATCATTTAAGGGGAAAGAATTTTTGGTTAATATTTTGCAAAATCGATGAAGTGGTTTTAAAAATTGTGAATTGTAGGTGAAAATGATCTTCTAAGGGAGTGATAAAGTCTAGTTAATATCATTACTCTCATGGGAAGCACGTGAGATAAAGCTCAACAGGACAAATGAAATATTTGTTGTTTATGGGGAATCATACTTCTACCAAGATAACTAGTTTTGTTGGTCTCTTCTAAAAAAGCTTGGCGCTTCAACGTAATCACTCATAATTTGTCCTCTCATTAATGTAATCACTCTTAATTAAGACTAAGGGGCTAATTACTAATGCTAACAAATCGAAAGGGTCGATGACTTGATGATTTCATTGTTTGGTGAAAATTCAGTTCAAAACCATGATCACAGATTCGATCCGTAAAATTGATATTTGATTCTCAAATAGTTGTACCCTCTTTGAAGAGTTCGTGGTCTCCCTCTTTAAAAAAAACTACTAATGCTAATAAATAGGCAATATATATATATATGTATAATATAGTGTTGCTTAAAAATAGGAATGGAAATTATAAATACCACTCGATAAATCAAAGTCATGAGAAAAACAATGGTAAGATGACAAATAAGTCCCCACTACAATTTATACATGTTGGGTTTTTCAATTTCAACATAATATTGTATTTGAACAGTTGCAAAAAGAAATAAAGAAAACAAATCATTACGATCTCTGGTCTCACTGTGGATAACCCCATTTATATGATATTTCTCTTTCACAGTTATTTTTTCCGTTGAATTACTCACTAATATAATTGGAATAAGTATACCAATATTAACTTTAAAAAAACAACTAAAAAGTTATTACAATTTATATCCAATATATATAAAATTAAGTTCGTAACAAAAAGTATTCTCATACACTAAAAATGAATTTAAAACATGTTTATAATTTATTATAATTTTTTAAAAAAACAACAACAACATTACTGCTACATTTTATTAAGATTTGTATTTTTTTTTATCAAATTATTCATCACTTAATTTGTGAATTAGTCAGTAGAAAATTTTGTTAATATTAATGAAATGAGTGAATTTATAGAGGGATTAATTAATTTATTGAGTTTTGTACAAAATAAAAGAGAAGTAATTTATTGCGTATTTTGACGTGTTTTGTGTGCGTTAAACTAGTTAAAATTAAATAGATGATAGAAATTATTATTTTTTGAGAAGCTGAAATTATTATTTTTTAACTAATACAAATAAACTAAAATAATGTAATGGTGTGTTTATGGAAAATATTACTAAATTAATAATGCATTAATTAAATTAAATTCATTTAAATAATTTAGTAGCTAGCGAGAGCACTTCTTTCGTATAATCTAATATACATGAGATAACTGCTCGATTCCTCCTTTCCCAAACGTGATTGAATGTGGGTTTCCACTTTAATTTTTGTTTCATTTTAGTCTTTCGACTATCAAATATTAAATTTTCGTCTCTCAACTATGACTTTTATTTCATTTTCATTCGTATATTTTCAAATGTCTAATTTTAATTCCTTCAATTTAATTTTTGTTCCATTTTAATTATTCTCATTAAAAAAAAAAAAAAAAAATTATCTTCTCTCAGAGTAAGCTCTTCTCTCTCTCATTTGTAATTTTTTTTTTCTTATCTTTTCCTCCCCTGCTCATTACCAGATAAAACAGAGTGAAAATTAAACTTCATCAGCCCGAAGCCCAA
The DNA here is from genome assembly GCA_037833695.1 of Sechiopsis laciniata. NCBI lineage: Eukaryota > Viridiplantae > Streptophyta > Magnoliopsida > Cucurbitales > Cucurbitaceae > Sechiopsis > Sechiopsis laciniata. Next base: position 4,558,357 of record JBBMKA010000021.1, on the reverse strand, counting down.
TCCTTTTCTTCATCCTCAAACCCTTGAAATTCTCATCTCCAAAATCCCAAAGAAAAAAAAACAGAGAACCAAACAAAATCATGACAGTAAGGAAAATGTCATTACAACGACAACTTCATTTAAAGACAATTAAACAAAGAAATCATTAAGAACAAAAAAGAGAAAAATATTTAAAATCCTACATTCTATGACCCAGAATTCCAACATGATCCCAGAAAATTACAGCCATTAAAACTACGAACAAGGGAACTAGAATGAATAAATCGTGGAGTAAACTAAACTTATAATAATAGTTCTCTACCTCCATTGATGAACAAGAGCAGCAAAAACCTCAAAAGCCAACGTGAAAAAATTGGGGTTCAAGAAGAGAGTTGAGGCGATCATTTGATTTTCTGTTGAAGCATCAAAAGTCTAAAGAAATTTTTTTAATTTTAAACTGGATTTTGACAAAAATAGAGAACAGAAGAGGAGAGCCACTCACCCAATGTTTTTTTGTTTTTAAAATTTTGATATCGAGTATGATTCAAACGCATTCGAATATTTTGGAGATGGGAATTTCAAGAGTTGAGGATGAAGGAAAGAATTGGATTTAGGGCTGACGAAGTTTAATTTTTACTCTGTTTTTTCTGGTAATGAGCAGGGGAGGAAAAGATGAAAAAATAAAAAATAAAAATCACAAATGAGAGAGAGGAGAATTTAGTTAGAGAAAAGAGAAGTTTTTTTTTTTTTTTTTTTTTTTTAATTTAATGAAAGATACTAAAATGGGACAAAAATTAAACTTAAGACTAAAATTAGATATTCAAAAGTCTAGGGACCAAAACGGAACAAAAATCATAGTTAAGAGACTAAAATTGAACATTTAAATTTCGATGAATCAAAATGAAACAAAGATGAAAGTCGAAGGACCAAAATGATATTTTAATCTTGAATATATGTACTAAAAAAATAACAATATAATTATGAAATTAAACAAAAACACTGTACATTCATTTAATCAATTAAAAGTATACGTCTTCTATAATTAATTAATTAATTTACAACAAATGATCTTTCAACCATAGAAATAATAATAATATCTTAACTGTATCAAATTATAGTTTCTCAAATAAATAAAAAATAAAAAAAAGTGTAGCAAATTATAATTATTTAAAATTTATAAATTCAATCCCAAATTATCGTTTAAAAACTAGCATTGTTTTTCTTTGTTTAAGATTCAGGTATTCTTGAAGTGCAGCAATCATCATTTTGAGGCATATAAAAATGTTTTAGCTAAAAAAAAAAAAAAAACCTTCAACTAAACAACCCTTAAATGAGCATCTTCTTATTTTTGAGAGTTGTGTCAAGAGATGTCCACGAGATGGAGCTGGGAAATGACTTCTCTATCCCCGTCCCCTCCACCAAAATCTATATCCGTTCCCATGAAATTTACCATTTTTTGCGAAGACTGGAGCGGGGATCCAGTTCCCCGTGGGAAAGTTTTCCCTATTCAAATTTTTTTTTTTTTTTTTAATTTTCTAATAATAATCTAAAATAATTATAAAAAATAGAAAATATCTATCAAGTTTCTTAATTAGTAAGGAAAAATATTCATTTGAATACCTAATTTCATAAATATTTTTTTTTTATCCAAATTTTAAATGAGGAAAACAAATATTAAAAAAATAATAATAAAAAAAATCTGTAGATAGGTAGGGATCGAGGAAACGGGGATGGGAATACATTCCTTGTCCCCGATCCCATTTAGCCAACAAAAAATTTTATTTCCTTGTTCTCCGTCTAAACTGGGATTCCCCACGCTATTAGGAGACGGGAAAAATAGACGTCTCTAATTGTGTCAATCTTCTTAAGTCGTAAATTACAACACATTGTTCTCTAATTTCTATAAGAATGCTATCAAACTAAAATACATACATATACATTTATTCGTGCCATGATGCTTCTTCTACTCCAAAAATTACTTAAGTTGGTATTTGATTGGATTTCTATTTAATTTTGACTAATCATTTTTTTTATATTCATGATTGTTCGGGCTAGCTTGTGTGTGCATCTCGATTAATGTTAGGAGACATACCGCCTGACTCTCTATGACATTTGAATGTCAAAAAAATCCGTAGGAAATTAATTTATAGATATAAGTGACCACTATAAATTGAACTTATCATCTTAAGCAACTAATCATAATTATTATCCTTTTTTCCGTTTATGCTTAACAATATTTGTACTCAAGATATTTTGGTCATAAACAAACATTTGGTAATAGTTGAGCTGATATTAGAGTATGTATCATACATTATGTTGTTAATTTCTTCACAACGTAGTATTTATCATATTTTCTTTAGATTTTATTTTTTAAAAGTATGATTCACCAATCATAAATTGTCATGTTATTTACAAATTAACCACAAGTTATAACTAATTTTGAGTCAATTAAAAAACAATAAACGTTTCAAAATTAATTAGACCCAAAGTTGGTTTATTTAAAATTTTGTTCCAAATTAACTTGTTATGAAATCTCCCATTAAAAAAAAAAAAAAAAAACTCATGAAATCCAATTCCAAAAATTCATGAAAACTCTATAAAATAAGAGATATCCCTCATTTGTATGAACCTGAACAGACGAAAGATTGAACACCTAAATTAGAGACTTGAAGAACTCTAGTATTCTGAACAGAATTCTGAGCATCCAAAAGTTCAGTGCCATAACTCTTTAATATCCGTGAGTCATAAAACAACTTCAGAATTCAGAATACTCAATGATAAAAGATTAAAAAGAATATTCACCTACACATTGAACATTCAATTTTCTGTTATACGAGAATAAACTTGTGTTTTTATATCTGTAACTGTTCGGGTCAGCTTGCGCGCACCTCGACTAATGTTACAGGACATACCGCCGGATCCTATAACATTTGGATGTCAAGAAAATTTATAGGAAATTAATTATTAAGTAGGTGACTACCATAGATTGAACTTATAACCTCTTAGCACCTCCAAAGCTTTCTTAACCAATAATGAGAATAAACTTCAAGCCCTCAAATCAAAGTTTGCATCATCCAGGAAATCAACATGCTGAAGACCAATCATCAAAATAGATTGACACAAGTCATAAATTGATCATCAAAGTAATTAATTAATAAGCATGAGGTCAAGCATCAAAGTCAAAAGGTAATCATTCAATTAGATCAATAAGTTCAGATATAAATTTAAAAATCAATAAATAAAAAATTGATGTAAAAATCAACAAATCAAAATGTTGATTCAATATCAACAAGTAAATGACCGATTCAAAGATCAACTAGCCCAAAAATGAATCTAGCGATCAACAAAACAAGGTCAAGAAGTTGTGATAAGTTTCCATATCATGGGATGATGCTCAATCAAACGGCTAGAAAGTAATAGGAGTAACATGAGGAAAATATGACGCGAAGTAGGGAATCACATATCTGGGTGATGTGGACAAAGGGGCCTTTCCTTTGGGCACAGAAGGAAGAGGATTGTGTATGATGACATCCACGACTAACATGGGACCCGCCTGCCACGTGTGGAAATTAGGTAATGAATTTCCGAGTCCTTGATGTAAAGAGTACTCAATTACAATTTGGACGGTTGTGATTGCTTGTGGGTGCTACTGCTAGATGAGATGATTACTATGGTTGACGATTTGATTTCATTTTGCAGGACAGGGCTTGGGTGTATCAGCCTCACACGCAATCATTTTCGTCCATTAGACTCATAATTTTGCCACATAAATCATTTATCTTAGGTATAATTTAAATATTGATTTCAATTAGGTCATATTTTATTTTTGTTTAATTACGTTTTGAGTTAAAGAATAATAAAATGTGAATTAAACTGAGCTAGGTCATATCAAGATATGAACTAAATTACTCTTTTTTGGCATTTATAATTTTAAATTGTATTTTTTTTCAATGTTGTTTAAAGTGTACATCATGTCAATTAAATTTAAATGTGTTTGTAGTTGTGCACATGTACCAAAGTATTTGACACAATTAGTGAAAGAATCTAATGCAACTTGGCAGCTTAACTCAAAAGACTTAGGACCACAAAAAAAAAAAAGAAAAAGAAAAAAAAAAGATGAATTTATTTTGGATACAAAGCTTACCTCCACGCCATCCATTATTTTAAAAGTTGATTTTAAAGTTTCAAATCCAAGACAAAAAAAAAGAAAGGGAAATGACAAGGAGGTTGGGATGTGAATGAAGATGAGGATCAAGGTTTAGGTCAAAATTGGAAACCAAAGATGAAATTATTTTGAACTAAGCATATGGATATGTTAATTTTCTGTATCACTCATGATGTCGTGTATAATTAAAATGTAAAACATTGTTTGTGGACTATTATAAGTATAATTTAATGTTTATGACCCACCGCTCTGAAGTTTTTTTTTTCTTTGTTGAGCTTAGCTATAATTAGGAAGGAAATTCAAATTTATGACTTCTTATTCATAGGAAAATACTTATATCGTTAAACCCATATAGAACTATTATGACCTTTAAGTACTTAAAGTCACGTGAATTTCACAAACGACTAAGCCTTAACGAGGCATTTTGGAGGTCCAAGTTGAAGAGTACAACCAAGTAAAGGCAAAGTGCATTTCCAATCAAGTCAAAGATACAGACAACACTCTGTTTTAATTTTTCACAATCATGCAAGACACAGCCCTAACAATAAAACAACGAGAAAAGATATAACTAATAGTGACTCATCCGACTAATAAAGTACACAATACTATCATAGTTCTAACTTGATATCACTTTAATCTAAACAATAACTTAAGTAACGTGCTTAACATAACAACTACATGCATGCAAGCATCTTTCATACATGCTCAACTAAACAATGACTAAGATAAGTCTTGGTTATTATTATTATTTCTTTTTGGTAATAGGCACACAAAGTGTCAAGATATGCAATAAATGCACAAAATCATTAACCCCACAACACAATATATATATATATAGAGAGAGAGAGAGAGATGCATATTGTGGGGGACATGGGCTTATTTTGTATTGTATTGTGCTGGTTTTTGGGGTTGTGGAAATTTTCCCTTTTTTCATGAACTAAAAAGAGATGTTCCTTTTGGTATTGGATTAAGAGGAAGATGGGCAACATTTGTTTGGTTTTGAGTTTGGGATTTGTTTTTCCATTCATCCCAAACTTATTCTAAAACTTTTTTAACACATCGAGAGAGATTAAAAAAAGATAGAGGAAAGAATAAGGGGGAGATTCCCAAGTAAAATGTCCACTTCCACCATTTGTTCAAAGGGCAAAAAAGAAAAGGAAAAAAAAAAAAAAGTTGTGTGCGTGTGGTGGGACCTAAATTCCACCCTTTTGAATGTACATTCATTTTTGGGTGCTCCTACAAGACATTGTGTTCCCTCACACATCCTTTATCCCATAAATAAATAAATTATAATAACGGTTGCAAATACAAACAAAATGTAGGTTAAATAAATGATAGATAGTGAGTATATAAAAGATGATAAATATTTTCATTGATATGTAATATTTTGGGTGAAATAAGAAATAAAGTATTTAAGAGTTGATAATAAAATAGATTATATCATATCAATTGGAAGATTCTTCTAGGATTTGTCATTCATTAACAAGTGATATCATAGTAGTGCTCCTTTACTCAGCCATTGAATTATGATACTCCACAATTACTTAGTCGAAGGTTTCACTCCCCAATCTGCGTATTGGGGTCCAAGGAAAAACGATTTATGGGGCTCGAGGACAACATCCCTATTTTTTAAAAAACAAAATAAAAGGTCATTCATTAATAATAATAATTGTAATGAAAATGCATACAAACCTGCTCCCAACATAAAATGAGCAAACAGAAATGAAAAAATAACCTTTAAATTAATAAGACGCCAGTCCACAACTCGAACCAAGATTGACCACAAAAGGACGAGGTAAAAATAAAAAAGAATTTTGGAGATCAACATTCCTGCTAGTGAACCAGTAAATCATCGTAAGGGTTAGTCATTATTGTTCATATTACATGACAATAACATTACAAACAAAACGTTACTATGCCCGAGAAGCCAACAAGTACATAATTTAATGAAATTTTATAGAATTTAGTAATTAAGAAGTTATATATTCCAACACTCTCAAACATTAATAAATAAAAGAAAAAAAACATTATTTCAAAATTATTTGATTTGAGTGGAAATATAAAAAGTCTTGATTAGAAGGAAAATTGAAAGAAACGTTTTAAATTCTTATATTTTTAGTGGAAGATATACATTTAAAAAAAAGCATTACAAACAAAATACTACATCGCCCCATGTTTTTGGTTTTGACGCGCATCTCGCACAAAATGTTATTACATATATAAGTAAAGACAAGAACTTTATTGTTGATAAGAGTAACGGTTCAATGACATTAATGTACTTTATTGATCATGATGTCAAAGATTTGAATTCTCCATTCTCCATTGTTATATTCTCAAAAAAGGACAATAACTCCATTTCCTTATTAGAATATACAATAATTTCTCAACTTCTTTTAATTATGTCAAAATTAAAAGATTAACATAAGATTAGTTTTTTAGAATTGAGAGTTTAAACCACTGATCTTGTTGTAAATGTATCAAAATGTCTGGTTTCAAAAAATCAAATCAAATCAAAATGTCATTGAACTATTCCTTAGCTAAGATTAGTTGATTTAAGTGAAACAATAAAACTTTTTAAAAAAATCTTAATTAGAATGAAATCTTATAAATTTTTGAGGAAAATTGGTTATTTTAGTTTATAATTTGTAGAAAAGAAAATATGACCTTTCAATCTTTTAGTAGAAAATATATCTCATCAACCAAGTAAATAATGCTCAATTTGATATTGAGACTGACCACTTGAAATTTAATAATTAAATAATATAATTAGTTTCGCTTTGGGCGTAAAGAAGAAAAATAACATTAATGTGCTTAAATTTAGTTTAAAAAAGATATTTAATAGGTTAATTTTGGATCACAATAGCTAATTTGAGGGTGTCTTCCATAAATATAATTCGATTGGTTTGAAATATGAATTGAAATCAATGTACCCATAACTGAACTTCAGAAAGAAATAATAATAATTTAGAACTCCATAATTGAAAATGTTATATTCTTTCTAAAAAAAGTTATAGTGGTTTCATGTGGTGCCAAGTGGAGATTTTAGTGGTTATGTTTTCATATATATTTTTTAATTAATTAATTTCTTTTTTAAATTTTGGATGGTCAAAGGCGAAAGTAAAAGGTATGGCCCAAGAAATTAAATAAAGAATGTGGTGAAACTCCATAAAATATCCACACATGCCCTCCAATTAATTATTCGTTAAAAAAAGAAAAGAACAGAAAAGAAATTCCTCGTTTTCGATTTCTTTATGTTTTTTTTTTGTTTTTATCTTCTCTTTTCTTTAACAAAAAATTGATTTCCATGGTTAAGAGAGAGGTGGTGCACGCGTGTCACTTGTCATGTTGTTCTATGAACCAATTTCAGTTCTCCATCTTTTCTTCTCTCTCTCAAAAAAAAAAAAAAAACAAAAAAACAAAAAAACTTCTATTATCCTCCTCTTTTCACTTTTTTTTTTTTTTTTTTGTAAACATAATTCTAAAATTATATAACTTCTTATTATATTAATGAAAATTCAATTCAACACCATAATTATGAATTTGATCTTGAAAATTTTGACTCTCATTTATATCTTATTTGTAGGGTTAGTGATGTCTTTTTCCCTAACTTGTACTAAAAAAATCACCTTACTTTGAATTTGCTAACAATAAATGAATGATTGGAGGACGTTAGTTATTTTGATTGGTGATAATCTATTTTAATTCCACGATTACTATTCGATTTCAAAAATTGATATTTAACTCTCATTTTGTTTGAGAGTAATAGTACCGTAGTTGAAATGGATTAACACCAAACAAAATAACCAACTACGCTACCCACTAATTCGATAGAATATTTAAGTTTCCTGTAAATTAAAATTAATTATTATTGATTAATATTTGATGTTGATTCAATCAATGACATAGGGGCTTCTTTTAATATTATATATATATATATATATCAAAGCATTAAGTAACTCAAGAAATTTTATGATCATCGGTAACTATGAAGTTGAATTGGACTAATAATTATGGAGTGGTTTAAGTGGTAAAAAAGAGTTTTGGGATATTTATGATGACGAGTTCAATTTATGGTGGTCACCTATTTAAAAAATTAATTTTCTACGTATTTTCTTGACATCCAAAATTGTAGGGTCAGATATTTGAAAGGGCGACAAAAAAAAAAAAAAACTATTTTGATTAGTACTAGACATTTTATGCAAATTAACAAAAAAAAGGAAAAAAAAAAACAATCAATTTAATCCCTAATTTTTAGAGAGGGTTTGTTTAATATGGATGTCATGGTTACTTATATAGTAAAAAAAACAATTTAATATGGGTGAACAAGAAACAAATTGTGCTTTTAAATGTAAAGTATTACAAGAAAAAGTAAACATTGAACGTGAAATCTGAAAAGGATTGAATTGAATATTGAAGAATTGATTAAAGTGAATGAGAGTTTAAGAGAATGATTAAAGAAGGTGAAAATGGTGGGATTAAAGTAGGGAGGAGGGACATGGTTGAGCGTGGGCATGCATCGCAAATCCACATAAATAAAGGCCAACCTTTTAATATCAAGCAGCTAGCCAGGTTGCAAAGCCCTCCTCCTTTTCTTCTAACTTTGAAATTATGGGTTAAATTACACATTTTAAGGATATTTAAGGTCATCAACTTCGAAAATGTTTATGGATATCAAAAGGGTTGGTGGCGTGTTCATTTGATTGATTGGTTGTAAATTAATTCAAATCTATGGTCACGATCCTGAAAATCATTATTCAACTCTAATCTTATTAGACAGCAGTAATATCTTCTAGGTAACGTTTGTAGTTCTCCTTTCTAATTTAAACACACGAAAAATCTCCTAAGTTTGAATTTAAATTATGATTATATTATACGATATTTATAAAGGGTGTTTGTTTGACTAAATTAACGAGTTATTACAAATGATTTTTTGTAACTCATTTTCAAATAATAACATTCAAATGAGCTATTGAGATTATAATAATTGGGAGTGAGGAGATTCGAACCCAATAACTCTTAGTCATTGGGTGTACACTAATGTCGTTGAGCAACTGCTCTTGTTGTCTTCCAACTGAGCTATTTAATCACTCAAAACAAACATTCATTTTTAATCACTCAAATAATCACTAATTTCTAACTACATTCAATGAGCTATTGTCTACAATCCATATATAAAAATCATCATCCAAACGAACTATTAACTGCAACTTCTCTACAAATAATTACATCCAAACGAGTTATTATTAAAATACAAATTTTTAATCCCTCAAAATAACCTCTCATTTATAATCACTCAAAATAATCATTCTACAATTCCACATCCAAACACCTTTATAGGAAAATGATGAGCCATAAATTTCTACAATTAGAAGAAATACTTCACATTTTAATTGTTGTAAGTTTACTAATTGAAATCTTAATCTATTGAGCTCTAGTGTAGTATAGACTCTAATGTACTAAAATTTATGTCAAGTCTAATAATATTTAATTTACTTTAAAAGAGTCATTTTGGATGGAACCAATATTGGTTTAATTCTTGAACGTTGGATTAAGTATTATTTAGCCTCAAAGACATAAATCATGTGCAAATTTATGTATGAATTCACAAATATTAGAGAAGAAAAAAAGAAGCAACATATAACCTCATGAGGGATTGCATGAATGAACAATCGTCCTTAAAGAAATTTAAAAAAAGCATTACGACTCATCGTACTAAAGATAGGACGACGTGTAGGAAATGAAAGGCAGAAAAAAACAAAAGGAGGAAGGGCTGGATTGCATTGTGTTTGTACTAACCACAAATAAATAAAGCAATTTTGAATCTCTCCCCTTCATTTTTATTCCCTACTCAGAGTCTCTATATAAAGGACGCCTAAAACAATATCTTTTTATTGGAAGTGTTTGGATGAGAAGTTGTAGAGAAATTAGTAGAAAATTTAAAATAAAAAATTGTTTGAATGTTGTTGTTGATAGAAAAGTTAAAATAAAGGTGTTCATTTTTTAATTAAGAAATCCATCCATTACTCATCCCTCCTCGTTGTGTGTAAACTTATTATTAAATTTTCTTAACTATTAAGTCAAGTTTATTATTAAATGTTCAGCTATTCGATTTAGGATTAATTAGATTTAGTTGTTATAATGTTTAAGTTAGTTAGGTTTCTCATTCAAATTTTTATATATAAATATACATTGCTAAGAGAGAAAATAAAATGAGAGTTTTTATTCTTTCAATACGTGATTTTTTTCATTGATTTTTGATCTCGAATTCGTGACCGTGGGATTGAAATGAATGAATATCAAATAGGATAATCAATCGTACAAACTCATTCTGCATCTTCAATTATTATTGAACTAAAAAAGTTTAAAGGAAAAAAAAAGAGTAAATTTGTAAAGTACAAATACTACCCTTCAAAGCTAACTTTTACTAACAGTGGAAAATGAATTATTTCCAGCCTAAAATTTAATTTGATGTATCATGTAAATCAAATACATGTTAGTTTTCCCCTTTAAAAAGTTTGACACAGCATTCAACTATTGTTTATTATAAAATGATATGAAGTTGAATTTCAACTTTAAAAAAGTTTAGTGAAAAATAGAGATTCTTTTTTTGTGAGTTAAAAAATAATCAAAAGTGAGCGCACACTTATGTTGCCAAACTTTACTTTTGGTGACTCTTCTAACTATTACTTAAACATGAGAAATGAGTTCAGAAAATTTATAAAATGGTAATTTATTGACATCAATAACAAATGTTTAAACTTTTGAATTTTGTAAATAAATGATTAAGATACAAGGTTTGGTCACATTTTTGAACAGTGTTGGGGACTGTTTTGTGGGTTCAAATGGGTTTGAGTGGGATGTGAAGCAGGGGATCAATCCAAAAGGCCCATAGCAATCTATATGGTCTAAATTTGCTGGGCCACACCACAAATAGGAAGACTCAAGCTGCAACAAAATAATTATAATAATAATTCAATAAATAAGGAATAAAAAAGTTGTCAATAATTTGGCAATGTGGCTTTTCCAAAATAAAGTGAGGGTACATTGCCCATGTTTCACTCATACATAGATAGCACTATCACCACTCTTATCTTTTTTTTTAATGCCTCCTTTTTCCCTATTCAATTCAACTATCATTTGAACTAAAATTAAATTAAATTATAATCCACTATCATTTTATGAGCTACATTTTTTTTTCCAATCAAATCTAGATAAGTTTGATAGTAGTATTTGGAACTTTTGAAAGATCGTTAATTAGACACTTCCTTTTAAATGCCTTTTCAACTTTGCATATATATATATATATATATATATATATATTATACTCTACTGTTTACCCACATTTCTTTGTGTTATTTTTTTTTTTTTTAAAAGCATTTTTTAGATTAAAACACATTTTAAAATTTAAAGTTTAAGAAGTCAATAGTAAGGTGGTAGGGTAGAACATGTTTTTGTGAAGTTAGATAAGAGTCTCCATTAAAATATATTTTTAATCAAGTAAATTTTTTGTGATTACAAACATAAATCTTATTCTATGAACAATAAATAAATAAAATATTTAATTAATTAATAAGGAGTTTTTTTAGGAATAGGTTGAAAAAGTATTTAAAACAAGATTTAGAAATCATAGTGATAGATATTAATAATTATACGGTATTATTAATACATAATATTATATTTATACACAATAGTGTACTAATAACATATAATATTGTATTAATAATACATAATAATGAATTAATAATACAAAATACTGTATTAATAATAAAATAATATTGTATTATGAGTATTAATAATACCGTATTTATGACTATCGATGCAAATATTTTTAAATTTGACTAGATTTGTAATTATTTTGTTAGAATATGTTATCTATCACAATTTTTCTTAAAATAATGAGGGGAAATTATAAAACTAGTCAAATCTAAAAAATAATTATAAATACGATTTTTTTTTATATCCATGACTGTACGGGCCAGCTTGTGCGCACCTCGACTAATATTACAAGACATACCGCCTGACTCTGCAACATTTGGATGTCAAGAAAATCCGTAGGCAATTAATTCATAGGTCATGGATAATAATACACATTGACACATACTTATTAATATTAATGAATATTTATAATATTTTAGAATTTGTATACATTTATAATTATTTTAAGAGAATGACTCATCAACAATTTATTTATTTTTTTGTACAAGTGAGGGAGGGGAATTACAAATCTTATAAAGATGGTACAATTGCTTTCAAATAAATGAGAGTCAAATACCGATTCTCATGACCATGGTATTGAGCTCAGTTTCCACCAAACAATGAAACCATCCGATCACTAACCCTTTTGGTTTATCAACAATTACTCAATAATAAACTAAAGTTTATATTTTAATTGATTAAAATATATATTGTTTTATTGCATTTTCAAAGAATAGATATATAATTATTAATTTGTTTTTTGTTTAGTCTTAAATTTTTTAATTCAATAATATTTAATATAATAAATTTGAATTTATAATTTTTTAATTAGGAGATCATAACGTGTGCACAAATATAACTGTTTTCATTCCTTTAGAATGTGATCTATCTTATTGATTGTTAAGATTTTTTTTTTTTTTTTTTGAAACACTATCGATTGTTAAGATTTGAATGTGTCTTTAAAAATGCTTTGAAAACAAAATTTTATTTTCTTGATGATATAGAAAGCTAGAGAATTTGAAACTAACTCACAATCTTATCACGGGAAGAATAGAAACCAATCACTATTTCATTGACAATTCATTCATTATTTATTTATTTATTTATTTATTTTATATTTGATACTAAGAATTCCCAACAAAACCATTTCAATCACTGGCAAAAGCTTGGTGCAGCTTTCATCGATCTATTTCTGTCCCTTTTCCATTATCCAACTTAATTATTCAAACTTTTTTTCCTAGCTAAAATACACTTAGTATTTGAAATTTGAATATTGTTTGGTTCCTAAACTTTTAAAATTAACATTTTTAGTCTTTTTTTTTTAATTTTTTGAACACTTGGTCATCGAAATTTGTTTTTTTTTTTTTTTTAGAATCATCGAAATTTGAATCTATAATAAGTAGTTGATATTTTAAAAGTGATATGTTTAGTCTTTTGTATTTTGAAATTGGTCTTTTTTTTTTTAAGATGAAATTACTATTTGTAAGTATATACGTAAAAAAAAAAAAAAAAAACTATCCTAAACTCATGATTTTTTTTTTAACTCATGAAGTTTAGTTAGCCTATGTTAATGCCACATTACCATTATGTAGGTCAATTAATGTCAATTCTACCATGTACTATTTAGAAACTAACTTCAAATTTCAAAAGGATTTTATTATAATTTTTTTTGAATTTTCAAATACCATATAAAATTAAATTCAAATCTCAATTACTAAAATTGTTGATCTTGAACACTATTGGATATTAGTGTTAGTGATTGTTTATTAATTTAATATCATTTATTTTCTTACTTCAAAAAAAAAAAAAAATCATTTATATTTTTCTAACATAAAGTCCATTGAACTTTTAAGTTTAAAATTTTACTCTCAAATTATGTGATCTTGTTTCTTTCCATTGTAACGTGTGATTCATGATATTTATCGTATTTTTACTCTCTTACTCAACACTTCTTAAAGACTTTGTTTTCAAAAAAAAAAAAACACTTCTTAAAGACTCAGTAATATATTAGAAACTAGGATCAAATTACAAGACTTATATATCATGTTTACACCATTTATTTTTTTTTTCTTTTTTTTTTTCATTAAAATTGTTAAATGGCATTTCTGTAATTTTGTTTCTCACCATTTTTTCAACTTTGTCCACTTTGCCATCAAAAGGCACCAAAACACTTTAATCCTTGAGCAAAAAAACAAAACGGTCAGACCTCTAAAAATAAAGAGGGCAATTTAGATGTAGTCGTGACTGCACTCCAGCCATAATATCAATATATGTGGTGGCTATCAATATATGTGGTGTTTTTGGGACCACACATCTCAACCATTTTTTTTTTTTATGAAAAAAATAAAAACGTGTGTATAATATCATGGTTGGAGTGCAACTAAGACTGCACCCAAATTACCATAAAAAATAAATATTTAAAAAAACCCCAACAAAGTACTTTGCCATCCCCTTTATTAATAATCACTCATCCAAACCCTAAAAAAAGTTGGGAAAAAAAGAAGCAAGGGCTTTATCGTCATTTCAACCGATAGAAAGTTCCTTTAAAAAATAAATACAATTTTGTCTTTTATTGTCTTATAATTGGGTCCCATTCCACGAATATAAATCCAAAGTCTATGAGCTCATCAAGACTTCAATGCGGGGCCCATGTAATTTATCACTCGATTTCCTTTACTATCCGTACAATTTTACATTAACTCTTAGATCAAATAAGGGTATAAGCTTGTGATGGAAACTTTCATTTATATTGAAGAATTAGGAGCCTTTTTGATAAAATAATCTTATGACTTGTTGGGATGGAAAATTCTTATTTGAGTTGAGTGATTGTAAGTAGTTAAATTGGAAGGGATATTGTACTTAAAAAAGTTTTATGGGACTTTACGAATAATATTTTTTTTTTAAATTATGAAATTTTTTGGAGCTACTTTTGAAAAAATTTGAATAAACTTTTCGTAACTTTAACAAAAAAAAAAGTATTCATTAAAAATTAGCAAAGAAAAAATATATAGTAAAACTCGGGAAAACACGTTGCTTTTGACCCACAAGTCGGGCCTAGAAAAAATAAATGACAAAAAGCTGTAAATCAAGAAACATATAAAGTGATTCGAGACATCATTCGACAATTTTACGTAAGGGATTGGTAGATCCAAATATAAAAAAATTAGTGATAAATAGTCAATACTTCATTGATTGACGTTGAAAAAACTTTGGAGGCTAACAATAACAACATAGTAACTACTAAAAAATAAAAACCCACCAAAGTAGAAAATAAAAGCTTCAAAACCGTAAATGAACGAAGGAGCACTCATCCATCACTAGAATATATATTCCTTTATTGTGGTCTTTGATTCAAAACCTATGTGTTTACTTTAAAACCAGTAAAATAATTAGTAATATACAAGAAATATGAATGAAATAAAACATTTGAAATGAGGTTATAAACATAAATACATTGGATTGGTCTAAATTTCCAATCATAAGATCAAAAAAGGAAAAAATATGGAAAAAATATATGAAAGTTATTGCTCCTTTAAAGGAAAAACATGAAGCATGATTATCTTAAAAAGTGGATGAAACTTAGAAAGAGAAGATTTATTGATATTGGGGCTAGGGCTTGAGTTTTTATGACTTTTAACTTTAAAGGAATAAAGGGAAAAAATGGCAAAGATAAAAAAGGGGATTATGTTGGGGAAGGGAGGGGTGTGTAAAGTAAGTGTGTGTGTGCATTGAGAAAGACTAAAGATCAAACATTGTCCCTTTTCTTTTTTGACTGGTTTTGTCCCCTCTTTAGACCATTCTTTGGATCCTCTCTCATCAACACATTTCTCTCTTTTTCTTTTTCTCTTTTTTATGCAGATTGATTTTGATTCTCTATCATTATTGATGAGATTGATAGGAATTTTATATGAGTTGTATTTTTGTAATTATAAATGTTGTTTGATTCAAAATATGCAAAAATTGTTTTTTAGATTGAAGTCGTAACCTTTTATTATTAAATTTTAGACCTTGGTCATTTAGCAAAAAGAAGGATAATAATACTCTTAAAAATGTTTTGTTAAAGGTCAAAATAGTTATTATTATTAATGAAATGGGATTGAAAAGTTATGCATGAATGTACCAGATATCTTTTGATAAAGAAATTTGAGTGGTTGTGATAGAAAATCATTGTTTGTGTTAAAAAATTATGACTTGTTGTGATAGAAAACTCTCCATTAAATTTATGAATTATGAGTAGTTGAACTAAAAGTGATATTGTACTACGAGGGTTGAGTCTATACATATATGTTGTGCCAACTCTTTTTTCTCTCTCTATATATAAATAAATAAATAAGAGAGAGGAGATTTAAATATTTAAATTTTTTTTATTATCGGAAGTAAATGTTGTTATACATGTTTGGCCAAAGTAAATACAACTCAACAATAATGAAAATGCATTTTTGGTCAAAAAGTCATAAGTTCAATCACTTAACTCTAAAGTATTGTGTTAACGTGAGAAACATGTATTAGATGTGTCAAATGTGACACATCTAGTGACACATCTAATACATGTTTCTCAGGTTAAGCACAATACTTTAAAGTTAAGTCATTGAACATACGACTTTTTTACCACACATCTAAAATCATAATGAACGACCACTTTATATATTGTTGAAAAAAAATGAATTAGTTAAATCTAAAAAAAATAATTATAAATATAGTAATTTAAAAAAAAAAAAGCAAATGTAATTATCGATATTAATGAATATTATCACCTACCTTTTTTTATCATACTCATATTAATAAATATTTATAATACAATATTGAAACATATTAATAATTATAAAAGTAAATATTTTAGAATTATACGAGTAGAATAGGCCATCAAATATCATGTCCAAACAAAAAAGGAATCATAACGAATGTTCAAAAATTCATTGGGTCTTATTATTATGCTTGGGCTTGGGCTTGATATTTGGTAATCTCAGATTTTTACGTGTTTGGGCTCCAGCATAGTATGGACTTTATATTTATTGGACCTAATACTCTTTAAAATTTATATTTTAATACCATATTAGATAATGTAAATATTCATCTCAAAATTAATTAGTAATTGAACACATTAAAAGAGCCCATTCAAAAAGGGAAATATTTTCAAGATTTTACCATTTTTCGCTAAAAGAAAATGTTTAACTTTTTTAAAGAATGTGTAAGAGCTTGTTTCTTTTGAAAATTATTATTATTTATAATTGTAGATTTTTTTTTTTTTCTTATTAATGCCTTCCCTTGTTTACCTTTTTTTTTTTATTATTATTTTTATTATTATTGTTTGAGTATTTAAATTGTGTGTTTATTTTGGGATGGGTTTTTTTTAGGGTTTTGGTGTGTGGTTTATACCCTTGCCTAAAGAGGAAATGTCCCTTTTGTTTAAATATTAGAGTTTTGGTTTTTTTTTTTGGTTTTTTTAATTTTTTAATTTTATTATTATTTTTTTAATTTTATAATTTCTCAAACTCCAGCCGTCCAAATCCCATCCTCCCTTGAGATTTGCGCACAAAAACACACAGCCCAATCCCTCATTGCTGTCGCCACCTATCCCTAGCCGCCGTAGCCACGTGGATCGATCCCAACCGTCCGCCTACACCAGCCTTCATGCAGATCGCCGCCACGTGTCAGCCGCTGGGCACCTCCTCGTCGTCGTGCAGAAAAGCCCAGTTTGGCGTCTTCCTTGCGTGAGTCTACGCCGCCGACGAGCACCCAGCCACCGTTCCTCCGACTGCAGCACGCTCACACCGTCGAAACCACCTCCCAACTGGTGTTTCGCTGCCACCGTCGTCGACCAGCACGCCATTAGTCTCTATCTCCGTCAAGCATTTCTTTCGTGTGGGTTTCGGTTCCATGCACTCCCGAGCCTTATTCTTGTCACTTATCACCTCTTTTCTCCTTGTAAGTCACCTTCTCCAACCCTTATCCTTTGGAAACCCTCTTTCTCCATGGATTCCGGCGAAACGTCCAAGCTTAAATCACAACTTCTTTTGCAGATTGCCAAGGCTAGGGAGCTTCGTTTGAAAATTCTAGACCAGATCCGTGATATAGAGATCGAGACCTTCGAAGCGATGTATGACCCACTCCGTTTCGCGGCCACGCGCTGCTGCCATGCTCCGGCGAGGTGTTTCCAGACAGTAACTTCTCCTCGATCTCGTGATTCTAACCCCCTTTGTGGCTTGTTTAGCTTGTCCCTAATGAACTTTCGGCGTAGTTTTTATGTTTAGGTGACCCGGGTTTCATTCTTAGCTAGTAGAGTTGTACGAAGTTCGGTCAAGTCGTCGGAAGAGGTAAGGGGTTTCATTATGAGTTGGGTGTGCCAATTTCATGGAAAGTAGTGGCATGACTAGGGTATTTTAAGCTTTAGCACGATTAAAATGCATGTTCGGTCTTGTTTGTTTATGTATACACATTCTGTTGTGCGTGACATGTTAGAGACAGCTCTGTTTTAGGTCCACTGTTGCTTTGTTTATGATTTTACATGATGGTGTTGATTGACTCGACTGTAGGACCTACATCTAGTATTGTATTGTGTTATTTTCAGGCCATGGACCATGCTGTAATCTTGTGCTAGTTTAGGGACTCGTGTGTCCTCTGTTATTTTATTCCTGTTTTTATTTCCACTCGTTTGGATCGCATGTGCCATGTTTTTTTTTTTTTTTCTACTTTTGCTTGTTTTTTCGTTGTGTACGTTGGAAGGGGGGCCGGACATGACCCACTTGACCCCGACACCTATGACAACGACCCGGTACGTGAGAAGGGGGCAGTCATGACCTGCTTGCGAAACCTACTAGAAGAGACCACTGAGACAGATGAAATACCTATCGGTTCGCCTGCATGCCTATCGGGATGTTGTCTGCAGACAGTTGGTTCCCTCATGCCTGGGGTTAGCAGATGGCGCCCCTGGCCCGAGGTTTAGGGTTCCTTTGTGGATTCCCTCACTCGTGGCCCTCCCTGATACGTTCAGATGTTTTGCATGACATTCGTGTATGCTCTTGGTGACACGACCTGAGTGTCGTTGTCTTGCCCGAGGTTCAGGGATGCTGTGTGTTCCCCTCCCCGTGGCGGGTCCCTGGTAATGGTCAGGCTACCCCGAGACATTCCAAATAAAGAGGATCGTCGATCGAAACTGGTGTATGTCTCCGCGAACACAGTATGAGACGTGTCTCAACCCGAGGCTTAGGGAATCTGCGTGTTACCCTCACTCGTAGTCTTTTTCCTGACAGAGGTCAGAGGTCTTGTTGACATTCGTATATACCCTTGTCGTCACGGTATGAGTACCGTTGACCTAGGTGTTTGCGACCCTACTTTTGTTTGGACTACTGTTCTTAGCTCGAGTACTTGAGTCATGTTAGTGCTTGCATGATTTCCCCCATAGTGAACTTCTTGCTGGGTATATATATTTATATATGTACTCACCCCTTATATCTTTCAGGTATGGGAGCTCACCAAGGTGGCTGACTGTGGAGCTGTATGATCATGGGCACGACGCCATTTTCTTCAGCATTGTTTTATCGTATTTAGTTATTTTGGACTCGTACCATGTTTTCTTTCTAGTTTTGGACTTGTTTTTTTGTTATTATGCTTTATGAATTTTCATGGGATCACAAACTTCGTTTTTAGAACTATTTTTAGCTTTTTGAGACTATCTGTTTATTTCATGAAATGAGAATGCATGTCGTGCCGTTTTACTTCAATTTTTCTCCCGTCATGCATAAGTAACGTCCCCATTAGAGTTCTTTTAGAAAGTCGGGTCGTTACGGAATGAAAAAATTAATTTGATCATAAAAAGTAATATTTCATATTTGTAGACATTCTCTAAAAGAGTAATACAATTTTACACCTAAAAAACTAAGTACCGAATCAAATCAGATGACTTAACCATCAATCTGCTCTCTTAACATCCACCAACATGAATTATACAATACCATAATTGTACTAAACAATTGATCGAAAAAGAGAAAACGGTAATTAAAAAATTAATTCATCAAGGCAGAAAAGCCATTGTAAATGTTTGAATTAAAATTGGATTTTAATCTATATATATAAAAAAAGAACAATAATAAAGTAATGGCGGCTGCAGGCTGTTTGATTCGTAAGCCATGAGGTTCCACAAGTTTGGTAAAATGCTAAAATCCAAAGATTTAGCTCCAACATGTTGGCCCAATTTAATTTCATAATATGTGGAAAATTTGTAAACAAGTGGAGAAAATAAAGAAGAAGAAAATTTAAAATTGGGTTATTCTTTCTATTAAGGTTTGTGGAGTTTGAATTTGGGCAACAAAATGGGCAAAGTTCAATAAGACAAAATCTAATAAAGTGTTTGGGGATCTTTGAATTCACAGATCAGATTTATGAACATCAAGTGGCATCTTTATCTAACACTTTCCTATTATCTTCTGATGAAACTATTATAATTAAAATTATAATAGATCACCTATTTTAATAAAATAAGTATGAATGTTGTAAGATTTGAAAATATTTGTATTTAGAGTCATAAATACGGTTCAATACAATATTATTAATATAGTATTATTTATTATTAATAAAATATTATATATTATTGATACAATATTATATGTATAAATACAGTATTGTGTATTAATACACTATTATGTATTATTAATATCGTATCATTATTATTAATACCTATGATTATGATTGTTAATTTTTTTTAAAGCGACAATATTTGTAATTATTTTCTAAATTTGACTAATCTTGTAAGTTTTCCAAAATAAAATGATTATTGGTTTCAAAAAAAAAAAAAAAAAAAAAAAGATATTTTTTGGGTCAACTTATATACATCTTAACTATTTTTATTTGATGTACTGTTCGATCTTGATGTTGAAGATCTTATACTGGAAATGTGAGAATACCTCATAACATTTAAAAGATGAGTGGATTATTATGGATGTCTATATTATCAATTACTTTAAACATTTTTTTTTAGAATAAAATAATTAATTTCTAAAAAGATGACCAACATTTGAAGATGTTATCTTAGGAGTTTGACCATACTTATTACACTTTAAGGTTTCTATCATCACCACCAAACCAAAGGTTTTTCAATAGTCTTTCGTGGGAATCTAATGTTCATCTCTCTTACTAAATAGTAAGAACTCGCTAAAGGAAAGGGAAATAGGTTAACTCTCGAATGGGCATAAATCTCCTCCCACCACGAAACAATCATTTTTAACTTACAATTTGAACCTTTATCGACAAGTTCCACACATGATCGTAACAACACACCAACCACTATTCAAATATGCCACCAATAACCAATCGTTAAGCCAAAATAAACTAAAATCTAGCACTATTCTAACAGAAAAACAAAAAACCAACAACGTGACCAAAAAAGATGAAAGAAGGACAATTAGTAGACACATTGTTCTAGACAAGGTGTTGAATCAGTTCGGTCGGACTGCTGTGAATAATTGAGACCTGGACATGGACAGATGGACTAGTGATTCGACCCCTAGACCAACTCGACTAGACCATCAGTTTTATAGAGAACTCGATCCAACCCCTTCAAACCAACAATTTATTCTAGAAACCCAAAAAATCTTACCTCAAGCCACACAACATGTAGGGTTCTATGACCGTGCCTTTCTTCTTGACACGTTTGAACACAAACTATAATGTTTCTACATCCCTCATTCTCTAGAGAAAATGTTGGTGGATGCGTCGGTGAACACATCGATGATCTCCTAGTTCAAAACTCAGTGAACGCATCATGTTCGCTCAACGGGAAACTCAATGTTTTCTTCTGAGAATATTCTTTGTCACCAATAGTTTCAATATGGTCATTGTCTTCTCGAATCTTCACGAGGATAATTGACCGTCCTTCGCATTTAACTTCAGTGAATGCATTGTGCTCACTCAACGGAGATGGATAAACCCAGCTGCCTTGATTCTTCCCACAATCGAACGAAAACAACTTTTTAAACTTCATCCCTCTTTTGCCATGCAAACCTCTTCTCATAGTCAAAACATACCTTCCCCTCAACATGCCTTCTATTCCTTAAAGAAAATCAACCTTACATTCACCAACAAATCCCCTAGGAGCCTCTTCGACGCTCCATCACCTCTACCCATCAATTGCTCCGAGTGAACTTTGACTTAACTCCTCGAAGCTCCCCTTGTTGGCTTTTTGGTTAATTATCTCAAATTAATTAATTATAATTAATTAACTAATATTTTGATGATAACAAACTTGGATTTTGTGTACTTATATTTTTGGAGTTTTTAAGTTTTTATTATGTAGAGCTTGGAGAGGCGATTCCAACGCATTTTGAATCGTGCAAATCGGAGTTAAAATGAAGAAGACATAGACAAATGAAGATTTGAAGAAAAATCGCCTATGAAAAAAAATGGGACTTTCATTTTCAAATTGTTTCCTTTTGAACCAAAACTCTTCCCATCTTATCTTCATTCAATCCTAGCCATATACTACATTTGTCCAAAATTCAATGGTCTTCATTCATCATATCTTCATCAAATCTAGTCCGTCGATCATTTTGCCCTAAATCTAACGGACACCTTTCATCTTCTCCCTATTAAATCCATAGTCTCCATAACAAAAATTAGACAGCAATTATCATATTCAAAATAGCTCCAAAAAGTCTCATTTACTTCATACGTTCTTGAATCGACGCATTGTAAATTTTGTGAAGCAGTTGTCAACGCCAAACTTGCGAATCTTGCCTACGAGAGGTACTTTGCGAGTGTTATTTTTATTTTGTATTTGGGATTTGTATTAAGGTGTGGGTACACCTTGGATTGTGAGAAAATGAAATTGGTTTAATCCTGAACCAGTGAAAAAAATTTAAGTTTCTCTTTAGCCTAAGAAAAAAAGAGTTTGAGTGGTTTAATCCTGAACCCGATAAAAGGATTAGGGGTTTCTCTTTAGCCTAGGAAAAAGAGGGTCGTGTAGATTTGGTTCTCACCCGCAAGAGAATCATTTATTAAAATACCTAAGGAGGGCCTTAGGGAGTGGAGTAAGATTTTCGAACCACTATAAAATTCAGTGTCTTTCTCTTTCCCTTAACTTTTACTTTCCGCTATTTAAATTTCTTGCTTACTAATATTTTATTGTTGGATGATTTTAGTTTACCAAAGTTTAGATCTTAAAAGTTTATTTTTAAATAAGTAAAAAGTTGGCTAACCCTATTCACCCCTATAGTGCTGCCTTTCGATCATACACCCCTCACGACTTCCATTAAGTTGCCATCTCACCACTCGCCACCAAGCCCCCAAGTTGCCTTAAACACGAACTTCATAAAAAAAAAAAAAAAAAAAAAACTCAATAAGGTCCAATAACACGCACCATTGTCCTCATAATCACTCATGATGAAGTCTTCAAACAGAATTTTTTCGAAGTTTGTAGAATCTTATTGTTATTTATTAGTTGGAATAATAATTCTTAAATTTCAACTCGAGAACTCTTTAATTTCAATTGGTATAATGATACGTCTATAATCTAGAGATTTAAAGGTCAAAAACCAAATCATAACGTTAATAGGTGTATATTATCCTTAACAAAAAACTACATATTCGAATCTATTGACCCTTATTATGATGTACAAAAAAAAAAAAAAAGAGAATTTGTTACAAATAGCAAATTTTAGCATTTGACAAAATTTTTAAATTATTTCGATATTTCAACTTTCATTATCTTCAATCAATTTCACTAAATTGAAACTATCAATTTGCAGACTGAAATGTCGCAATTGAGTGGAATGCCCATTCTGATATTTGAAATTCCACATTTGCTATGTTTGAATTAAAAAAAAAAAAAAAAAATTAAAACTTCATATATATATATATATATATGAAAAATCCCGAAAAAATAATCTAATTTAAAATAATGTATTTAGCACTAATTTTTCCCCCCTCAAAAAATACCCGTCAACATGTGGGTCCCAACTGACAACTTTTAAAATTTCCAACGTAAGACCAATTTTAGAAAATAAAAAAGCGATGAATATATATATAAATATATATTTGGAAAAAGAACAATGATGAAGAGGGTGTCCAGGTTCATCCTCCCAACCCAAAAAATAGTATTCAAAGGGGCCTCCAAATTTCTCTTTACATATATTTACATCCCATTTTCTCAAAAGAAAAAAAAAGGAAAGTTGCATAAATATCCCTTTTAATCGTCTTGTTCCCTAATCTCAGTTTAATCTCCCCTTAATCCTGCTCTAAACCCAGCCTTGGTCCCCATCCAAGATGGCGTCCATGGCAACTCCTCTCACCAAAACCCCATCATCCCTATTTCACAAATCTTCCACCACGCATTTGGGTGCTCCCATCAAAATCTCCCTTTCCCGGCCGAAGAAGCCGAATCTCCGGCTTCGGGTTTCGGCCGGGTTGATCGAACCGGACGGGGGCAGGCTGGTGGAGCTTCTGGTTGAGGAGCCCTTGAGGGGTTTGAAGAAGAACCAGGCCCTGTCCTTGCCCAGGATCGAGCTTTCCAGCATCGATATCCAATGGGTTCATGTGCTCAGCGAAGGTTGGGCCAGTCCCCTTACTGGGTTCATGAGAGAATCCGAGTTCCTCCAAACGCTTCATTTCAATTCGCTTAGGCTTCCAGATGGGTCTGTTGCTAACATGTCTGTGCCCATTGTTCTTGCCATTGATGATGCTCAAAAGCACCGGATCGGCGAATCCACCAGTGTGGCTCTGTTTGATGCCAACAACAACACCCCCATTGCTCTTCTCAAGGAGTAAGGCTTTTTGTCACTTTTTGTTTTGCTTTTCATTTCTCTAGTTTATGTGATTTGGATTTGGTTAAGCCTTTGTGTATTGTTCCTTTACTTCAT
The DNA here is from genome assembly GCA_037833695.1 of Sechiopsis laciniata. Classification (NCBI taxonomy): domain Eukaryota; kingdom Viridiplantae; phylum Streptophyta; class Magnoliopsida; order Cucurbitales; family Cucurbitaceae; genus Sechiopsis; species Sechiopsis laciniata. The sequence continues at coordinate 4,533,670 of JBBMKA010000021.1, read as the reverse complement.
TAGTAAGTTTTTTTCTCTTCTGTTTCTGTCTGTAGAGTGCATGCTTAACTTTTTACATAAACTTTCTTGCTTTTTTCATTTGAATGACTGCTGAGCTAAGCTCACTTTTTAAGGACTGAATCCATCTCTTTTTAACAGTTCTGAGATGGATGGTTATACTATATTATCCAATATGGTATTAGAGACCATTAAATCCAAACAGGTATTCAGTCTAATAATAATAAAATTGGAAACCGAGTAAAGATTGGTGAACCCAAAAGTTGAGGGGACATGTCGAGGACTTCATTATGAGAGTAATTTAGGTCATACCATGTCTTTTTATGCCCACATATGACCTCATTTTGTTCTTTAACCCAAAAAATGCCACATTTTTTCTCTTTCATTATTGTCGTACATTGTAAAAGTGGTAAGACCTCCTAACATTAATAAGATAAGTAGACTACTTTCTCATAATCAATTGGTGGCTCATAGAGTCATACTATCTAATATCTTAGGAACATATGGTTGATGGTATGATGAAGATTTTGTTTAATGTCTAATAATAACAGTAACATTCTCTATTGAGATCATTGCAAAAAAGCTAATGAGTCTTTGATTTCTTTTCTGGATTTATCAGCATTGAGATCTACAAGCATCCCAAAGAAGAAAGGATAGCAAGAACCTGGGGAACCATTGCCCCCGGGCTCCCTTATGTTGATCAAGCCGTAACCAATGCTGGTAATTGGCTGATAGGAGGTGACTTAGAGGTTATAGAGCCAATCAAGTACCACGATGGTCTTGACCGTTTCCGACAGTCACCTGCAGAACTACGGGAAGAATTCACCCGGCGAAATGCAGATGCAGTGTTCGCGTTCCAACTTCGAAACCCTGTACATAACGGGCATGCATTACTAATGACTGATACCCGCCGTCGACTGCTCGAGATGGGTTACAAGAACCCCATTTTGTTGCTTCATCCTTTGGGTGGCTACACCAAGGTAGATGATGTTCCACTTAGTTGGCGAATGAAGCAACATGAGAAGGTGCCTAATTTTGAACCATCTATCCTACGCTATTTGTTGATTGTCTATGGAAAGCTCTAAACCAAATGAACTGTGTTGATTCTACCAGGTACTCGAGGATGGTGTTCTTGATCCAGAGACAACCGTCGTCTCTATATTTCCATCTCCAATGCACTATGCAGGGCCAACTGAGGTGCAGTGGCATGCAAAGGCAAGAATCAATGCAGGAGCCAACTTTTACATTGTTGGACGTGACCCAGCTGGAATGGGCCATCCTACTGAGAAAAGGGACTTGTATGATGCTGACCATGGGAAGAAAGTTTTGAGCATGGCACCTGGACTTGAGCGGCTAAACATCCTTCCTTTCAGAGTACGTTTATTTCGAATGCTATGCCATCAAACATGTTGTTTGAACTCACTTAGGTTGAGGAGTTGCTCATCTATTTTGGTATGCTTTCAGGTTGCTGCTTATGATAAAACTCAGGGCAAGATGGCCTTCTTTGACCCCTCTAGAGCTCAGGATTTCCTTTTCATATCAGGAACCAAGGTAATTAATTACCTGCTTTCATTATAGTTCTAGTCATTTTTGACGTTCTGCTTTTTTACTACTATTTGTTTCATATAAATGTAGTCTCAAACGTCAATTGATCTTTATCCAATTGAATAGCAATGAAACTAAGGTTGGCAAGTCACCATACAGAAGGTGTCATACATGGCAACCATTGAATATATTGAGTGTGCCACATCAGCTTCCACATGATTTGGTGCCATATTAGGACTAAATTTAGGGTGTGTTTGGGACAATGGTTGAGTTGGGATTATTATAGTAGAGAAGTTATAATAACCTACATTTAAGGTGCCGGTTATTAATAAGAGGGATTATGACAACCTGTATTTAGGGGGCAGTGAGATTTATTATTACTGAGTGTTATTGAAGTTGGAACAAGTGGTTATAGACTAACCTACCGGTTGTTATAATCAATAGTGCAAACACGGGAATAATCAAGCATAATAACGCACCCTAAACAGAAACTCAAACGACCCTTATAGATTAACTAGATATAAATTGTGATTTTTGGTTGTATAATGGGTAAACATATGTTGGGATCATGCAGATGAGAACACTAGCAAAGAATAAAGAGAATCCACCAGAAGGGTTTATGTGCCCAGGTGGATGGAAGGTGTTGGTTGATTATTATGATAGTTTGGTACCTGCAAGCACAAGCAGTGGCAGAGTTGCTGAACCTGAAGCTGTTCTGGCATAAACTGAGGCTGCTGCTGTATCAGAGAGAAAAGTATTATAAGTTTGAACATACAGTGCAAGTGAAGAATAAGATCATGAAATGAGACAATGTGTTACCTAAGCATAACATAATTTGTCTCACTTTGTAAATTATGCATCTTTGGATTTGGTGTACTAAGCCAGCATATTGTGTAGGAGAATGCTTTATGTTCAGTTCTATAAAGGAGGTGAGTTTGATATTGATGGATTTGGTTTTGAGGTTAAACAACTTCACTGAATGTAATCACTATATTATTGTAACAGAAACCCTTTGTCAGTTCTACAATTGCCGGTATTGTTTTCAAGTACTGAGTACCAATGACAATGGGTATAAAATTTGATTTCCACATAGCTTGTTCTTTCTATGTAACAACTGCAAATGATTTAATTTGTATAGATATATTTTTTTTTAAAAAAATCTGTGTGGTTTTACTTTTTTTAACTTTAAAATCTCAATTTTAAAGTTCAATCGCAATTGGAGTGGAGGATTACAACTCATTCCTTCTTTTAATCATTAATCTATATTTAGTGAGCTGTACTATCTTTATCTCGGCTTTAAAACCTCTATTTTAGTCTTAAAATGTTTTAGAACTCACTTTTATTGAACTCCATTGTTCGCTCTTGTAAAAGTTGTTGTTTTTTTTTTTTTGTTAACTTTGAGGTTTGCTCCTTTAAATCTAGGGGCACTACAAATCCATTTCTACATTGTGCATTGGGATACATCGAAGGAATTGAGACATAATTAGGGGTGTCTTCAAATTATTGTCACAAGCAAGTATCAAACTTGGAACCTCAAGGGGAACATACTTTCAAAATCTAAGTTTTCAATCAATTGTGCTACCACTCCCTTGAGGACGTCCGCTCTTATTCGATTTCAGATATAAAAATGGAATTGTGTGAACAGTTAGAATTTGAATGGAAAAAAGAAATTAAAATTGAGATATTAAAAAAAATAGTATGAAAGTTGCACCTAAAATTGGAATGTCAAGATTGAAGAGTTTGACATCTTATTCTTTTGAGGTCGGATGTTTGGTGGTCAGTTGTTAACTTAACCCCTCCCCAAAACCCGGTTTGAACTAAGTTATGCCATGAATTAATGTCAAATGACAAAATTGTCAATTGTAAAGATGAAGAAACTGTGATAATTCTTCATGTTCGCCACCAGAAAGGAGTCTGGTGATTGAATACAGAGGCACGGTTTTGAAATTCAAAATCCCAATCGTTCTTAGACGACATTCCAACACAATCTAAGATTTCAAATATAATGGGGTTCAAAAGGAATTTAACACTATTGAGCCACACTTCAAGAACAATGCAGAAGAAACTGAAGTTTCTCCTGAATCTACTGTCAAGACCAAGAACCAGAACGAAGCTCTTGGAGAGGATTGCGAGGATTCAGATGGAGATTTCTGAAGATATGGCCATTTTAACTTCATCTATAGGAGATTTCAAGCCTAAGAATGAGGAGATAAAAGAGACAGACAAAAACTTCAACCAACATTAGTCATGTTGTCGGAACAAAAATCAAAGAAAAATAGTAAGGAAAGTGAGACAAAAACACGATGATTTACGTGGTTCAACAATAGTGTGTTAGACTGCTAGCTACGTCCACATACAAAAGAGAGAATGGTTTAATTAGAGAGAGATACGTATACAAAAATGTTGAGAAACCTCTGGCTAAGTAATAGTGAGGCATCATAGTTTCCAAACATCTCAAACAAATCATGAACCAAAGGATAAAGCCCATGTGAACCGCCTTTAACAATTCTATATTCCTCGTTGGAAAAGGAAAATTCTAGATCATACACATGTTCAATCGACACCTCCTTTCCTTGGATTTATGAAAGAAAAAGAAGAATCTGAGATGGAATTCTTATTCAATCTAAGAACGCAGTCAAACACATACCGCCGCCATCATCGATTCGTAAAGGATAGCATAGAACCAAATCCCTAATCTTCCATTTGTTGTGCTACTGCGATCACTCGAACGTATTTTGCCTACGACATTCACATTTTGCATTCAAATTTCTGAGTGGTTTTCAAGTTGGTTGCATTTCTCTAGTCCAGCCAAATTTATATACGTTCAAATTTAACTTGCTTTAGGAGGAGTTTGGAAGTTAATTTGAGAAAGTTATTTGTGGTTAATAACTTGTTTGAATGTGATTTTTTTGTAGATAAATAAGGGCATGTTTGGCCCACCAGTATGGAGTGGACAATTTTATACCCCCATCAATATCCTTGTTTGGGCCGTATGTATACCATTTGTTTTCCAACATTTTTGAAACCTCCGCCAGTTTAATTTAACTTGCCCAAAATACCGGCACCTGCTTGATTTTTTTTTTTTTTTTTTTTTTTTTTTCCCCTCTTTTTTTTTG
>JBBMKA010000021.1:4502903-4528912 GCA_037833695.1 Sechiopsis laciniata | reverse complement strand
GTAAATATAATGTCTACCATTTGTTTAAACATAAAATAATAATAACAATAATAATAATTAAAATGTAGTGTTCGTGTGGTGGGCCATAAATTCCACCCTTGAATATACATTCATTTTTTAATAAATAAAAATGCATTACAAACAAAACATTACACCCTCCCATGTAGTGCTTTAGTTTCGACCAGCGTCTAGTTCGAAATTATGTTATATATATATAAAGTAAATGATTTGTAATCGTGGTATTTAAAATACTTTTATTTCATGTAATTATATCCAAGGACTTTGGTTCTCGATTCACTATGGTTACAAAAACTCTTAGTTAGGATGAAATTTCATTTCCAATTAAATTCTTAAAATAAACAATTTTTAGTTTATTATACAATACGAAGTTTTGAATCTTTAATAAAAAAAAAAAACAAGAAAATAATATAAATGAGTTAAAATAATACACATGCATTATAGTATAAATATATATATATTTAGCAAATTATTTTTGAGTTAAGTGGTTAATTTATGAATATCGAAATATAATTTATTTTTTCAATGATAAGGTAGAAAGATTCAAACAATTGAATCGTTATTGATAAATGTTTTGATTATTATGCTTATAATAAATTAATCTATTTCGACCTCGTACTTGATAACGTTTTTTGAATTTAGGAAATTAGAAACTTGAATATGTAATATTTTAGTTAATAAATTATACTTAATATTATTAGAACTTAGATTTTATTGATTCTAGTTTGTTACTTGATTATGTTACATATATTCTTTTTATAAAAAAAGTTATAGTGTGGTTTCATATGTAAGCAAGTGGTACCAAGTAAAGCTTTAATGTTATTTCACCTTTTGGTGGTCAAATGAATATAAAAGAAGGCAAAAGGCATGGTCCAAATAATTAAATAAGAATTCTCAAAAAAAAAAATAAATAATAAATAAGAATGCTGTGAAACTCCATATAATATCCACACATGCCCTCCATAATTCATTAAATTTCTTCAAAAATCGTTAACCACAACCATAACCTTAATAAGCCTGAATTAATGTGAGCATAACTAAATTCGCATTAATATAATGAAAATTACGATATTTGTGTTCAAAATTTTTTAAAAATTTTATTAAGAAAAAGTCAGGTTCAATTTTTATGATTAAAAGATCTAAATTCCTAATCTCTAATCGTGGTTGAACTTAAAAGTTTTTAATTTTAATTTTATTTTTTGTTATTTTTAATCTTTTATGTTTTTTTTTTTTTTTAAATGGTCAAAGCGAATTGGTGCACGAGTGTGATTGGTGATTTATTTATTTATGATGAGATGCTTTTTTTTTTCTTTCACAGACGTGTGTCTATGATAACAAATCATAAAGTTAAGAATTTTTTGTGATTTTTGTTTTGTAAAATCCTATTTATTTTTTTATTTTATAGACATATGTAATAAATATGTAGGAAATCCGAAAATGATTAAGTTAAATGAGAGGTAAAAAAGTGATTTTTTATATATATATATATATATATATATATATATTTTTTTTTTTTTCTCTTAAGTGATTAAATTAAAACGGTGAAAAGGATATGATAAAGTAGAGGAGGGGAAGGGGTTGGCGTGGGCATGCATCGCAAATCCAAAATAAATGAAAGCCTAATTTTTTTTTATAATTAAGCTGCAAAGCCCTCCTCCTTTTCTTCTAACTTTAAAATTATGTACTAATTTACAAATTTAACACTACTTTAGAAAGTTGAAAACTTTGATGGTTGAGTCAAACTCATTTTTAAAATTACAAATACTCAATTGTATTTTTGTTATTCCAAAGGGATCAAACTTTTGACCTCTAGTGTTGAAAATTAAATTAATTGTAAGACCGATACTTGAATTTTGAAAATTTAATAGACCGAAAATTTAGAAAATAAATATAAATATGATCACTTAAAAAAAGAATACTAACAAAACGAATGAAAATTCAAATTCATAATTGATCATGAATGAAGTATATGAGTTGAGTTATTACTTTTGTTGGTGCCAGACAAAAAAGTTTTGAATTTCCAAAAAAACAAAAAAGTGTTGAGCATTAAAGATACAGAAATGTACAAATTTATGGACATAAATTTGCATTACGACCTGTGTGCATCATTAACCTACCTTCTCAAAATAATGTTTATTAGAGTTTACTAATCCTAGGTTTTATCTTAATTTATAGATAAATATAACTTGATATCATATTAAATAACATGAACACGGTGGATTGTCATATATAGACTAAGGGCATCCCCCTTTAAAATTTACTAGTTTTTTTTAAATACAATTCAGAAAGATTTCTAAAATAGTATATGGTGCAGTGATATTTGACCCACTACATCAAATGATCATAGTTGAAGTTCAGTTTTAAATGATTTCTTTCTCTTATTTCTGTTCAATTTTCTCTTAAATACTAAAAAATAATTTTCGACCCCCAAATTTTCATGTTTGATCAATCTTTGAATATGAATTTTATCTCAAAATCAACCAACAACAAGAGAATTAGTCATATAATCTTTTCAATGTAAGATAATGGGGAGGATCCTCAACACGTGACTGTGGAGTTAAATTATATTATAATTAATCAAACACATCACCAACCGTTTTAGTTCCAATATAATTTATTAAGCCTAAATAAACAGTGGTAATACATATAAATTAATCCAAACAGGGGAAGCTATTAAAAAATTAACTATTGTTGATGATAAATTGATATTACCAAGTAAATCTGAAAAAAAGGGGGTTAAATCTCAACTTTAACAAAGTTAGTGAAAAAGAGAGATATACCTAATCCTTTCGAATAGTTTTGTGTGTTTTCATCATTTTTCTCACTCATTCACATCGTAAATCAAACTTATATTTTTGAAAATTTATGGATACGAATCAAATATCTTTATGCTTTTGAATTTAGCTAACAGTGAGTGAGTGGAGATGAATGATGAAGATAACTAGGGTTTGCTCACTTTTTTTAACTGTATTGGGGACTGTTTGGTGGGTTCGACCGTTCTATTATTATTATTATTATTTGTTAATTTTTCATGAGTAGAGAGAAAAAAAAAAAGTTATAGAATATCAAAATTTTAGGAAAAATAAATAAATATAATAAAAACTGGGTAGTTAAAAGTTGATAAACTTTAATAAAATAAAACTAATAGGCTTCAATTAAAATTAAATTGATAGATGTTAGAGTATTAATAAAGAGTTTTTTTTTTTTACTGCAGTATTAATAAATAGTTAAATTAGTATTGTTTAGTATGATATTAATATTATTAGTGTTAGTTATGTTATTGTCAATATTAGTGTATTAAAGCACATTAGGTTTATTAGGTTAGATTGTCTTTCTCTATATATATATACTTATTTATTAAGTTATAATGTGTGTGTGGCACAATGTGTCTCCACACCTTTTTCTTCATTCTCATCAATAATACTATTCTCTTTCAACCCTCTTCAATGACTTCCACCTTTCGTTGTGCAAATCATGATAATAGACTTTTTATTATTTTTTTTGAAATCAAATTGATGGACTTCATTGAGTGAAACTAGGATGAATGTATTTTAATTAAGTTAAATGTTTCATATTTTATCATGTATAAAATATTTTTTAAAAAAAATATCATAATTAATTTGTCAACAAATATGCCTCACCACAAATATGAAAACTCAAGCTGGAAATATAATAATTATAAAATAATAAATCAACACAAAAAAAGAAAACAAGTTGTCAATAATTAGGCAATTTGGCTGGCTACTTTGTTTTTATTCTTTTTATCTATTATTAATTTTTTTTATACATCAAATTAAAAAAAAAAAAAATTCGAACCTGTAACTTCATAATTATTAAATTGTACAAAATGCGGATAGAGCTCTTGCTCTTGTTGGCTTTATCTATCATTACTTTGTTCAACTTATCTTAACAACTTTTCAAAACACAGACTAAAATAAAGTGGAGCACAATGTTCATGTTTCTTTCATATATTAGATAGAACCAACTCCATCTTTTTTTTTTCCATTCAATTCATTTATTGTGTTCAATGATGTTTAGTCTGAATGCACACTATTATTCTTGATGTCAATGTCATTTCAATTGTTTTGATTCCCTTTGCAAAGAATAAAAACGAATTGATTATTTAAATTTGTGTATTTCTTAAAAAATTACTGAATAAAAATGTATTTTCTTGAAGGGAGATAGAGCGAAAGAATTTGAAAGTGACTCACAATCTTATCACGGGAAGAATAGAAACAAAACAATCACACTATTCCATTGACCATCGGACTTTGAATATTGAGGTTTGGATTTATTTTTATATTTCATTCTCAGAATTCTCAAAGAAACCATTTTAATTTCTATTTAATGATTAATATTTCAAAAGTATACAAATTTATAGTATAATAAATTCTCCAACTATATATATATATACATATAGTTACGGAAATCAATTCAACTGAAATTCATTCATAATCCAATTTCAAATTTTATAAACTTAGGACAATTTTAACCGAACTTCAAAAATTCAACAAGTCAACCTCAAATATATACAAATTAAATTTAAATCTCAGTGACTATGAATATTAGTTTTGAAAATTTACTAACAAGTTAATTTTGATTAACTGAACAAATAGAAATTTAGCTCAAATTTCAATGACAAGTATTGGATAATTTACTATATTGTTTTGTTTACTTTTTTCCTTTTCTCATTCCATCTGTTCAATGGCATTTTTGTCATTATAAAAAAAAAAAAGGCATTTTGGTCTTTTCATTCACTCAAAACTTCAGCCATGTTTCCATCAAAAGGCACCAAACCCACTTTAATCTTTCACCCAAAAAGCAAAATGTTCAGAACTCAAAAAAAAAAAAAAAAAAAAAAAAAAAAAACTTTAAAGAAAAAAAAAGCCTAAGAAAGTACTTTGCTATCTCCCCCTTTAATCATCACTGATCCAAGCTCTAAAGACGAAGAAGAAGCCAGGGCATTATTGTCATTTCAACTCATGGAAAGTTCCCATAAGAACTATAACAAAAATTATAAAAACAAAAACAAAAATTTGTCTTTTATTGTCTTGTTATTGGGCCAATTCCACGAATAAAAATCCAAAGTCCATGAGCTCATCAAGACTTCATTGCGGGCCCCACCCAAATTTCTTTGAAAAATATTAATAAATGTCGAAATTTCCTATCCTTAAATATTTTAGCCTCTCTCAATCAATAAAATGTGGTTCGCTTTAAATTCAATAAAATAATTACCAACAATAAAAGCTATAATAATAATAATAATAAATAGTTAAAATATTTGAAATGGGATATTGGCCGAAATTTGCAATTATAAGGTTCTTTTTTCCTTGGGAAAAATATGAAACATGATTGTCTTTAAAAGTGGATGAAACTTAGAAAGGTGGGATTTATAGGTATTGGTATTGGGCTATGAATTTTTATGACTTTTAACTTTTGGAAAGAGGAAAAAGGGGATTATGTTGGGGAGGGTGGGTGTGTAAGGTGTAAGTGTATGTCTTGAGAAAAAAGATTAAAAGGCCAAACATTATCTCTTTCTTTTTTTCTTTTTTCTTTTTTACTGCTTCAGTATCATCTTTAGACCATTATTTTGGATCCTCTCTCATGAATACAATTTTTTTTTTTTAATTCTAAAAATATATATATATATATATATATATATATATATATATATAATTTTTTTTTTTAAATCCTCTTTTTGCAGATTGATATTTGATTCTCTATCATTATTGAAGAGACGGTTGAACTTTTATGTGTGCTATTTAGAAATAATGTTGTTTTGAAAAGGGCATGGTTCACAAAATTTGAAGAATAAGTTTTTTTTCTTTTTTTTTTGGTGATCGTACTTTATAAAGTTGGGAATGGTAAGAATTAGTATAATTATTAAATATAGTTGTTAATTTTTTACATGTCAATGTAAGTGTGTAAAAATAAATGGGAGAGCTCACTTAAAATTTTGATCTATATATTACAGTTAAGTCTACTTTTTTTAGTCAAAATAAGCGTGATTTAATGACATTATATATGCCTTAGTAATCAAGAAAATTATAAGTGATAGTGATGTTGAATTAAAAAAAAAAAAGAAAAAAAAAGGCAATTGTCCCACGTTGAAAAAGTCGAGATTTTTCAAAACCCATATAAGAGATGTGTTACTATTTTTATTGTCAATTGATTTGAAGTACAATTTTATATTATCTAACATGATATTAGAGCTTCATGTGAATTATAGGACCCCAAATACAAGAAAATATGTGGCAATATTCATTAATATCAATGCTATATTTACAAATTTTTTTAAAAAAATGTTCCTATTTATAATTATTTTTTAGATTTGAATAATCGGGTAGATTTCCAATAAAAATAATTTCTACTTTATTTTGGTATTTCTTTAGTTTTATAGAGTTTGAAAATTATGAGGTTGTGAGGAATATGGTTGAGTGGTAACTATCATACCCTATATCATCTAATATGACATTAGAGTTTCATGTGGATTATAGAACTCTAAATATACGAAAATATGTGGCAATATTCATTAATATCAATGCTATATTTACAATTTTCTTAACAAAATAATCGTATTTATAATTATTTTTTAGATTTGAATAATCACATAGATTTCCAATAAAAATAATTTCTACTTTATTTTGGTCTTTCTTTAGTTTTATAGAGTATGAAAATTATGAGGTTGTGAGGAATATGGTTGAGTGGTAACTATCATTTATGGTAGACAGAGAAAAAGTAAAAAAGAGCATTTAACAACAATCTCCTAAAAATTTTGTCTATTATATGCCCATATGGCAAACATAACGAGCATGATTATAATTGTATATTTAAATAAAAATTAAACTAAGTACATGTGCTTGTAATTATTTTATGGAGCCAAGGACAATGATGGCACTTGCTAAATCTTCTTACCACTAAAATTGTAAACTTTAAATGAAATCCATTTAAATTAATCATTTGAATTTTTTTTAAGGCCAGACTTGGGGCTCAGCATCAAGTGATGAACACGGGTAATAATAAGCTTTTCTTTATTTAAGTCATCAACCAATATTATCTTTTTTTTTTAGTTAACGTGGAGTGAAAATGTATTAACATAAAATCAGATAACTAATCGTGTCACTGACCCATTCGGTCATCAACCATTATTATCAGGTAATAAATAATAACCAATGCATAATAATTTCTTTATTATTATTATTATATGGCTCACGAATCATTATCCTAGTATTTAATAATTGATTTTTATTTAAATTTTAGCTATTAACTAATCTCTACCTTAAACATAAATAATGATTACTCTTAATAATTATTTGAGCTCAAAATATAAATCATGATCGTTCATAACCATTATTTATATTTTGCAGAGATGTTTCAAAGTATGAATTGGCAATTTTGTCAAAAAGAACAAAGTTTTTGTAATATTATATTCGACCTAATAATCAAGAGATTACATATTTGAAACTATATTTTCTTATATTAGGGGTAAGCAAATTGTACCTAGTGCAATAAAAAAGAAAATGTATTTAATACGCTGAATGTCTCCAAATATTCATGGGCCTTATGCTCGGCCTGGATGGGATCTGGGCCTTCTCACTTATTTCCTACGTTGTGCTTCAGGAGATAAGCCCTCAATTCAAAAGTTGGGGGGATGGATAATTCATTGCAACTTTTTTTTTCTTTTAATTTTTTTTAAAATAATTAGCCAAAGTAGGGGTGTACATGTTTCGGGTTGGGTAGGATTGAATGAATTTTTTGGACCAATTCAATTTTTTAGGTTGGTCAATTCGTTAACCCATTTAAACCATGCATAAGTGCAACCCAACCCAACCTTAGATTTTCGGGTTGAGTTGGGTTAGATTCTTGGTTGTGTTACTCTCATTTTTCTCTCTAATATTCAATTCATAAGCTCATAAATATATTTAAAAAGATGCATGATAATATACTTCAACTTATTAATACATATTGTTTTTTTAGAAAGTTCAAGTATGTTAAAAATCCATCTTATTGCTTTATCTTACATACACACTCAAAATATATATATATATAATATTATTAGTTTAGGTTGGGTTGGGTTGAACGAGCAAAAAATTAGTCAATCCAAAAATCTACCCAATCTAACAAAAATTCTAACATCATTACGCAACCCAATCCACAAAAGTTATAACCCAATCCAACACACACGATTTGGATTGGGTAGCCTGGGTTGCTTGAGTTGTTGATTTTTTTTGTACACTCGTAAGCCAAACTTCATAAATAACAAAGATAAACAGAGACAAGCCCTCAATTTGAGGAAAGCACAAGGGAAACATCACAGTCTGAAACCTATTTTACAAAATTGAAGATACTATGGCAAGACCTCAACGTTTTTCGATGAGAATTTACAAGATAATAGCGAAGTCCTCCTTTTGGAAACTTAAATATCAATTTATCGCTTGAAACAAGTTTCATGACAATAATTTAACAAATTTTCTCATGTTTTGGTTAGTAATGGTTTCATCAATCTCGGGCTTACTATTCTTTAGTTACTAAATTTTAAAATTAAAAATAATAATAAAAAAAAAACTTTTACCAAAGAAAAAGGTAGTGTTAGAGATATCATGTATTTATGATTTATCGGTTAACATTTTGTTATTTTACCTCAGTTAAGTTTATTAACCTTTAAATTGGTTACCGTCTCTGTACACCTCCAAACAAAGAGGAAATATTCCTTTAATAAAATCAAGGGATATTTATTTTTCTTCCTTCAGTTTTAGAGAAAAAAGTAATTAAAAATGATCTTAAAAAAACAATCATCATAAAAATGCTATTTTTTTTTCTTTTTTTTTTTAGAATATAAAAATGCTATCTAATCTATTAAAAACTGAAACAAAAACAATAATAAAGAATGGCGGCTGCAGGCTATTTGATTTGCAAGGCAAGAGAAATGAGCTCCAACATTTAGGCCCAATTTAATTTCATAATTGATGTGGAAAATTTGTAAAAGGAAAATATATATTAAAATTTGGTTTTAGTGTTTGAATTCAAAGATAAAAGAAGATTCAAGGAACGTGAAGTAGCATCTTTGTCCGAAACTTTGTCATTATCTTTACCTATAAGATTACGATAATTATTTACTTTTCTTTGCTTACAAATAAAATGATTGTACCAAAAGTAGTAAGTAGCATATGTATTCCGTCGTAATTAATTGGTTATATATATATATATATATATATATATATAAATGATTATTAAATCATTTATTTTTTTGTTTTTTGTTTGTTGGTAATTCTTCATGTCTAATTATAGGCACTTCAATTATTATAATGACATACATGTCTACCATTTAGATGCAGAAAAAATTTGTAGAAAAATAATTTTTAAGTAAATAATTATTATGGATGAAATTCATCACTTCTATATTAGAGTCATTCTTTATTTAGGTGAAGTTAAATATGAAGTTTTTATTTATTTAAAAACAGATATATAATTTTAAAATTTTCTTTCTAAATTAGATTGAAAAGGTTGAACTGAACTCATGAGGACGTTTATAACTCTACAAATTAGGGTGCATATGAAGTACCCAAATACACCATTGCTTAGTATGACATTGGTCTATGATGTAGTTTACTTGTGGCTTATTTGGGCCCTTCGTGTGATCGGTCAAGTTCAAGATTCGGTTTACAATGTAATTGTTTTAGTGTGAGTCTACTTTCACTTTAGACTCTAATTCATCAAACCTATTATAAGTGGCTTGTTAAGGAATAATGGATTAATGGAGCAAACATATTTGTTGTTTGATGATGACTGGTGTTAAAGAGTTATGAATTTAAAGCTGATGCATTCATTTTACTTACCTCTCTGATTATTGTTCAATTTTTCCAAGAAAAAAACTTTCATTGACATGAATGTGTAGAATCCTACATCACTAAAAATGACAAATGACAATTCTAGTATAGAGAAAATTAAAATATGACGTATCTAGAAAATATAAAGAATCATATGATTGTTGTGTAGATTAGATACGTCCCAAATGACAGGTTAAGAATTTTTAATAATCTGTTTTCAATTTTTATTTTTTTAATAATCTCTAATGAAAAATCAAGTTGGAAAATTAAAACGGCAAGAAGCAAACAATAATAGTGATAAGGGTAAAAGGGTGTCCAGGTTCATCCTCCTAACCTTTTATTTATTTATTTATTTTTTAATTCAATAGACTCAAAACATAAAGTAGTCTTCTTCATTGCACCCCACTCTCCATTAAATATTTAACCTCCAATCCCTCATTTTATTCCTTTTAATAATTTATAATCTCAATTTAATTTCCCCTTAATCTCAATTTGAAGCCTTGGTCTCCATCTAAGATGGCGTCCATGGCGACTCGTTTCACCAACCCATTTCATTCAATTCACAAATCTTCCCACACCCATTTGAACTCACCGATCAAAATCTCCATCGCCGGTAACTCCAAGGCGAAAAAGGCCCATCTCCGGCTCCGGGTTTCCGCCGGTTTGATCGAACCGGACGGCGGGAGGCTGGTGGAGCTCCTGGTTGAGGAGCCTGTAAGGGTTTTGAAGAAGAAAGAGGCGTTGTCGTTGCCGAGGATCGAGCTTTCGAGCATCGATATCCAATGGGTTCATGTGCTGAGCGAAGGATGGGCCAGTCCTCTTTCTGGGTTCATGAGAGAATCCGAGTTCCTCCAAACACTTCATTTCAATTCGCTTAGGCTTTCAGATGGGTCTTTAGCGAATATGTCTGTGCCCATTGTTTTGGCCATTGATGATGCCCAGAAGAGCCGCATCGGCGAATCGACCAGTGTGGCTCTCTTTGATGCCAAGAACAATCCCATCGCTATTCTGAAGGAGTAACATTTCTTCTCACTTTTCTATTGCTTTCAATTTCTGAAGTTTATGTGGTTCTTCTTTGGATTTCATCAATATATGTCTCTATGCGTCTTCAACTGAGTGGCGCCAAGGTGGAAGATTTGAAAGTTTACTCCCCTCAAAGTCTCAAATTCTTCGACTGGACTGTGATGTTAATTTCTAGAGTTTCCATTCTTTTTATGTCTCCCGCTGTCTAGCTTAAGGATGAGCTTGGTTATCTCGATTATAATAGAGAGAGTTTCAAAAAAAAAAAAAAGTCTCTATGCCATGGAATTCATTAATAAGTTAGCAAAACTTGATCTAGGAAGTATATATAAAAAATATTGATGATTTGACTAATGAGATGTAAATTAGATGTGGAAGATGTGGCATCACAAAACTTAAACTATCTACTAGGTACTTAGTAGTAAGTTGACAAATATTGCTCTTAATAACTTTGTCTTATATTTCTGTCTGCAAAAGAAAATAGTACATGATTTTTTTTTTTTTTTTTTAACTTTAAAGCCTCTTTTGCGTTTTTCCTTTTGGTTTCTAATTCCTTTGAAGGCAGTAGAGTAGCTTGTTGAGCTAGATTTCCTACCAGAAATGAGACCTTTCTTTATTATCTTTACTGTTTTGGACAACAGAGATCCCTCTTTATCATCAGTCTACATAGGTCTTCTTTCTAACCTGTATATCTTTATGGCATAGAAAATTCCATGACTTGGATGTTTCATCTTGCACGGGATCCTCTTGTGATTTTTCGCTTACTTTTCCAGATTTTTCTATGTCTTGGGATTGAATTTCATATCTTGTCTATTGGGATCATTTCATCGATGGCATGATGAAGATTTTGATTAGCAGTCACTTTCTGGGAAACCAGATTGTTATAGTCCATTGAATATATTCATACTATTTGTCTCTAATAGTAGCAGTAACTTCACTGTTGAGATCATTTCAGACCAGGGGTGATCGGGACAAGGAGGATGAGAAAAATTATGAGATTAATAATTTTCTTATCCACGCTTAGGCAACCGAGAATCATTCTCCCTAATCAATATTTATTTCTCCCATAATTACTATTCATTCTCTCCATAATCTCATTTCTTCCTCCAGTAACTACTTTTCATTCTCCCATACTCATTATTTAATTCTCTCATAACCATTCTATGCACTCCAAACACAAATAATCGTTCTCTCCAATAATCAATTTTTTATTATTTTTTTATATTTCTCTCTCTAATTCTCATTCTTCTCATAATTATTTTCGTTCTTTGACCTAAACACCCCTAATGTCTTATAATTTCTTATTTGGATTTGCCAGTATTGAGATCTACAAGCACCCCAAGGAAGAAAGAATAGCAAGAACCTGGGGCAGCACTGCCCCCGGGCTCCCTTACGTTGATCAAGCTATAACCAATGCTGGTAATTGGCTGATAGGAGGTGACTTAGAGGTTATAGAGCCAATCAAGTACCACGATGGCCTTGATCGTTTCCGACAGTCACCTGCAGAACTACGAGAAGAATTCACCCGGCGAAATGCAGATGCAGTGTTTGCATTCCAACTTCGAAACCCAGTACATAACGGGCATGCATTACTAATGACAGATACCCGCCGTCGCCTGCTCGACATGGGGTACAAAAATCCCATTTTGTTGCTTCATCCATTGGGTGGCTACACAAAGGCAGATGATGTTCCACTTAGTTGGCGAATGAAGCAACATGAGAAGGTGCCTAATTTTGAACCATCTTTCCCCACTCTATTTGTTAATTGTCTATGGAAAGCTCTAAACTTTTACAGCTTCATCGATTACATCGATTCTACTAGGTGCTCGAGGACGGTGTCCTTGATCCAGAGACAACGGTCGTATCCATATTTCCATCTCCAATGCACTATGCAGGGCCAACTGAGGTGCAGTGGCATGCGAAGGCAAGAATCAACGCAGGGGCCAACTTTTACATTGTTGGGCGTGACCCAGCTGGAATGGGTCATCCTACTGAGAAAAGGGATTTGTATGATGCTGACCATGGGAAGAAAGTTTTGAGCATGGCGCCTGGACTAGAGCGGCTAAACATCCTTCCTTTTAGAGTAAGCTTTTTATTTAGAATGCAAATGCCATCAAACTTGTTGAATTGAACTCGCTTAAGTTTAGGAGTTTCTCATCTATCTATTTAATGCACTTTCAGGTTGCTGCTTATGATAGAACTAAGGGCAAGATGGCCTTCTTCGACCCTTCAAGAGCTCAGGATTTCCTTTTCATATCTGGCACCAAGGTAATTAATTAATTACCTGCTTATATTATATTTTATTCATTGCCATTTTTTAAGTTTTTTATTTTTCTACTATTTGTTTCATATAAATTTTGTCTCAAACGTAAATTATCCAATTAAATAGCAATCAATATGGCATCACGTTAAGTGTCACCTCAGTTTTTTTTTTCTTTTTTATATTTGTGACTATCCGAGCCAGCTTGCACACAACTCGACTAATGTCACGGGATATATTGCATGACTCTACAACACATTATGATTTTTAAAAAATCAATAGAAAATTAATTCTTATATAAGTAACCACCATGGATTGAACTCATCACTTTTTAACTCTTCAAGGCCTTCTTAACTATTAATCCATTTCATGATGGTTGAATGTCACCTCATTTTTCATTCATGAAAATCATTGAATTATATTAATGTGTTTGATAAGATCCTTATTGAAGGGTGTATTAGTATTTAGTTAGAGATTGCTATTTGGTTATAAATAGAGGGGCAGGAAATGTTGTATGATCCGAAGAGGGAGGATCCAAGTAACCTTATTCTATACTTCACTATATTGGGTTCTATCAATAAGACAATAACCAAGTTATATTTGAAATCACTCTCAAATTCTAATTCACCACCAAAATATTGCTCCCCTGCTTCATTCCTCAACCCCTCTGTTTATACCCAAAAGGCAAAAACTCCCACCAACTCTTTAATTATTTACTAATTACTAATATACCTATTAATCGGGATCCTATCTGCATGGCCACATCAGCCTCCACGTGGTGCCATATTAGTTTCCATTTGACTATTAACAATGAGAACGAAGCTTATACATTAGCACATACCATTTATATGATTTGTTTGTATAATGAAAAGGGAAAAAAAAACTATGTTTGGATGATGCAGATGAGAACACTAGCGAAGAATAAAGAGAATCCACCGGAAGGGTTTATGTGCCCAGGTGGATGGAAGGTGTTGGTTGAATATTATGATAGTTTGGTACCTGGAAGCAATGGAAGACTTCCTGAACCTGAAGCTGTTCTGGCGTAGGGGCTTCGGCTGCTGCTGTATCTGAAAAAGAAAATTGTGAACATACAGCGCCAGTGTTGAATAACTTCATAAGGCGATGTAAATTAGATGCCCTAATCACATATTTGGATTTCGTACAAAACAGCATATTGTGTTATAGTGTGATTTATGTTCGGTTCTCTATGAAGGGGATTGGTTTGATTATGGATTTGATTTTTAGGTTGAACAAGTTTACTGAATGTTTTTTTTTTTTTTTTTTTTCAAATAAAAAAAATGTGTACTGGATGTAATCACTATATTATTCTACTGCAACCCTTCGTGAGTTCTACCCTTGCTGCTGTTAATGTTGTGTCAGTGGAAATCAATCGATAGAACAAAGTTATTGTTGGATTTCAATTAGCTTGTATAATTTATCTAATTGAATACCTGATATTTTTTCTAGTCACCATTATAGTTATGTTTTTTAACTATCAAAACCTCAATTTTAGTCTTTAAACTTCCCTGAAACTTACTTTCACTGAACTCCATTTATTTATTTATTTATTTTTGAAAAGCTGAACACCATCATGCCTACCTTCTAAAAGTAGTAGTCCGAATTTGACATACGAATAATGAATAAATTGTGTTCCATCAATAACATTTTTATAGCTTTTTTTCTTTTTTTTTTTGACATTAAGCAAAAAAATCGAATGTGAAAACAAATTGAATTTGGATTTTAAAAATGATAAAACAAACTTGAAAGGTAGATAGAAGTTTGAAATGGATAGTTAAAACTAAGACTTGCTCGAGATTATTGACATATACTCTTAATAAGCTTTCACAATAATTATTTTGTACAAAAAAAAAAAAAAAAAAAACCAAATTCATGTTTGAACTTATCTTATTATTTGTTTCTTTTCCTTTTTTTGAAATCAATTTGAATTTATCTTAAAATGTGTTTAAGGGTATACACATATATTAGCTTAGCTAAGTCAAATTTTGATGGATGAAAATACAAATAATTTTCCAACTATTTTATCTTTGTAATCATTAAATCATCAACAATGATTAATCAAATTCAAAGGCCAAAAACTATATTGAAATGGGAGAATGTACTGTCCCAATGAGTATAATCATTTCCACTATCAATTGTTTAGCCAGAAAAGCTGATTAGTGGGTTTATCCCCACCTTTTTCTTTTGGTTTTGTTAACGAGGAAAAAGTAGAACAGCCCAATTATTTCACTTTTAAAAAGCTGTAATAGACAGGTAGAGAACTTCATACCAAATTACTAAGATATGATGAACTTGGCCTCCAAATAATAGAGTTCACCCACCTTGCATCAGTCACAAAGATTGAAGCTCAAGAAATCTCGATTAATTGGCCCACCTGTTCAAAAAATCTCCAACAGAGAATGATTATATCAGTTCCCAAGGCTAATCGAAGCTCTAACTTTAATCAATAATCTCTTTATATATCAACAATGATGTGATAATTGTTACTTTACGTCTAATACTACCTATCTTTTGTTCCTTTTTTCTTTAAATTCTATCCATTTAAAGTTTCATACTAATAAAAATGTTGTTATCAAGTACTTTACACACTTCTAATCATTATGAAACTTTATATCTCTAAACAAAGTTGAGTGCAGCTCATTTACATATGTCTTATCAAAATGATGGACAATGGAATAATATAGCAATTGTAGTTCTAGTTAGCCGACTTACTCACGTTAAAAATAGAGAAAAATTATGAAAAGTACAAGTGGGGTATTGAATTTGTTAATGAAAAATGCAGCAACAAGGCTTACCAACAAACAGTTGGATGCAATTCCAGTTTGGATGTACCCCTGCTTTAAGGTTGCCACTGCCACAGCCTATCAACAATCAATACTAAAAACAGTCTAGAAATGTTAGTAGCAAAAGCACAATCATAATGACAGAACATTCATGCTATCATTTGAGTGGCAGATCGTTGAACTTTATGGACTAAACAAAACCTTGAAAGCTATAAAGCTGATGATCCATAAGTACGAGTGTCAGAGGGGAATGAGAGGTTGAGATTACTCATTTAAGGCTTATGTTCTAAGCGACATTTCTGAATTTGTTTAATCTTGTGTTAACAGTCTAGCTGTCTACAACAGATCAAGCTGTCAAATATCGTCACCATCATCACAATGGTAAGGAGGCTTTGAGTATAGAACCACCCCTCTTAAGCCCCAATTTTACTCAAGCTTGTGCAGTTTTAGAATTGTGTGTATTGTTTATTAAACCCCTTAATAGCAGGATTTGTGGAGTTGAGTATGGGTAATGAGATGGGAAACAATAACACATCTGAGTTAAGAGGTAATTTTGAAATCTGAATAGCAAGGTAAGACTAGTTTACGACATGTATGATTGTGTTTTATGTTCTATTGACGCAGAGGAAGAACAGGAAAAAGCTGAAGTCAAAGCGGATGAAGTTGCAGACTTCCACCAAAAAGAGGCTAGGCAGGGTTCTGATGGTGCAGAAAGAGTAAATGGTGATCACCATATCATGAAGAAAGGTCTGAAAATAATTTTAACATCTCTGTTATAGACAAATTCTAGTATTCTAGAGTCTTATTCAGTCTACTTTACTTATACATTTATACAGAGGAAGAAAAAAATATAGCATGTAATACGGCAGAGTTTCAAATGGTTTCTGAAAAACTACCAGACAGAACTAAAGAGAACTATGAAGTCCAAGCCAAATCTAAAGATAATAAGACAAAGGAGTTCGACTCGGAGGAGAATAGATCGGATGGATATGAGCATGAGCATGAAAAGCAGGTTTCAAATCAGAAAGGTCGGCAGAAAAATCCCTTCTGTAATTTTATTTTACTTTGGTAATTCAATTGCATATAGTACTGGTAAACTTCATAGCATAAAATCAGTCGTTTTGTCTGCTTCAAATTGAAACAGAGAAAGAAGATGGAACAGACTTCAATTTGAACACAACAATACTTGCATTAGACGAGCCGAATCTTGAAACGACTTCAGTTTCCAAGAGTACTCAGCACGAATTGCTCGATATTAAAGCCGAATCGTTAGTAGAAGATAGCAACAAATCACCAGAAGAATGCAAGGATGCTTTGGGATTGAGATTGAACAACAATTACCATTCAGCAGATAATGCGATGGCAGCAGTTTCAGAGGAAATCACCAACATGGATCGAGTTATTGGTATTGACCGAGGTACGGACGAGGACAATGTAGTGAGGGAAAAAGGTTCCAACTTCAACGTGATAACTCAAGCATCAAAAGATCAAAATTCTGGAAAGACTTCATATTTTGATGCAGATCAATTTCTTGATACTAATAGAGATGCAAATAAGGAAGATGATAGAAAGAGGGAAAAAGATTCCAACTTCGATACCATGACACGAGCATCAGAAGATCCAAAATGTGAAAAAACTTCAGATTTTGATGTTGATCAAATTCTTGATACCGATCGAGATACAAATAAGGAAGATAATAGAGAGGGTATCAAAGGTTACAGCCTTGATACAATAACACAAGCATCAAAAGATCCAAAATCTGAAAAAACTTCAGATTTTGATGTTGATCAAGTTCTTGATACTGATCGAGATACAAATAAGGAAGATGAAAGAGAGAGTGTCAAAGGTTCCAACCATGATACAATAACACAAGCATCAGAAGATCCAAAATCTGAACAATTTTCAGATTTTTATGCTGATCAAGTTATTGATACTGATCAAGATATTGATAATGAAAATGATGCAGTAAGGGGAAAAGGTTCCAACTTTAACACGATAACACAAGCAGCAGAAGATCCAAAATCTGACCAGACTTCAAATTTTGATGTGGATCAAAATATTGATACTGAACAAGATAGAAATCAGGAAGATGATGAAGAGAAAGGAAAGGGTTTCAACTTCGACCCAACAACACAAGCATCAGTAGATTCAAAACTTGAAAAGACTTCAAATTTTGATACTGTTCAAGTTATAGATACTAATCAAGATACAGATAAGGAACATGATACAGAGACGGGAAAAGGTTCCAACCTCAAGACATTACATGTAACGGAAGATTTAAAATCTGAAAACAATTCAGATCTTAAGTCTATTCATCATGAGATTCCTGCAACAAAGGCAGAATCATTGGCAGGATCAAGTGACGATGAATCCTCACAAGAAAGCAAGTATTGTTTAAGCTCAAGATTCAAACATACTGACGGCAATGGTATCGGTGCAGAGCCAGAGACAGAAAAGGAGAAGAAAAAAGTTGATCTAATAGAGCCAAGGTTATGCCATAAATATACAGTGCCAGCTGCCAAAATCGACGATACTAGAGATGAAGAAACTGCGATAGATTTGATCAATCAGAATCCTTCATGTTCATCACCAAAAGAGAGCCTAGTGATGAAATCACCAAAGTCATCTATGCCAGTTCCTGAAGTTGAAGACAAATGCACGGTTTTGAAAGAAGAATCCCAATTGAGAGAAGAACATTTAGGAACTGAGACATTCATTCAAAACAATATTCCAGCTCAATCTATGATCTCAAATGGAGAAAAATTTAACACGATTGGGTCCCACTTCGAGAACAATGCAGAAGAAACTGAAGTTTCTACTGAATGTGTTGTCGAGAACAAAAACCAGAACAAGTCTCCTGAAGAGAATTCTGAGGAATCAGATGAAGAATATCTGGAAATTTCTGAAGAAGGAATGGCCATTTTAACTTCATCAATTGGAGATAGCAAGCATATGAATGAGGAAATGGAATACACAATAGAAATTTCAACAAACATTGAACTCAAAGCAGAAAGAAGAGAACCAGACGAAAGCCTATTCGAACCACTTTTAGGGTTTCAACCTCAAATCCATGAAAGGGAAACTTCAATCCCCTTTGAAACAGGCGAAATGATAGATGAACCAATCTCAATATCAAAGCAAGAAGCCAAAACAACAGACTCCCCACATTATATCCAAACAGCTTCACCCACATTCACAGAAACTAAACCATCAACCAATCCAATCGACGAACAGAATGTAATAACACTACCATTCACGACACTCCGAAATGAAGATCAAGAATCTCCAGGAAGAACAAGCAACGAATCAAATTCCGACAACTCAATCGCTAATATCGAAATGCGCAAATCACCTAGTTTCAATATAGACATACAAAGCGAAGGAAGAGCAGGAGAAACAGAGAAAATTCCATTACTATACCAAACTAAGACAATCGAAGACTTACCAAATCCAACCGAGAAACGAGTTGTGAAGTTGGGACGAAGCGATTCAGAGAAATCAAGACCTTCATTCCCAGGATTTCTGAAAGAGAAAGAAGAAGACGAAATGAAATTCAAAGCAAAAGATCAACAAAACATAGCCGCCGCTAAGAAGGCAGTGAAAGCATTACCGGCGTCGTCGCCGTCGCCGATTCGTAAAGGGAAGCGCAGAAGCAAATCCCTAATCTTCGGGACCTGCATCTGCTGTGCTACTGCGATCAATTGATTGGATTTTTTTTATGGCATTCAAATTTCTGAGTGGTTTTCACTGGTTTTTTTTTCTTCTTCTTCTTCCAGCTACGATTCCAGAAAAAATTTGTTGCGCTTGAACCGTTCGTACGCTACTCTTCCCGCCAAATTGACATTCTTATCTTGTGGTTCATATTTAATTTGGCTTCAGCATTTAATCATTTTTTTTAATGAAAAAAAGGATTTGTTTGTGGGTTGAATTTCTCATGAAATGGAATGTAGTTGATTAAACATATTAGTAATGGTTCATTGATCTAAAGGTTAGAGTTCAAAATCTTCCACCCAAAACTTGAGCAAGTTAATTTATATGTTCGAATTTTTGAGTTTTTTTTTTTTTTAGAATAAAGTTGGAATTTTGGAGTTTGTATGAAATTTTTAACTAATATTTTATCGATTTAAAATCATGCTTTTAACTCTCTCTCTCTCTTTTTTTTTAATAATAATGGATAAGAAGATATTTAAACACTTGATCTTCTTATTAATATCTTATTAATATTATTGAGTTATTACTATGGTTTACAAATTATACATTTAACTTATAATGTGTACAAACTTATAACTATAAATTCATAATTAGAATCAACTCAAACTCTTCATTTCAAATGTTCTATACTTTTTAAAATAAGGTATATATTTTTAAGACGTCTACCCATGTTAAGAATGGATTAATAGAATATTCTCAAATTAAAAACCTAACTGGATTCACATGTAACACTTCAAAAGTTTAATCGACTGAAATATAAATTTCTACACATGTAATCCAACAGTTGTCTATGGAGCTGACAAACGGTGTAAATTGACCCACTTATAAAAAATTAGAATTCAAATTGATATAATTTTTAGTGTATGATTTTTATTGATATAAACGAATAAAGTTTAGAGGTATAAATTGTTTTTACCAAAATTGTTTTTATTGAACCACCTATGACCTCGGTTTAGAGCTCGACTACAATAAAATTGGTTTTGAGTTATATTTGGTGTGTGATATTTATACCTCATCACTTACGCTATCATTGAGAGTGTTTGGACCAAGAAAAATCGTAATGATTAAAGAGTGAACAGTAATGAAGAGAATAATAATTATGAGAGAATGGTTAGTTGTATTTTGGATGAAGGTATTGATTATAGAGACAATGATTATTTATGTTTGAGATAAATATAATGATTATGGAAAAAATAAAATAATGAATATGATGTGAGGTATAAAATATTGTTTGAGAGAAAATAAAAAGTAGTTAAGGAAAGAATAAAAAAAAAAGTAATTTTTGGAAAACGTGATTACGAGAAAATGATTTCCAGTGATCCAAATACGAAAAATCATCCTTATTCTCATTCTCCTCCTTATTTTTGGTGGCCCAAACACTCCATGAATGTTTCTACTTCTTTCAATTGGTTTTCATCTTTAACAATCTATCATAAAATAAAGTTTTAAAAAAATAATAATAAAATAAAAGCGGTTATTCAAATAACTTACTTTTAGAGACATATCTGCAAAGAATAACATTAATCGAAGCTTTTTTTACATTTTTATGAATTAAATATTTTCATAAGTTGTTGTATATAGTCAAACAAAACCATATCAAATAAGAATTATTTTTGTTAAAGTTTAAAATAGTAAAATAAAATAAGAATTGTTTTTGTTATAGTCAAACAAAACCATAACAATGAAGATAGATGAGACTTAGGAGCATTGACGAGGGATATCTTGTCCCTAAACAAAAATAGCTCGATTGGTGCAGGGGCAACGCCTCCAATTCGTAAAAGCTTTATGCATTGCAGAAAATGCATCTCGCATTGCAGCAATGCATTCCGTATTCGTTTAACGCATCTCGTTTTCGCATTTCACAACGTAAGCTCATTCCGTTTCTGTTGTGCAATCTAATGTGTTTAGGCATCCTCATTTTTTGTTGCGCAGTGTGATTTCGTTTACACATTCTATAATATGGTTTAATGATAGTATATATATATAAATTCGAATTAAACCCTAATCGATTATGATGTTAATTATGTATTTTGCTCTTCTTAATAAAATTTTGCTCCCTCTATACTCGTTGACTAACTAACACAACGTTAGTGAACCACGTAAATTGTTGTGTGTTTCTTCTCTTTACGTATCTTATTGTTTTTTATTGGTTATTGATTGCCATTTTAATAATAGTGCAAATTTAAATGGTGCAATCGACATGCCAACCATTGGCTAGATGTGGGACACCAATTTTAGATTGAAAACATCCGAGATGATTTATTCCCAATTTACAACAGGAATTTGAAAGTTATGTCTGCTGTTCAACCCCAACTCAATAGTTAATTTCTTTCTGTTTTGCATTTTCCTGTTTACTTCAAAAACAAAATAGTAAAAGAAATATCTCACGCTATAAATTAAAGAGAGCAATTTGGGTGCAGTCGTGGCTGCACCCCTGATATGTTGTGTCAAATGAGCAAACATTTAATAATAATAATAATAATAATAATTGAATACCTAAAAATTTAAAAAAAAAAAAAAAAAAAAATTCTCTAACACAACATGTCAAGGGGTGCAGCGTGCACCCGACTGCACCCAAATTACTCTCTAAATTAAGTCTATAGTCCATTGGTCAAAATGAATTTTAAAGTACCAAGATTTATGACTTCTATAATTTAGTACTACTTGGTACCATAATCCATTAATCAATAAAAAAGGATATAGTTGGGAATATAATGTTTTTTTTTTTTTAAAGTTGGGAATATGATTGTATAACTAGGTGTACTCAAGTTAATTAAATATGTAGTGTAAAATTGTAAAGAAGTTCCAAATAAATTTAGTTTATAAACTTAATAAATTAATACGTGGAGGACAAGATGGTAACAAGAAATAATAAAAAAAAAAAATGGTCTCTATCAAATTTCATCCTTACACGCGTTTTTGGTTGAATTTGATTGGATATTTTGATGGTCATTTTCCCTCGCCATTCTCTGCCTTTCTTTTCCAACCACGAGCCATGGTTGCACCCAATGCCCCCATTTAATTTATTACATTTTTAAGAAAAATACACCGCTAAATTTTAATTTTAACCGGTTAAATATAAATTAAATATCTTTGATGGGAAGGAAATTACAATTTAATTTCTATAACTTCAAAATTTTGAGTTTATGATTTATGATTTAAAAAATATACAATTTAATTTTTATTATTTTAAAAATTATAAAACTATAAAATAACTCTTATCGTTTCTGATCATTAGCAAATTAAATGTTTGAAAGTTAATTATTCATGTGTAGATTATGAAATTATAAATTAAGTAATTGCTATGATAAAAAAAACCATACAATTTATGAATGACTAATTTTCATGTATTTATAATAGGTAGCGATACCTACGATAAATACTACATTTTAGATTTAATAAAATTAAATAAGGACTAAATTTATAGTTTACCCAAATTTTAGCATACTATTCTCTTATATTTATTATGATAATTTGTTATATATATATATGTGTGTGTGTTATGTTCTATTTGATTTGTAACTAAAATATACATATATAAAAAATTAAGAAAATTGACATAGGCAATAACCATATGAATTGAACACACGGGTTCAGCTTAATTTTATAAAATTTGCGTATGTAAGTAAACACATAGTCAATTTGATTTTCGCATACTATAGAATATGTGGCAATTAGTTATGTTATTTTATTTGGCTTTTGGATAGTTGGTTTATTTTTCAACAACTTTGTTCGTTTTTTTTTTTTTTTTTTTTTAAATTTTAATTTTTATATATTTAGGCAAAAAAAAAAAAAAACTAAAACTAAAACTAAAATTGATTTAGTTACACCCATACAACTTTATTCTTATATAACCGAAGGGGTTAGTGGTCAATAATTTTATTGTTTGGTTGTAAATCAGTTGAATATCATTATCATAGTTTTGATCATGAGAATCGGTATTTGACTTTCACTTGTTTGAGAGCAATGATACCCCTCTGTGTATGATTTGTTGTCCCCCTCTACCGATATGTACTAAAAAAAAATCTTATAATTTATGGAACTCATGACTTTTTATTTCATGACATATATTAATATTACTAAACTATTGTTATTTGGCTTTTCATTATTAGTTTAGTAAATTTCTTTGATTTTACCTTTGTACATATTAAAAAATTTCAAAGGGATGATTGGATTTAGAGGTTGAGGGAGGAGAGGAGAAGAGATGAGAAGAGGAATTGTCAACTCCGTGTTTGTTTTTAGTATAGCACAACATCTCCCAACTATTCTCAACTCCTCTCAATTCCTCCTCAATTCATTATCAAACATCACATCAAACATCTTATTTAATTATATTAATTTTTAACTATTTTTATCTTTATTTTTTCAATTTTAACATCACATCAAACCTATTGTTTAATTATATCAAATATATACAATATATATATAAAATAAGCATCACATTTATTCACATTAATCTTTCATCTCCTCTTCTTTCATAACACCCATCTCCAAACAAGTATTTCATCACTCAATTTCCTCCTCATTTCTTCTTCCTCTCCTCTCCTCTCTTCTACTCCCCTAAACTCGGGTCATTCTATAAATAAGTTTTTCTTTTCTTTTTATAAATCATTAACATCAAGTTGTGAGGAATTTGACGTTTTGGTAAATAATATAGTAACCTTACTTAGAGTTATACTCCAATTGGCTTATCAACACTATTTAAACATAGATGAATATCACTTGCTATGTCACCTTCAAAAATTTAGACTACAACTCTCAAATATATGAAAGTTAAATATCGATTTTTCAAGATTATATTCGTGATCATGATGTTGAACTGTATTACCATCAAATAATAAACTATCAGCTACTGCCCATTTTGATATAGGTTGATTTTATTTAGTTATTTATTTTTTCCATTTTATTTAGTTATTTATTTTTCTTCATTTTTTATTCAACAACCACAAGTTGCTTTTATTTTAGAACAATTATTTTTTATATATAGAATAATACACCATCAATATTTTTGTGTGAAATGACTCAATTTATGTTGGTTATCCATTAAGAATAAAATTTTATATAATTTATAAAGATTGAAGATGAGTTTAAGAATGGATTAATTTAATGATTAAAATTTATTAAAAAAAAAAGAAAAAACATTTACTCAATAAACTACAGTTGTGTGGTCGAGTCACATATATAGAATCTAAGAGCAAATTATTTAAGATAAATAAAAAATGCAGCATAAAAACATAAGTTTTGAGAACATGAATTTCATAAAACTTAAGTTTTATGAATTTCATTTTTTTAAAGTTTTATGAAATTCATGTTTTAAAAAAAAAAATGAATTTCATAAAACTTAAGAACCACATACAAAATATTCTAAAACACGGGCCAAAGGGGATAAACTTTAAAAAAAATATATTACTAATAATAAAGAAGTGCTTACATTGATGAACAAATGAGCTAATAAAAACTGAAAAATGGAAAATATTACAAATTAATTAATCAGGTAAAATAAAAAAGAGCAGGAAATAAATGAAATCATATGAAAATCAATGAATATGATTAAGCTTGCTTTTTGGGGGCCGTTGATTGAAAGCTACTTTGTACTATCATCCAACGGTCATCATCATCTTGACGAATTCATCAAAATTGACTTGACCATCACCGTCCAGATCAGCCTCTCTGATCATCTGCTCCACTTCTTCATCAGTCAGCTTCTCCCCGAGGTTGATCATCACGTGCCTCAGCTGCACATCATTAAAATAAAAATAAATTGTTACTATTTTTCACAACCGTTAGATTCTTTGCAGCCCAAAATAGTCAACGAATAATCACACCACTTTTTTTTTTATTGCCAATATTTCATAATCCAGTGCGGCGAGGTACATCGTACATAGTCTATGGTACATAGTACAACGTACTTCACGTATGTACTCCCATCTCATAGAGCTTTTCTAATTTACCACTAAAAAAAATAGATAAACCATTGATTAGAAAAATATATTGGGATAAAATTTCATAGTTATGCCAATAAAGAATGAACGGTTGAATTCAAAATTTATATTTTTGTTTTTAATTGATCTCAAAATTTAAAAATAAAATATCTAAAGAGTTGGCATGAATCATTTGACAATTATTTGGTATCTTATCTTTAGTTACTAAAAAAATAATTTATAGTATTTCTTTGATTTGTTAACAATTAATCGCGTAATTTTTTTATTATTTGATTGTAAACCAGTTCAATATCACCGTTACAAGTTTGATCATTTCAATCGGTATTTATCTCCTCCACTCCGATATTTACTTAAAAAATAAAAATAAAAACAACAAAAAAAATCTAAAATTCATGTCAAGTTTTTTTTTTTTAATATTTGAAATTCGGTA
>JBBMKA010000021.1:4431691-4494502 GCA_037833695.1 Sechiopsis laciniata | reverse complement strand
TTGTTATTTAAAAAAGAAAAACCATATTTGATATTTCACTTATACATGCACTCCAAACAGTGACTTTTATTATACCTACATATATACGTGCACCCCAATCACTGACTTCTAATATATCTTCCTATCATACATTCACTCTAAACACTGATTTTTTATATTTTATACCACCCCTATAAAATCTTTATCATACCATACCATCCTACAAAAGTTTTACCATGCAGCCAAACACACCCTAAAAGTCAAATGCTTCTTTGAATGTAGATTTAAAATGAATAGTTAAAAAAAAGAATAATTAAAAATAAGTGATTTTTTTTTTGAAAAAAAAAATAATGAGTGATTAAAAATAAATTATTTTAAATGATTAGAAATAAAGAGTTATTTTGAGTAGTTATAAATTAAGAGTTATTTTTAATAATAGAAATGATGAATTTTTTTGAGTAGTTACAAAAAACTCATTTTAATGTAATTTTTTAAAAAGAAGTTAGTAAATCTTCAATCTAAATCCTTCTTAAATATGACAAACAATGCCCTCTTACAGCAAACACAATGAAAACGATGAAGAATTATTTTTTGTTTTTATTTTGTAAAAAATCATTCATTAATCAATCAAGGAAAAACTTTAAGCAGTCAATCTCCATCAATCAACATACAAAAGGGGAGAATTCCTACCAAAAATTCATTCACACTTTTATCGAACAAAAATATTATAGGCTTCACTAACATATCAACCACCTTATTATAATCTGTTACCATAAAAGTACTATGACTCGTAATCCTACTAACAACAATTATATTGTTGAGTTCAGATAAATCTAAAAAATCTTCAATAATAAATTTAATAAGATCAAACTTCACTAAAATGGGAAGAAGGCCACAGGATCTTAGCCTCGAATATATGCTTGAGACCTTGAATATGAGAAGAACAATTCTTTTATCTATGTTCGGGATCATGAATCATTTATCTTATAATCTCTTTTTTTGTAACCAATTTTTTTTTTTTTCATAACTATTATTTTCTCGCCTTCGCTTTGGACAAAAGTGATGGTTACCAACAATCATTTTCTTTCACTCTATATATAATAATCGTTCTCTTTCTAAACTCAAAATAATAATAAAATAAATATTTCTCCTTTTACAATATTTAAATGTAAAAAAAGTTTATAAATAATTATGTTTTAAGTAGATAGTCGAATTTAACTCATAACATTTCAAATTTAAAATCTTTCTTTATCAACTAGTGTGTGTGTAAAGTCAGATGAATTAGACTAGCTTGCGTGGATGAGTCATCCCAATATTTAACCATCCAATTTTACATCTAAATATTGTTAAGTTAGATGAATTATCCCACAATTTTGTAGAACAAAAATTAAATAGTTATAAAATGATATTACATTTTGTTCCTAACGATTAAGTCGAGCATGAATTTAACTGCTAATTATCCAGAATTCAACATCTATAAGGCAAGCATGAATTTTAGATTGCTGTTAGACTAGTTCCTATAACATTTTATCTCAATTTTGTTTAATAGTTTTATGTCTTGAATCTAAGTATAGTTTATTCTAAATTTTGTGGTGGTGAGAAGTAGCTATAAATTAGCCAACCAGATGAATTTAATTGACATAATGTTATGATACGATAATTAAGGAATTACCGATCTTCCACTTCAAATATTTTGAATTTTAAAAAGTAGCAATAGATTGATCATCCACTATTATGCGTGCAATATGGTTTGTTATGCTTTCTAGATTTATTGCCTCTAGAGAAGTTTACGGGCATCCGTCCGCTCCCACCTAAACAAGAATTACAGCGAAAAAAAAAAACATTTTGGATAGTTTCTGTGGTATCGAAAAAAAGGATTGTTTGAAGTATTTGGTTGATCGATTGTAATTCAAATCAACTCCACAATCACCGATTTTGAGAATTAGTATTTGACTCTTATCTTATTTGAGAGTAGTTGTACTTTATATGTAAGATTTGTGGTCTCCTTCTTTGTTTAAACTAAAAAAAAAAAAATGTCACTAATTGAATTGGTCCTTATTTTGATTTCTTTTTTATTTATCTTTTAAATATGTTTTTGAAGAGGTTAACATGACCAGTAATTCAACGATATCGGTGTATACTCCATGATCGAGAGGTCATGAATTCAAAATCCCCACCCCCAATTGTTGTTACCTCGAGAATATGTGTTTAAGAAGAATAATAAATGATAATGCTTAGATTTTAGATAGACTACCAACTAGGGAGTGTACATGGTTTGAGTAGAGTTGGGTTAAGAGATTATTTAAAACCAATCCAAATTTTTGGATTAGTCAATTCTCTAACTCGTCAAACCTTTACTATTTGGGTTGGGTAGTCTGGGTTATATAATCATAACTCAACCTTGTCCTACACTATGAGTTTGGTAGTCTTGGTTGCATACACACTATTCAGGTTGAGTTGGGTTGAACCGAGCCTAAAATTGGTCAATTTGAGAATCGATTCAACTCAAAGAAAACTATAAAATCATAATTCAATCCAAAGAAATTTATAACCCAACTCAACCCTTACAATTTGAGTTGGGTAGTCCAGGTTATAAAACCATAAGCCAACCCAAATAAATTCAACCGAACTCTTAATAGTTTGGGTTGTTGGTTCCTTTGTACCCACCTACTACCAACCTATAAATGAACGTGTAGACTAAGAAAGATAAATGAGTTAGGTCACATCACTGCATACACCCAAACAAGTTTTATTTATTTATTGTTTTAAGAGTTAGCTCAATAAGTCTTATAAAATCTCTAATAATGCTAAGATAAAATTTTAAATAATCAGAGCATTAACTCTATTTTCATATTGTCACACATGTGTATATGCAAGTCTTAGTTCGAGTGTTCATGTCAACTTACTTATGTTTCAACTAATCTTTAAATTAAAACATTTTAATTAATTCTCATTGACAATGAAATTCGTATGATATTAAATTTGAGGTCGGTAGCCAAAAAGTTCATTTTTTAAGGCCTATGAAATTATTGGCTTCTCAATCTTCCCAATTTTACTTACGATATAGTTTATCAAACAATTACGCACTGTCATATTCATCCTACCCTACATAATTAACAATTATCTCACCACCTATAAATGAAGGGAAAACCTTCTTTGTTTATTCTTTTTATTCGGCAACAATTAGAGTAGGTAGATTTAGATTTTTAACATCATTACCAAGCTACATATCATGTAACTAAAACTCAAAGTTTAAATTTCCTTTGAGCATTCAAAACAAACACATCACATTGGTAGTTTTTTTCAAAAAAACAAAATGACAAACAAAATAGGATACAATTTAATTAGCTAAAAGGACTTGGTCCACCTCCTCGTGGAGTCAAACTTTCACGCCGCATTTAATGTTAACCCCGTTCTCTTGTGGTTGTTCTTTTCATATATTATTGGAGCAAAAAAAAAAAAAAAAGTATTGAGAAATTATTTGGAGGATATTGTCCGAATGACTTAAATTGGTTGGATTTTTTTTTTTTTTTTTTTTTTTGAGTACCAGAAGGCTGGAAATAATAATGTTGACGAGCCACGATTTTACGTTTTTTAATCAAGTGTTGTTAAAATAAAGTCATTTTTTTTATACAGACTGTATATATATATATAAAATTAACTTCAAAGGATATAATATATGACCGAATGGATTGGTGGCGTTATTGGTTATCTGGTTTGGTGTTAATCCATTTTGGATTCGATCTCTGAATCGGTATTTGTAATCCCCTTTCCCAACTTATAATATATATATATATATATATATATATATAATACATGATAAATATCGATGAATTATAAAAATATTTATATTTAAGTTGAGGAAGTCATAGACGTAAATTTATTCCTTCGAATTATTGTTCTTATATTAGTTATTGTATAAATAATCAAACTTAAAATGAATGCATATGCGAAATAAAATAAATAAATAAAAATAACATACCTTATATATTTAAAATTTTAAC
This sequence comes from Sechiopsis laciniata, assembly GCA_037833695.1. NCBI lineage: Eukaryota > Viridiplantae > Streptophyta > Magnoliopsida > Cucurbitales > Cucurbitaceae > Sechiopsis > Sechiopsis laciniata. Next base: position 4,490,519 of record JBBMKA010000021.1, on the reverse strand, counting down.
TTGAAGTGAAAAGTAGACTAACCATTAATTGATAATACAATATTTCAATAATTGAATTATATTTAAGTTAAATATAATTTGTAGCTCAACGATATTAGTATATTTTTATGATCAAGAGGTCGAATTAAAAAATAAAAAAGTTAAATCTAATTTAGAAATTTGGAATAAAATAGTTTATCAAATTAATAGTTAATGCGTGGAGGAGTAGATGGTATAAATAAATTAAATAAAATACTCTACCTTCATTGTCAAGTATAGGTGTTTTGAAATTGACGAATTTTTGGATGGTCTAAACTTTGTTTTAATTAAAGACATTTTTTAATAAAATAAAAAATAAAGTCATGAAAATTATGTAAAAGTAAACAATATATCAGTATGACGGATTGAATTGTCTCTCTATCACTCTTCTCTTAATATCATTATGTTGCAACACGAAAATAAAAAGAGAAATATGAAATTTACCCAACCAATAATTATATTCATTAGTGGATTTAATTAGTTTGTTTTTATTTGAATGTTTTCAATCAATTCAATTTAATTTTTGTTGGTCAGGTAGTTAGCTCTGCGAGTTTGATTAGTTGAATAGTTTTTAGGGTGAAAATTCTAATTATTAACCTCATAGATAATGGTAGTGATTTTATTTTATTTTATTTTAATTATTATTAGTAAATTTTACAAATAAAAGTAACATTTGATGGGTGTGATAAAATTAAAAAAATTAAAAACTAAAAATTAAATAAACCAACAAACTACAAATTTCAATTAGCCACCCGTTCAAAGTTAAAAACGAAATAAAATAGGAGAAAAACTTACGAACACATGAATGTGAAGGTAAATCCAATTTATATACATACATAATATATTTTAGAGTCATACAAAATTTTTATAAAAAAAAAATTAAATTATTTTGTGTGGTACCAAAGGTGTCACATATGTAAAATAGTTGGGTTTACTTATACATGTATAGTTAAATTTTTTTCATTAATAGAATTAGTGTAAAGTTGTTAAAAAAGAAAAGAAAAAAAAATATATTGTTTATTGTATACAGAGATGTGAGAATTGTGCTCAAACCCAAGAAAATTTCCCCTCAAAAAAAAAATAAAAATAAAAAATCAATTGAACACTTAATTTATATTATTTTAGTTTCAATAGTTTTAAAAAATAATGTGGACTAAACTCTATTTCTATCCTAATCATAAAAATAATTCTAATTTTTAAAATTATAAAAACCAAAACTAAGTTTTCTTACCATATAAAACAAAATTTATAATTTATCAAATAAAAATCAACCCACTTGCTCATTTGGATTTTAATGAGGACTTTTCCACAAAGTGAAAATAAGCCACCAAAATAGTAATGTTTGAGGTTTTATAATCATGTAACTTTATTTTATTTTACTACTGGGTTTACGATGTAACTCAAAATTGGCATATTAATATACCTAATTAATTGGACTATATTAATTTATAGATTGGAATTGAATAATGGACAAGTTTTGTTTATATAAATTAGCATAAAAGTGGCATATTAAAATATCTAAATGTGTAACAAAACAACAATTTGGAGCAATATCAACATTAATTAACAATGTGTTTTATAATGGAATGGCACAATTGCCACTTTTTAATACATTTAGGATAATTCTGAAAATTTCAGAAGATTGTGACTTGATGAAGAACTAATTCCAACCCTTTCATAAAATTTAAGAGATTAAAAATTGTTACTAATAATAAAGAGGTGCTTACATTGATGAACAAGCGGGCTAAAAGCCTAAAATGGAAAATACTACAAATTAATAATTATGTAAAAAGAACAAGCACGAAATAAATGAGATTATATGAAAATGAATTTGAGTAAGCTGTTTTTTGGGGCCCATTGATTTAGAGTCAACTTTTATCATCCAACGGTCATCATCACCTTGACGAATTCTTCAAAATTCACTTGACCATCACCGTCCAGATCGGCTTCTTTGATCATCTGCTCCACTTCTTCATCTGTCAGCTTCTCCCCGAGGTTGATCATCACGTGCCTCAACTGCACATCATTTAAAATATATTTAAGTCTCTTTTTTTTCAGCCGTAAGATTCTTCGCAGCCTCAAAAGTCAACGAATAACCCCATCATTTAACTTTTTATCTCCAATATTCCTTAATCCAGTGCGGTATGGTACATGGTACGACGTACCACACGCATGCTACATTGTACTTCTATTTAAATCTTGCTTCAATTTTGAAAAATAAAAATAGATAATTAAAAAACAAAAAAAAAACCAAATAAGGTTTCAATACTTTTTTTTTCTTTTTTTTTTTGAAATAGTAATTTATTATATCCAAACTTGAAAAATAGGGTGTGTTTAGAGTAACCATTAACCTATATAATATGAAAGGTTATAATAACTAGTTAGTATTTGAAATTCAAGTTATTACCACAGTGGTTAACATGTCTTAAAAATCTCATGTTTCAACTAACAAAGCAGCCTCTTAAAAACTTTAAAGTACATATTACAATAACCTAAAATTGTTATAACGCAAAGTTCTATTATGGGTTATTATAATATAGTTGAAGGATATTATACTTGAAAATTATAATCCAAATTCAAACCTGAGTTATGCTATTATAATTCAAATTAGAAATTTCAAACAAACACCCGGTGAAAAAGGGTTGAATGGAATTTTTGGGAGGGAGGAATTAATGAGGAAAAAAAAAAGAGAGAGAAATTGTAAATGAAAATAAAAAAAAAAGGAGAAAGACTTGCTAATTTGTTGGAGATAGTATCTGTCATATTTACAATTTATCATTTATCTTTCATTAATCAAATTATCATTTTTTATATATTTGTTTTACCTCAGTGGCTGAGATGTATCCATTTTGATCTTTGTCAAACACTTTAAAAGCCTCTTTCAGCTCTTCTTCCGCATCGGTATCCTGTAAAAAGCAAAAAAGAGAGTCAACATTCAAACATTTTGACTGGAAATGTCGAAACGACATGTCGGAGAGAATTCGATGATTGTACCTTAATTTTCTTGGCCATCAAATTGAGAAACTCAGCAAATTCGATGGTTCCATTACCGTCGGCATCAACCTCCCTTATCATGTCCTGCAGCTCCTCCTCCGTCGGATTTTGATCCAACGATCGAATCACCGTCGCCAATTCCTCTATCGTAATGCAACCTAAAATAATATTAATAACAACAATTTTCTCATTATTTTTAAAACAATTTTGTAAAGGAAAAGGAGAAAGATAAAATAAAATAAAAATTACCATCGCCGTCCTTATCGAAAAGACAGAAGGCTTCCTTAAACTCCACGATCTGTTCTTCACTCAGTACTTCGGCCATGTTTTTTTTTTTTCAAAGGAAAATATTTTCTCGGGAAACAACCAGAAAAATGGAGAGAAAAAAGAAACAAGGGAGAGTTGGGAATGATAGAATTTGAGTTGGGATTTATATAGAACTCCGAGGCTATCAATTGTGGAAATTGTAATTTTATTTTCTTTCCATAACAAAAACTAACATTCAAATGAAAAAGGAAATTAGTCTATAATTTTAAAAACTAAAAAAATTAATTCACGTCATTTACTCAAATCTAAAAATCAGTCAATTTCTTAACTATGGACGATAATAAATATGTAAAAAAAAAAAAAAAAAAAAAAACTACATGTCAATAATAACTATTATTGTCACAATATATACAATTTGACCTGATAATATGTTAGATACTAAGAAAATCGTAAGAAATTAATTATTGGTATGTAGCCATTATAAACTAAACTTATCACATTTTAACATTGAAAGATCTTCTTGATTACTAGCCACTCTATGATAATTTAAATTTAAATTTTAAAAAGTTGAAATTCAATCCTTATAATTTTATATTTTAGTTTTTAAAGTTATAATGATTAAATTTTAACAATTTTAAACTAAATTTGAGCATTAAGAATAATATAAATTAAAATTTAACTTTCTTCAAATAATATGATCTGTTGATATAAAAAATCGGGCTTCAAGATCAACAATAAATATTTTATTTTATGAAGAACGACATGCCTGAAGACAATGACAAATTAGGACATAGGTGTGTTGTGAACTACATGATCTCTTATGCCTAAGTTATATTACGATAGAAATAGAAAATAACTCTATCCCACTGATATAGATGATATCAACTGTTTTATAGATTTTTTCAAATTATAAAGATTAAATTTTAATTTTTAAAATAAAGATTATAACTTTATAATTTTCAATTTTATATTTATTTATTATTTTCATATTACAATAATTTAAGAATTGGGAGATTTGAACTCATAACCTCTTAGTCATTAACTATATATTAATGTTGTTGAATTATTGTTCTTGTTGGCACAATTTTATATTTATTATCTTCTTACATTTTTACAATTGTCCACTATGCCATAGACACTTTAAATTAAAGATTGAAAGTTCAATGTTCTAAGTTTAAATTATTGTCAGCCAAAAATTTGAAAGTTGGTAAATTAAACTTGTACTCCAACCTAATCCTAAACTCAATATTGAACTTGGAGCTCAAATGAATAGGGAAATTAAGGCTAAACCTAGAACATTATGAATTGAAATGGAGAAGACATTTTGAAGTTGAAGAATTTGGAGTGAAGAGTTAATTAATGTAATTGGTAATTATTTATTGGGTAATGGGAAGAATTAGGAATTAGAAAAATGACAGCTGTGAGGGTTGAAGCAAAGAGAAGCATTGAAATAAGAGTGTGTATTGGAAGATGTGTAGTGTGCAGCAGAATCCTTTTAACCTCACCCACCACTCTCAATGCCCCTTTGCTTCCTTCACACTCCCACACTACACTCAAAATTTTCTATTATCTTTTATTAAAAAAAAGTCGAGTCCATTTAGGTCGAACAGATATTCAGTGTAATAAAATAAAATTAAGATTCAATAAAAGGTGGATGAAATCTAAAAAGATTATCTTAAAGGAACATATTAAGGATCTTACGATTGTCCTACATTAAAAAACAACTAACTTTAAGCATTTATAAGATAAGTGATTTACTTCTCTAATCATTGATTAGTTTTGAGATGAATGTTTACATTATTTAATATATGTTTATGATCTTCTTTAATAGATTTTACCATTAAAACTACTCATCAATTTTAAATATGAGATTTACATTTGTATGGCTTAGAACTTTATTTTTTTTAATATGAGATGTCGCAGGAGATAAGAATTTGTTACGAATGTGATAGAGAAATTTTAAATGATATGAGAAATTAGGAGTAATAATTGGGAGTAGAAGTGGTAGAAATAAGTAGTAGGGAGGAGCAAATCCAAGAAAATTAATTTAGAAGAGCCGGATTGGAATTATTTTTTAAAAAAGTTCACTTATACATTAAAAACAAAAAATTAAAAAAAAAATCACAAATTCTAAGATTTTGATGAGTCAACAATCAACTTTTATATAAATTAAAAATTAAAATTTTGGAAAGCCACCATCTTATTTATATGTATAAATATTATAAATATATATGTGGAGTCTATTTCTACCTAAAAAAAATAAAATATTTGCTTTGATTTTGTTTTGGTTTTTGTTTTCGTTTTGTTGGTTTGATTTTTTTTTTTTTTTTTTTTTTTTTTTGAGATTGTTGGTTTGATTTAGTCACACTAGAACTACAAGAAAATAGTCATGACATCATTTATTGATGAGGGTTAAAAGGAAAGCATTTGATTTTAAAAAAAAAAAACATTTAATTTACGGGCATATATAATAAAATCATTTTTACAATTAAGAGAATGTATGAATATAAGCCTAGAAGGAGTCCATCATCAAAAAAATTAGTTTAGAGGTGGAGAGGATATTAAAAAAAAAAACTAAAAAGTTATGAATTTAATTTAGGATGGTTACGCATGTAATAATTAATTTTCTACGAATTTTTTTACATTCAAATACTCTAAAGTCAGTCTTTCTAATAAAAACAACAATACGTATAAGTTGATCCAAACACTCATAAATATTAATATATATATATATTATTTTGATCTCTAAAACTTTAATTTTAGTCTCTAAATTTGATTTATCCTATTTTAGTACTTAAACTAAAAAAAGGAAAGAAAAAAAAAACTTAAAATTGGTATTAAAGATTGATTGTATTACCAACTTCCTCTATAAAATTTTAAAAATGAGTTCACATTTTATATTAAAATTATTAATATTATTAAACTAATTTTGATTAATAGTAACTTCACATTTATAACAATAAAAAAATTTAAGTGTTTTTTAAATATAAAGATTAAAATTAGACATTTAAAATAACTAAAATTAAATTTTTGAAAATTTAAAGAATAATAATAATGAAACTTCAAAATTTTAGAACCCAAATAGTATTTTAACAAATGAAGAAATGTTTGAACAAAGAAAGAATGAATCAAAGTTCAGAGATTAAAATTATAATTTAATCAAATAACTTGTAATACTTTTATTAGGGAGGTATTACCATTTCAAAGGTCCAATTACTCTTTTGATCATAGGTTGGTGTCGTTGACTTAGTTGCTTATTATCTCTTTTCGAAAAAGAAAATAACCCTTTTAATGTTTGATTGTGCTTTTATTTATGACAATGAAAAAGAAGAAAAGAGGGGGGAAAACTAAATTAGTTAAAAGTTATTTATTTATTCTTATTCTTATTTTTTTATTAATTCAACCGATTTCTGTGTATCCATTAAAATACCTTAGGGTGTTGTTTATGACTTGAATTTATGGAGGATTTAAAAGTGAATATTTACAACTTACTTGTCTAAAATCACATGAGTTATTATAATTATTTAAAATAATTTCTATTCAAAATAATTTTTCATTTATAATCGCTCATTTTTAATAATTCATTTCTAACACTCAAAATATCTTCTCATTTCTAACTACTCATTTTTAATCATTCAAAATCATTTTTTTTAACCATTCATTTTTAACTATTAAAAATAATTTATTATTTTAAATTCACTTCAAAATAAATTATTCTCTCTAACTTCTCTACAACAAAAATTATATCCAAAAGATTTTTTTGCTGTAAGTTCTTCATAAAAATCTACATCAAATAAGTCATTATAAAAATTTTAATTTTCTAACAGCTCATAATAACTCTTAAAAATAATTTTTCAAACCAATTATTTATCTAAAATCTCATCCAAACACCTTCTTAAACTATGTTGGGTAAATAGTCAAAAGGAATCTCGCTTTCCAGAAGACCGCCAAATGATTCATAATGTATAATTGAACTTATATTTTGTAATTAAATTTTATGAAAGTATTAAAAAAAAAAAAAATTATGAAAGTGTATTAAATAAATTCTTTTAAAATCATGATTTTATTTGATCAAATATTTATATTTTTATATTCTTAATAAAATTATTTCTCTTCTCAATCTAGGTAATATACCTAAATCATTTTATTTTGTCTTTCATTTGATTAATTTGTAATTCTTATTCACAATATGTCCATAATTTTGAGATTTAAGTGGAGGTAGTGAAGTAATTGTAGGCAAAAGCCAAAAACCAAGCATAGTGGAGATTTGTTTATTTCACAAAAACATTGGAATCTATTTAGAATCGTGGATTCAGAACAATTAATTTTAATTTTTTCAATCATATCTGTTTTCATTATGGATAATCACTACTCCTTGCACACTTTTAGGTTTGTTTATTTTGCAAATCTCACTTCCTCTGTCATATCTATGTTTATATATGTCATTTAATTTATAAATAAATAAACCCCTCACACAAAATTGAAAAGTATATGTTTTCAAAAAAAAAAAAAAAAATTGAAAAGTATGTATATACCTATTTGGAACAAATTGAAATTTAAAAATAAAAAATTTGATTAAACTTTTTACTTAAGATATCATTTTGATCTTTAAACTTTGAGTCTTGTTTTATATTGGTGTCTAAACTTTTAAAAGTTGAATTTTAGTTCATAAATTTTAAAATTTATTCAATTTTAGTTTTTGAATTTTCAAAAGTCTAAATTTAATTCTTGTACTTTAAAAAAAATTGAAGTTCATATTAATCAAAATTGATTCAATAATGTTAATAATTTTAGTTTAATCAAAGACAAAATGTAAACATATTTCTAAAATTTAATGAGAAAATTAGTAATTTTTTTAAAAATAAAATAAATAATTTTTTAAGGACAAATTTTAAGTTTTTTTTTTTTGAAATTTCAGCCACCCAAATGGACAAAACTCAGAATTTAGAGATTAAAATTAGATTTTTGAAAGTTAATGACTAAAATGAAATAAATCTTAAAATTCAAAAATTAAAATTAAACTTTTAAAACCTAAAAATGAAAATAGAACAAAGGTTGCGAGATCAAATTGATATTTTATCCAAACTTTTTTTAAGCTCGAGAATTGATTTTGAATAAAAAATATATAGAAAGAAAAGATGGTTAATGAGTAAGATTCATGGAATGAATGAAGATGGATAAGAAAGCATAGGGATTGGACGAGACAGATCACCACTGAGAAAAAACAAATTTTATTTATATATTTAAAAAAAAAAAACATTAAATAAGAGGATGGCTGGAGACGCGGTTTCTGTGTGTACGATTTCGAATAGAATTTATTTTTATTATTTAAAAAATTGTTTAATTTTAATGGGAAGGGAGAGGAATTAACACGTGTACACGTGAGAGATTTTTGGATGGGAAGTTCAAAGATAAGAATTTGAAGGTTGAAATGGGGAGACCCACAAAAGGGAAAGGAGGACGCGGAAATGGGAATTTAATTTAATTTCCAATTGACTTTCAATTCCAAACCCTAAAATGAAGTCTTACTTTTTCAAACTTTTTTTCGGTAAAGATTTTAGGTCTTTTTATAGTAGTTGAAAAAATTGAGGCATAATAATTTATATTTTTTTACAGCTTTTTATAAATATTTTTGTTTACCAAAAGAGTTTTTTTTTTTTTTTTGAAATCATAACAATTGGGAGTGAGATATTGGAATCTATAACCATTTTTGTTTTTGTAAAGAGTAACAATTGGATTAGAGATGTTCACGAGGCGGGGCAAGGTTGGAGAATAACTTCCATGTCCTCGTCCCTACCACTGAAATCAACCCTGTTCCCATGATATTCATTGTTTTTTTTCGAGGGGAATTGGCGGGGATCTAGTTCCCCACGGAAAATTTTTCCCGTGTAATTTTTTTTAAATAATAATCTCAAATAATTAAAATTTTCTTTAAAAATATCTATCAACTTCCAACTATATCCTTAAAATGAAAAAGAGTTCATCTATTTATAAAGCCTAAATTGTAACACCCTGAAAACTTACCGCTAAAAGAAAACAACCTGAAATCTAAATTACAAGTCTCTGGTCCAGCTACCACATTCCTCGATCACAATCCAATCTCATCAGCTTAGCACCAAAGAAACCTGCCAGAGTTAACATCATAGCAAGGAGTGAGTATATACATACAAAGTAAGTAACTTTTTAATGCAGTAAACTACCATCCATCAGCGGAAGTTAGAAAGTCACACTAGCAACTCCCAAACACGAATCAACCTAGTCCATGGTACTCGGCATCTCACAGTTGTCTACCACTTTCCGTAGACTTCCCTATCTGGCATACATATCACGTACTCCACTATAGAGTACAATTCTCTACTCACTATGCACCACAACTAAAACTTGAAACACATCTTCACATACGAACCAGAAGTACGTTACTCGCGTACCAACTGAAAACTGGCTACAAATCATACCTTTCGATTAGAGGAATGCCCAAACCAAATTGGTAAGACACACCACATCATCAAAGCACACATAACACGCACACCTCACTAGAATGTACAATTACTGCACATCATACTACTAGAGTGGTATTCTCACTAACTACACATCGTTCCAGGAAAGTACCACTCACGCTTGGCCATTCTCTTAGCTCTAAAAATCACCATACAACTATGGTTACCAGAACCTGTGTACCTAGAGGTACTCACTCTCGATTGCACGTTCCAACACATCTGCTTACTACCTGAATGACTTCCCCCTCGCTGATCTTCGTACTTGTCATTTTAGAATACCTCTTAACCATCCTACAACCAAACCCAACCTCGTAAACCGAGCTCAACTCTTCACTCTTCCAACCACAACAAAGAAATATGGGCTCATATACGACTTAATCATTCCATTCGTAATATAGTCATACACCCTAACTCAACTATATAACGGTTCTTAGCATTGTTCCTCCACCAACTCACACAACCCGTCGCATCATCATTAAGGTAACAATCTTGATTCTTACTATGTACTATCAATCGATTCAAGTAAACCACACACACGCTAACTCACCCTGAATAAATTCATCTCACCTCGGAGTACTTCTCCTCACACTAATCTCACGCTTAAACTTATTACATACTTTATATCACCACTACAGCTACTAGCCAATCTCCTCATACTAGTCTCACGCTTGAACAAGCGATCTTGCAACCTACATGAATAAACCTCACTAAGTTAGCAGTATAAACATAAACAAATAGCTTTCAGAGTTTTTCACTACATAAGTAAGATAGCTTCATAAGCCTCATTTCTATCCACTTCATCTTTCACATAGGACAAATCACATATTTATACTCAATCATGCTTTGACTTAGATAACACCATTAAAACATGCACCAACCCACACTTGAACAATCGTATATAGCTCTGGTGCACTATATTATTTTCAACCAACAAGTACAGCCACACTCTTAAACGAATGAACCAGAACTAGCAACCCACCTCACATCATTAGATAAGTTCAACATAGCCAACGACTCATCATGCACTCTCAAATGAGTGGAACACCAGTAACAACTCACAGTGCAGCCTCGAATGAGTGAAACACTGCTAGTAACTCACCATACACCCTCATGGAATGTTACACGCAAGTATTTGACACTACACCCTTAAATGAGTGATACACGCTAATATCTCACACTGCACCTTCAAATGAGTGATACACGTTAGTATCTCACACTGCACCCTCAAATGAGTGATACACACTAGTATATCACACTGTACCCTCAAATGAGTGATATGCGCTAATATCTTATACTGCACCCTCAAAGGAGTGATACACACTAGTATCTCACACTGCACCCTCAAATGAGTGATACTTTGCTAACAATTCATACATCTCTCAAAGAGACAAAAACACACCATAAACATTCCACACAACACTCTAAATGGATTGTAACATAACTGGAAAATCACCGTGACTTCCTAAACATTCATACAACAAATAAGTATGTACAAAAAGTACAAACATAGCTACTTACCTCAAACACAAAGTAGAAAAATACGCATCACCTAACACTCTGTGCCTTGAGCTCCAAGAACTTGCAAATGATTCATCACTCAGAAATGGCACCATCGGCTTGAATTGAAAATAGAGGAAGAGAAGAATGACGTCGTTTTGTTTAAAAAACGAAAAATACACCGCTAAAGCATGACTCAATAGCCACGCGCCTCACACCTAGAAAACCAAGCATCGTCGTTTTGTTCCAAGTCAAACGACATCGCGTGGACTTGGTCAACATTTAACCTTGACCCTTTTTTTTCTTTCTTTCTTTAGGATCTTACATAAATTCAAAATAAATCAATTTTTGATCCAATTTAATTTTAAGAAGTATTGTCCCAAAACTTAATTTATTCTTGCCATTAAATTTAAGATAATGACGTGATAATTTATGATCGGCTGAAATTTCTCCGTCAACATAGACTATAATTTTTGTTGTATAGTAGAAAGTTCTAGCCTCCCACAACTTTCATTGTCTTCGATTGATTGCATTTGATTATTTTCAATGAGTTTAACTTGATTTAAGCCATCCATTTTACTTGAAGCCATTAGTTTTGGATTGAAATATCACAAGTGAGAATATAATACCTAGTTTTATTACATTTGATTTTTTTTTTTTTTTTTTTTTTTAATTTTGAATTCATAGAATTTCTTTCTTTCTTTCTTTCTTTCTTTCTTTATTATTATTATTATTCATGAAAAATCCTGTTTGGTTTTCCTAATTTCTTTACTATGAATTTCATATTTCTTAAGAAAATAAATGTTGTTTTAAACCGAAAATTCTTTCAAACTTGAATTTTTTTTGCCAAAATTTCAAAAGCCTACGTGTAGGATTTAGGGCCAATTTATATTCACCCATGTGTAAATATAATGGCAAGAACAATATTGTTAATCATTTTTTAATATATATGTGTTATTCACCTAATAATTTAAATGGCTAATGATATATATAGAAACGAAAATATTTTCATTGATGAGATGAAAGTGTTACAATGTTTATGAGCAAGTTCGGAGCATTTTTTTTTTCTTTTTACAATGAGATAATATTGTAAATACAAATCCGAAACTTTAAAAAAGTTGAACATCCAACGTAAAGGCCTAAAAGACTAAACTCGCACATCTGAACCATTATCTCATGAATCAACTACTTTGGAAGAAGTTTACTTGTATGCCAAGAAAACTCCATCAAAATTGGAATAGAGGGAAAGAGAGAGAAAATACTTAACACGTGTTGTCACCATATGGTTGAATGTGTGAAGAAGACTCGCGGTTCATTGCAAATAACGACACTAAGTAGGGTGAGTCATTGAAGCTAATGAAGATGAAGCAATTCTCTAGTCGAGAAAGGGTTGAGAAACAGAATCAAGCGAAGAGGTGCATCAAAATAATGGCGTCACACAATTTTTCACACACCATTTAAGACTCGTCTTCGACAATTTTATCAAGGAGCAGCTACAAAAAATTATACATAGTAAACTGATACAGAAAGCTATCAGAAATGAGGACAGACGTCTAATTCATAAGATTTTGACGGGTACACATCAAATGTTTGATATCCAACCATCATTGGCATTAAGAAACCATCAATAAAGTCTCATCATAACAAGAAGTACAAGCAATAGAAAACATGAGTCGTGTTAACTCTTTCGATTAACCCTTATTTAACAATTGGCCGTTTACATGAGTCTCATCAAAGGTGTATTACATCCTTTTTGGGCTCAAGAATTTTGTTACATGGTTTTGTTCCTCCCATTCATAGGAAAGTTAGTACTAGCTTCAGCTTCTATTAGTGAAGTATTTTGATCTTAAAAAAACAATAGCACTAACAAGAGCCATTATGACTAAAAAGTTATAGATTTTTTTTTTTGAAATAAGAAAGTTATAGATTTAAATGAACTCCAAACAAATATTTTTATTTTTACAAAAGTTAATTTGAACTAATTTAAATAATATATCTTTCCAGCATTTGTGTTCTTAAAAAATGCATTTAATGCTTTTTTGTATATAAAAAAAGGGTTTAGAATTAGAACACTCTTTGGAAAGTGTTTTTGAATACAAGTAGCCATATATATTCTTACCTCTAAAGTCATAGATATAAATCAACTCGTAACAAATAAAAATTAGATAATATATCTCTCAAGCATGTGTTTTAAAAAGTGCATTTAAAACTATATATATTGAAAAACTACTTAGAATTAGAACAATCTTTCGAAAATGTTTATAAAAAAGTTAGAAAGAATTGGTGAATAAATTTGTTAAAAATTGATATTTGTATAGGTTTGATCTCCAACGCACCCAAAAAATTAAAAATAACATAAAACAAAACAAAACAAAATAAAAATAAAAAACTTTAGGGAGTGTTTGAGCCACCAAGAATAAGGAGGAAAATGAGAATGGTGATAATCTCCGTGTTTGGGCCACCAAAAATCATTTTCCCATGATTACCTTTCAAAAAATTACTTTTTTCATTCTCTCTTTAACTACTTTTTATTCTTTATTCAACAACTTTTCATACATCACATCACTATTTTTCACTCACATTATATTCATTATTTTATTTTTTTTCATAATCATTATCTTCACCTCAAACACAAATAACTATTCATTTATAATCATTCTCATTTCTATTTTGCTCTTCACTACCATTCTCTCCTTAATCATTATCATTCTCCTTGCTCCAAACACTCTTACCATCATCATCCATAGTGGTCTCTTCTCTATTCTCAAAAAAGAGAAACTGAAATCACCCATTCAAATCAAATCTCAATTTCATAAATAGAAAATAATCATAAATTCAATTTATCACTTTATCCATGACCTTTGATGGGATTCAAACCCATCGTTTTTGAGTTATGAAATCATACATAATTCTGTTACTTGGTGACTGTATTTTTAATCTCATAAAAAAACAAAAGAGTTTTTTTTTTTTTTTTTTTCTTTTTCTTTTTCTAATAGTATGCCTAGTAAGTTTATTTTTAAAAATTAAGCATATAAATGATTATCGAATTCATTTTTGTTTAAAACTTGTTTTTGTAGAATAAATTTCATATCTATGAACTCTAAATCCAAGATCAAACAATAAAAATCAAAACAAAATAAGAAAGAACAATGAAAATCAAAACAAAATAAAAAGAACAAGGAGACGAGATAGCACACCAAATATAAAGTGATTAGGACTAACCTACTACACTGTTCAGAATGTGAGATGATCAATCTTGATCATCCTCACTTATAATATTGTGATTAATGAAATCAAAAGTTGGCTAAAGTTTTTAACCCTCAAAGGTAGAAGAAAGCCCAATAATACTTCATATACTAGCACAATCCCATACGCTACCCATGATTAATTAACTTAACCTCATAACTAACCCAAGATTTATCTTAACTCATCATAAGGGTTAAAATACATGAGGTGTAATTGACAATTAATAATTTTTTAAAAAAATATTTCTAATAATAAAAAAAAGAACGAAGAACTTTATTGTAGAAAAAATGATTAAAAATTTGACAAATAAACAAAATTTGTAATTTAATAATTTAGGACCCATTTGATAACCATTTGATTTTTTATTTTTAATTTTTGAAATTTAAGCCTATAACAACTATCTTACTATATGGTTTTTTCTTACTTGAATATCTACCTAATATGCTAGAAATCAAATCAAAATTTTAAAAAAATAAAAATAGTTTCCAAAATTTATTTTTATTTTTAAAAATTGTTTAGCATTCACATATTTTCTTAAAAAAAGATTGATACATTGTAAAAAAGATAGAACATATTATAAAAAATTTTAGTAAGAATAAACTTAAATTTCAAAAATTAAAAACAAAAACGTTGTCAAACGAAACCTTAAAAATTGAACTCTCAATTGGGCTTGCTCCACATATAAGGCCCAAATTAAAGAACCAAATTTGAACTTCCTAAAATTTAGGAGCGTCAATGGGTTAGAGGGTAATTTTTGGACCAACCTAGGTTACTTTTTACTTTTCCAACTCAATTTAATGGAACCTTTATATTTTTTGAATGAGTTGGCTATGTGTCCATCAATTCATTACACACAATATTTTTCATCAAATTAATCTTACACTATCCATAAACAAAATCCACTTCACATCAATGTAATAAAATAGAGAAGATTCTAACTAAACATAAGAACCAATACATTTTACTTTTATACAATAAATAAATAATTAGATGACTATGCAAATACATAATTAAAACAATTGAAAGAAAAAAAAAAAAAAAAAAAATCCCTTTTTTGAAATTAATTAGAAATTCGTACACCAATGGCAACCAATCCAAATGTTTAGTGAAGGGATTCAAAAAAAAGTTAGGACCAAATCTATTTATAATTTCATTAAACTTTTATTAAAACGTGAGAACACAGTATTAAAAGTAGAAAGATTACACAAGTACTTTTTAAACGTTCAATTTAACCCACTAATTTAATTAGACTTTTATCCAACTGCCAGATTCATCCATTTCGAATCCGATTTGTTTTGCCCAAAACCTGAAAAATCATAACCATCCAAATCAAAACAAACCCATCTGACCCGTCAAGATCTCCGGACCGGCAGGCCTCGGCGGCAGCTCCTCCGGGATCGGCGGCGGCAAAATGTCCGGTCCGGGCACCGGCGGCTCTATATCTGGAGGCTTACGTGGCGAAGGAGCCGGCGGAACCGGAAACTCGGGTCCGGGAGGCGAGGGAGTGGGCATTTCAGGAAAATCCGGCCCGGTCGGCGGAAGCTCCGGCGGAGCGGTCGGGTCAGTCGCCGGGCGAGTGGAAATCGGTGGAACTTCGAGGGGAACAGAAGGCTGAGGAACGGGACTCTTTTGGGGAAACTCCGGCAAGTCTCCGGCGAGGTTTTTCCGATGGGAAAGGAACAGAATGGAAGGGGAAAATGAAGAAGAAGAAATTGGAAGCATTTTTGTGATGAGAGTGAAGGAGAAGGCTGGGTTGCAGCACATTTTCACCGCCATTGGAATTCCTCTGCAGAAGCTAATTAGGAATTACAGAGATGGTGAAAAAGGAAGCCAAAACAGAGGGAAGAAGCCGAAGGGCAAATGAAGCACACGTGTCTGGCACTCAGCTTCGTTTTTCACACACGTGTATAACCCTAATCGTTGCGTTGTTACTTGTACCTTTCTACACATTATAAAAAATAATAATAATAATAAAGTACAATTTTGTCGACACGTCGCAAAATATGAATCTATTTCTATATATATATTATTTTTAGTTTTAGTTGAAAAAAAAAAAAAAAATTGATCAATCTCAGAAATAACTCAACTTTATAAAAAATATAAAGAAAATTATAACTGACCTCATAAGATTTGGGTTCGATGATTGAGTTGTCGATTTTTTATAAATCTTTAAATAAAAATGAAAGGATTCAAACTCATGACTTATAGATTATTGGGCATATTGCTTTTGTTTGTGATGAATATGATATTTTATTAGATATGAGGTATGATTCAATAATTAAGAAATTACAAGTTTGACTTGCTCGTTCATTGTGAATTAAAAGCTCTAGTGGTTGATCTAATCTTAGTTTATGGACATTTTTGAAATAGTTTATTTTTGTTTTTGGGTAAGGCCAAACTATGGGCATAATTTTGATGGTGAAAACAAAAACAAAAAAAATGGTATGGAAGTTGAAATCATGGGATTTCGTTTATTCGGTTGAATTTTCTTCTTTGAATGGAATATAGTGATGCCTGGCAGTATTGAAGATGTGGTTTATTATGCTTATACTGGGCAACCATTCAAAAAAGAAAGCGATTGTGGGAGCGTTTTCTGGTTGCCTTTTGGTGGTCTCTCTGAAATGCTAGAAATGATAGACAGGGAAATATGTTCGAATCGATCACTACTGTAGCTCTCTCATGGGCTCATACTATACACCCTTTTAAAGACTATAGCATTTCTACTCTTTTGTTTCATTTAAAAAGTTTCTACGTAACTTTTTATATGATTTTTTTTGTAATTTTTCATTTATCAATGAAAGTTTTTCGTTTCCTATCAAAAAAAATTTTATAGGAAGAGCTGAAGGTTACAGAAATTGGAAGAGGCATCGGTATCAGGTAAGAGTAAGATGGATTTGGTTATGAAAATTATTTTTTCTGTTTCATGAAAAATCTGAACTTTTTAAGGTTTTTGTTGCATTCGAACACACCAGGTTGCTGGGAAGTTTGGAAATGTGATCAGCCCCTATTCTTGCAGATTATGCTTCTTCCTTAAAATTTGGTGTTTCATTTTCCATCTTCAAATTCTTGATTTGGTTTATTTCGATTCAATTTTTGCCAGAACTTTCGGCCCAAACTAGCTTGGGATCAAAGATTCGAGGGCCCGAAGGATTCGAATCGATTTCAATGTCAATGTCAATGCTGGATTTTGTAACCATTCTGTTTGATTATATTTTTTCTGGTTTCCTCAGTGTGAGGCCCTAATTAGCCAATGGCCATGAACTTGGAAGCTCTCATTGAATGAGATTTATCAATCTCAAGGCTAACCATTTCTTAGAAACACTGAAACAGTGCTTTCAAATGAATGAATGTACATGTTATGTTGTGATTTTAAAAAACAATCCAATGCCATAAGTTATAAACTGGTTTGAAATCAAAATAATAATCCTAAGACACTTTAGTTCATATGCACAATTTGTTTGTATTTTAATCTAGTTTATGAAGTTATCAATCAAAATTTTAAAAATAGAAACACAGCTCATCTTTCAACAACTCCACATCAACCCTTCTCATTTGAAAAGAAACTAACAACTCTTTTTTATATTGCTCCAATTTTGTTAATTTAGTACAACTCTCTGAAATCATAATGGAACTGAAAGGGATATGTTAACTGCTCTTAGACTGAGATTTAAAACGACACAGAAGGCAATGACTTTAACCACAAGATTACAAGTAAGAATGAATACCACGGGAAGTGAATTCCTTATATCAACTCGGCGCTTTACCAGTAACTCGAGCAGCAATCCACCCGAGACCATCGTAAAGACCGTCTCCAGTGAGGGCAGAGCAGGCTTGAATGTGCCAGTCGTGATTCTTAATACTGTGAAGTGAAAGAGCATCAGTGATTTCAACTGGTGTCATGGCATCCTTGAGATCCTGTTTGTTTGCAAAAATCAGCACCACAGCTTGCTGAAGATCTTCGTGACCGAGTAGTCTGAAGAGCTCGTCCTTCATAATGGTGATTCTTGCTCTATCTGTGCTATCTATCACTGCAATCACTGCATGAGTTCCACGGTAATACGTTGCCCATGATGTTCTAAGCCTCTCTTGGCCCCCAAGATCCCATACCTGGAGAAAGCATAGCCAAAAAAAAAGATTCAGTTATTCAGCATCTATAGGAAAGTTCAGTTTCGCCTTCAAGAATGAGAAACTAAGATGCTGAAACATTTCGAATACAACAGGTTGAGAGTAACCAAACATGCTTTTCAAGAATGAGAAACTAAGACATTGAAACATTTCGAATACAACAGGTTGAGAATAACCAAAACATGCTTTTCCAACAGTTATGAATAATCAGAACAATCAAGAATTAAAGAAAAACATGAGACAAAGGAAGCAACGATTTACATAGTTCACTAATGTTATGTTAGCTACGTTTTTGTGCAAATGAGATAAATTATTTTATTAAGAAGATAAGAATACAAATACTAGGTCAAACGAGACTAGAGTTTTATGATAGTTTATATAGCCTATTCTCATAAATTCCTAATACAACATATGACCCAAAATACATAAAAAAGCACAATTCAAAAGTATAAAATTATAAATTCAACTACATATGTCAAAGCATTTCAACATTAACAATCACTCTGCTTTCCTCTTCCTTGTTTGGCAAATAAAACAGTCCAATAAAAAAAAAAAAAAAACAACAACACTCAAATCACAAACCAAACCAACCCAAAATTTCCCTTCAGAAAGGCTGCAAATTGTGTGGGATTATGGGAAGTTTCCAGTTAAATGTTCGCATGAAATACGTACTATAAAAGCCAAGATGAAACCCATACTTCAGCTTGGCAATTTCCACAAGACTAGCAAGCCTCCAGGAAGTTAAAGAGGGAATATGTTTCTTTACGTTATCTTTAAATAAAACTAATTTTGGATAAGCAAGAAAAGAATAAACTTTACATACAACACAAGAATTCATATTTCTTGCACCACATTTTTCCCTTTCTACGGCAACAATCTGTTAATCTTTTGCATCAACCAAATACACCAACTCACAATATCAAGTGACAAACAACTCTACACCAAACCAACAATCAAAAACAATACTACCATAAATTTGATCGAGGAAAAGAATCCCCAAATCGATTAAATTACAAAAACAACAAACGAGCAGCAACCATAAAAAAAAACAGAACAATAAGTAATTGATAGATTGAAAGTACCTCAAATCGGATATTCTTATACACAAGTTCTTCAACGTTGCTTCCAACAGTAGGATGGGTAGTAACAACTTCTCCCAAGTGCAATTTGTAAAGAGTCGTCGTCTTTCCGGCATTATCCAACCCAACAACAACGATCTTGTATTCTTTCGCCGGAAATAACATGAACCAGAATCTCGACATGAAAGCCCCCATCGTATATCCCACAAAAAGAGATTGATGAATCGCCTAAATGCCCTAGAAGTGAAAAAAACACAAATCCCTCATCAACAGCAACGTGAAAGTTCAAAACATGAAATTCGATTGCAAAACAGAAGAAAAATCACCTGCAATGAAAACTAAATAACAAGGCCTACTCAATTTGATCGGGCGAATGAAAAAATAGAGATCCAGATCCGAATTGTTTCAAATAACAAAAAGGGTTTGTCAGTTTATCGAACCTGAATTAATCGATGCAGGGAATCCGGTGCCAAGTTGAGAAGATTTGGAGAAGAACCGATCGAGAAGCAGAAGAGAAAACCCTAATCGAGATTCAGAGACGAAATTTCTAAGTTTTGAAAGAATATAACTTCAGGCAGCGATAATATATGTTCGACAAGTTAAACTTATTAAAGGCGCTTCCGCGAAGGTGGTGGACAGCATGGATCGTTTTGATCCATCGTGGCTGCTGACGTGTAAATACAAACTACTATTGGGAATTACATCACAAAATTGTAATTTACATGTATTTTTACTTCCAATTGTACTAAAATATAAAATAAATTAATTAAAAAAAAAAAAATTTGCACTAATAATCACGCAACAATTTTTTGTTTAAATTTTAAATTGAATTTTAACTTAAAATTATAATTTTATATAGTCTTTTTTTTTAGGGGAAATGAATCATTGAATTAAGATAATAAATTGTCCGAAAGAACTAAAATCTTTTAAATCAGAATGTAAAGTTGAAACTAACCAATCGGGGGATTGTGAAACCACACATGTGTTCCAACAACACCTAAAGCACCTAATGTAACCTAAAGTACCCGTGAAAGATGAATATAAGATGTCAATTAAAAAGATTGTTCTTAAAAAAAATGTAAGGAACTTAATGTTTGATGTTTTTCTTTTTATAATTAATGTTAAATTATGTAGTAAGTTACGAGTTTTTTTTTTTTTTTGAAATAGATAAGTGACAAGTTTTTTAATGTAAGCGAAATGGTTGAGGTCGACTTGTTTGATTAATTATATTCTAATTTAACTTTGTGGTTATAGATTCATATTTGACAATAACACTACAAGAGTATATTATAAAGTTTGTGGTTTCCCACACTAATTATATACACACACACATATATATATAGTATGAGAATTTTGGTTCTCGTATGTTAACGAGTCATACCAACAAAAGCACAAGTCTATAGATTGGAATCACATTTCTCCAAATTATTATCGTACAAAAATATCAATTTCCACAATGTTGACGTCGACTTCTTTGATTAATTATATTCTAATTTAACTTTGTGGTTATAGATTCATATTTGAGAATAACACTATAAAGACTATAAGGTTTGTGGTTTCCCACCCTAATTTATTTATATTTATATATAAAATGAGAATTTTTGTCCTTGTATATTAACTAGTCACGCCAACAAAAACACTCCAATTATTATCATATAAAAATACCAATTTCCACGAAAATCTATTTCCAATTTTATTTAATTTTTTGAACCTAGATGCAGCCCAAGAAAAAAGGGCCCAACTCATTTCTTCTAGCCCAATATTGGCTTAATTATATGGATAAAATAGGGGTGAAATTTATATAAATAAAATATATAGTTTTTTTTTTTTTTTTAACAGATGTATAGGTAATTTTCATAAATAGACTCTTTCAATTAGCATATTTGCAAGATTGTCTACCATTTTAAAAGAGAGGAATTTAAAATTTTGAGAAATTTTAGCTGCCCCTTTTATATATATAAGATAGTGAAAATCTATGTATCTTCTTTCGGTAGTCCAATTCAAGTCTAAAGTACCAATAAGGGTTTAGACTTTTGATATTTTAGGGAATGATATATTTTTAAATTTTTTTTTACAGTAATATATTATTTTAATCAATTAAGAGTTAAATCCAAATTCAAATTATGTGTGTATTTTACGGTACATTAAATATAGATGATTTGAACTACCTAACTCAAAAGTTCAAAATTGTGTAGATATATTTTGGTACCTATTTATAATAAAATGATCATGAATTCAAAATTCTATTCTTTAAAAAATATAATAATCGACTTTGTGCTATTTGTAATAATGTTCCTGACAGTTATTTCCACGCCATCAAAACTTTGTTTTGCTAGATTTAATTAGGTTTTATGGAATAACATCTCATTTTGATATAATAAGTTTCTTCTGGGTCAAAACACTCCCCCAAAAAAAAAAAGAAAAAAAAAAAATTCCCCACACTAAAAAAAGAGAGAGAAAATCCTTCCTAACACTTCCATAGATTCTTTTTTGCAGAATAAAGTGAAAAGAAAAGAAAAGAAAGTGGACAAAAATTGGGGAAAAAAAGTGAAGTGTATTTTGGATTGTTGAAGAACAGAGAGCAGGCAAACTCTGCAAACTTGTTTACCTTGCACACCACCAACAATTGTCACTTCTGATCTCTATGGTTTTTCATAATTTCCTTTTTTTCTTTTCAATTGTGATTTATTAGATTCTTCACATCTATTTTTGTTTTCTCTTTATTCTTTTGAATCCTTGCTTTTCAAGGAACTCAAAAGGTCATAACCCTATTTTTTACTTTCACAAGTTAAGAAGAACCATCAACAACATTCAAATTTTTTAGCTAAATTAAAAAGAAATATCGGTTTTTTAAAAACTCTTATAATAACTTACTCGTTTGATAATCATTTAATTTTTTGTTTTTATTTTTGAAATTTAAACTTACAACAACTATTTTTATCATGTTTTTCTTATTTGAATATCTGCATTTTACCTATGTTTTTAGAAACTAATCCAAAGTTTAAAAACAAAAAAAAAAGTGGTTTCAAAAAATTTATTTTTGTTTTTAAAATTTGGTTAGCATTCACATACTTTCTTAAAAAAAAAAATACATTCATAGAAAATTTGAGTAAAAATAAATTTAAATTTCAAAAATAAAAAACGAAAAATCAAATGATTATTAAACGAGATTTTAAGGAAAGATAGATACATTGTAAGAAAATTTGAGTAAAAATAAATTTAAATTTCAAAAATAAAAAACTAAAAACCAAAGAATTATCAAACGAAATCTTAATTTTTATTTTGAAAACGTGTATTAAAAATAATAGATAATAAAATAAAGAAATTTCTCGATAAAAATAATGTCAATAAATTTTATTTTTAAAATTCAAAAAAATAAAAATCTAGATAGTTATTTAAAAAAGCTTTAAATTTTTTTAGGGTTAAAATCTTAAATAAAAATTTGTCATGAATTAGGCGAGTGGTCGGTAAAGTGTTAGAAAATTAAGAAGTTATTAATTTGATTTAGGGTAACAATCTATCAAGACATCGTTTTTCTACGGGTTTTGTAAACAACCAAATTATAAAATCATGTAGTTGTCTTGTAAAAATATTTGAGGTCGACGCGAATTGGTCCCAACCGTCATAAATATATATAAAACCTATTTAGTAATTAATTCAATGTCCATTAAACTTTAAACTCTCATTCAAATTTTAAAGTTGACAAACCACTTTAGAAAGAAAAACACACACACAAACCCAACTTATATATGTTCAATGTATAAAAACTAAGCTTATGATTAAATGTAGAAGGGCAAAAGAAGAGAAAATGGAAATTGGTTGAATAAACCTAATAATGGTGTGATAAGATTAGATAGTGTAAGGACAAAACAATCACATCCATGTCACATGCAATGGACCCAAGTTTTGATGCTGAATTGGTAATGAAAGTTGTGGGATGTTGAAATAAAAAAGGTGTTGGGGTGTGACATTGAAAGCCCTCATTTCATCTCCAACACTTGGCAAATTTAATTGGTGGGTTCTTTTTTTCAATTTATTTATCATCTAAGCCAAACATTTTTCAACTATTTACTTTACTTTTTTATTTATTTATTTACATATTATTCATTCAATCTATATATAGAGACCAAATCACCATTATTTTATGTTTATGTTGTTTGGTTCTAAATCAAAATTGACCATTATTGGTTTTTAAATTCTCTTGGAAAAAGCTGACTTTTAACAAGATCTGGTTAGATCTTGCTTGAGTTAAGCAAGGGAAAATATATGATTAAAATATTATTTTAGTTTGATTTGTTACATTTTTGTTTATAGACTTTTAAAGTTTAATTTCTCATCATTTAAGTTGATTCCTAAACTTTTAAATTTATTTCATTTTGATCTTTAAATTTTCAAATGTTTAATTTTAATACGTAAATTTTAAAAAAATGAGAAATTTTTTCTCTTTAAAGAATTATCATCTTTCTATAAATTTTACGAATAGTTCACATATTTTCGTTGTATTTATTAAAGTTATTAATATTATTGAATCAATTTCACTAACTATTAACTACAAATTTTTCATATGGACGAATTTTAAAATTTTCAAGATTTATGAATTAAAGTTATTGAAAATTTAGGAATAAAAATAAAATAAATTTAAAAGTTATTTAAAAGTCTACAAGCCAATATAGAAAA
This sequence comes from Sechiopsis laciniata, assembly GCA_037833695.1. Lineage (NCBI taxonomy): Eukaryota > Viridiplantae > Streptophyta > Magnoliopsida > Cucurbitales > Cucurbitaceae > Sechiopsis > Sechiopsis laciniata. The sequence continues at coordinate 4,466,119 of JBBMKA010000021.1, read as the reverse complement.
AATTCAAAATTTAAAGATTAAGTTAATATTTTAACCATAATATATAAAACTCATAATAAACAATGTTATTGTTTTTATTGAAAAAAAAAAAAAAAATGTCATAATTCAATTGCAACTTACTTATCTTGTCTTTTCATAAACGACATTGAGATGAGAAAATTATTCCATATTAATCACATATGGGTTATATCGAAAAAGATTTATCTTATTCCATTAACTTAATTTTTATTGGTGTAATATATGATATATTAGGCTAGAGTAACAAATCATAAATTCAAATTTAATTGAAATGTTTGGACAAAAAAATCATCCTCTGTCGTGAAATTTGAGCCTTTAAAATAATGGGGTCCGCATTTAAATCCTCAGGTGCTAAGTGGCCCAACTGAAGACATTGTAAATAGGTTAAATATATTTTTAGATTGAGTTTTATTTACAATTATGAAATTTTCATGAGTTGAATTTAGTGGAGGGTTACCTAAAATTAACTAAATCCAATCCGATCAATTCGAATATATTATTCAATTAAAAAATATTTTTTTATTTATAACATAATTATTATGTTATTTAATTATTTAGGTTATATTTTATATTTATTTTATTAAATTATTATGGTTAGACTTTTTATTTTTTAATATTGTTTAAAATATTTTTTAAAGTCTTTTTAATTTATATATCATCATAAAAATATATACTAAAATTATGTCATCTATTTTTGTTAGTTTTAATCATTTATTTGTTGTCAAGAATTCGAATTATGTTATCTATATTTGTTGTTTTAATTATTTATTTGTTTTATGTTATATAGTTGAGATCTTCTATATGAACATGATGGTAGGATTAATAGCGAGTGAGTTTGATTAAATATTTTGCATATTTAATATTTATATTAATTTCGTTAACTTGATATGATAATGATTGAATGAATATTTGTATTTTGTTTATGTATAGTGTATGACTAATGTGATAAAAAAAAATTTATATTTGTAATGTATTGATGAACCCGATGACTCAAACCAACTCAACCTAAAAGTATAAAGGTTGAGTTGTTTCTCTAATTGGGTTTAGTTGGGCTGAAAAGTATCCAACCAAAAAATTTAGGTTAGGTTGAAAATCCTCTTCAACCCAACCCAATCCAATCCAATAAATATACACCCCTGCCTCTTGTTTTTATGTTTTCATTTTAAATGAATATACATAATTGAAGAGGTAAAAGAAAAAACAAGAATTGAAGAGGTAAAATCTGAATTAAAAAAAAAAAAAAAGAACTATTGAGAAGATGAACTATTTTATTGTTAGGTAATAAGCAAGAGTAAAACTGGTTAATAATATCTCTATTTATTGAAATTAGGGCCGGGGGAATTGAGAAAGAAATGTGAGATCAAAATTACTTCATATAATTTAGGGTAGAAAAAACATTCTACAGTCATTCCAACACCTCACTCAAATCCCTCTTCCAAATAATATTTTTCAAACAAAGTTTTACTAGAACTCTTCCTTAAAATAACCTTTTTTTACAACTCTTCTTGCCTTTTAGGTTTAGTGCAACCATTCAATCATGCTCTTATTCAAATACAGTTTTCTACAACTATATGTTTTTATACAGTCATTCATTTGAATACCATATTGAAACCACTTCATTTTCTCAATTCAAATATACCCATATGTTATAGGTTAACATGGAAATGAAAAAAATATTCTTTTGATGGTATTTTTTTAATAGCTTTTATGATATCAACCCTTTATTATTTTAATTATGAAAGTTTATATCTTTATACCTTTATAGCTGTAAATATAATAGTATATCACAAAACAAAAAAAAAAAAGTTAAAATGAGCATAATTCTAATAACATCATAAACAACATAATTCTAATAACATCATAAACAACATAATAACCAAACTATAACAATAAAGATTAGAGGATTTGAATATACATACCTAATTATCATTAGACTAAATATATTGGGACAAAACTTATTAAAGAATTCAACACTTCAAAGACAAGTTATGTAACAAGGTCACTCCAATCAACATGGAGTGATTAGATTTAGAGGTTGAAGGAGGAGAAGAGAAGAGAAGAGATGAGAAGACGAATTTGTCAATCCCGTGTTTATTTTTAATACATCAAAACCTCTCTCAACTCCTCTCGATTCCTCCTCAACTCATTATCAAATATCACATCAAACATTTTATTTTATTATATTAAATTTTATCTAATTTTTAACTATTTTTATTTTTTCAATTTTAATATCATATCAAATTTATTATTTAATTATATATAATATATATTTATATATGAGAAATATTTGCATGAGTATGATGTATAAAATAATGCCCACCTATGTGACTCAATATGGGCCAAAAGATTGTGGCCTATATTGGGCCACATAGGTGGTCATTGTTTTATACATCATGCCCGGGCATTATGTAAATATTTCTCTTTATATATATAAAATAAACATCACATCAATCTCTTATCTCCTCTCTCTTCATGACACCAATTTTCAAACAAGTATTTTATCTCTCTAAATCGCTCAATTTCCTCTTAATTTTTTCTTCCTCTCTTCTCATCTCATCTACTCCCCTAAACTCCAAAATCTAATCACCCCCTAACAAAGAAGCCAACAAGAAAGCCCTTAGAAAAAGAGACGTTATTTTGTCATTGGTAGGAACAAAGCAAAACCCATCATATCATTTCAATTTATTTATTTTGTTTGGATATACACATTAATAGATTTCTTCATAAGAAAACTTTATGTCTTCATCATTCATCATCACATCTGTCTCTCTCTCTTTCTGTTTATTGGATGATGTGAGCTTTTTGTTTGCTGGGACACCAAGCTTCTTGCAATTAACATAGACAACACAATTCACTCTCTCATCTTTTCCATTAATTGAAATTACTTTTTTTTTTCCATGTCATTCTCACATCACAAGGCTTAGTTTTGTACACTTCTCATTTCATATTTGACAATAAGAATTCTTTTTCTTTAGTAAATTATAATAATAATAATAATAATCAAGCGTATAACTTCATAATTACTACATTATATAAGATATAAATAGATCTCTATTTTAATTGACATAAAAACAAGTATGAAATTTGGTTAGAAAATACTTTTAGTTTATATCTTTTTACTCTATAAATTTATGTGTATAATAATTAGTAAACTTTGAATTTTATAATAATTTAGTACTTAATATAAGAAAATAGTGTTAGATTTAATAGAATTCTTGCTTATGCAGTTTCACAAAATGATTAGAGAAGAAATGTATTTTTAAGTATCAAATACTAAAGTTTCGTTTGATAATTATTTGGTTTTTCATATTTAAATTTTGAAAGTTAAACTTGTATTTATTTAAGTTCTTTACCTATGATTTCATCTTCAAAGAAGTATGTAAACTCTAAACAAATTCTATAAACCAAAACAAGTATTTCAAAACTATTTCTCTAATCTTCAAATTTTGATTTGATTTTTAAAAACATAAATAAAATGTAGATGTCAAACTAATAAAAATCATATATTATAATAGTAATTGTAGGCTTAATTTCAAAAAAAAAAAAAAAAAACTAAGAACTTATAAAAAAAAAAATTAAGTAATTGGGTAATAAAAACGCAATGTAGGTGAAGCATTCATATGATAGGGATTAAATATTTATAAATTTTATAATATATAGACTACATTTTTACATATTACAGTTTTTGGCTTACAAAAAAAATTCCAAGAAAGTATTGCTAATTTTATGAAAGTTAGAAAGCTATTTTTTTTCTTCACTCTAAAGTTTATATTAGGTGGGATGAGAAAAATAGAAGGCTTTCAATAATTGTTACATAATTGATTTCAGTCATTTGAGAGGTCAATATGTGGTTCAATCGGGATTAAAAATCTGAATATATATTTTTGGGACCATGGTCTTTAATCTTATAATATAGTATTATTTGTTGTTGACATATTTAATCTTGAGATGCATATGTTATTGTATATCTCAAATTTTGACTAGAAAAAACTTGTTGTAAGTCGAATAATTACAACAAGTTTTTTCACATTAAAAATTATTGTATTTTGTGTTTGAATTACTGACAAGAGATGAAATACTTTATCTTTATAGGTTAGATTTGAAGATTAGTCAACTCAAAGAAAGACAAAAATATTAAAGAGTTGTTTTTTTCTTTTTATTAATATCAAGTGTTATTACATGACTTAAACTAGTTTGACTAAACTTGCAAATGCATATATTATTTAGTTCGTTGATTTTTTTTTTTTTTTTTTTTTTTGTATCAATACTTCGGGTGCCTACTTTCTAGATTAATATACATTGATGACCATGATAAAAATTTGAGATCTTTTATATTACTTTTAGATTAATTATAAGTTTAGTTTATGAGTTTTAATCGAAAGGATTAGTGGCGTGTTGATTTCATTATTTTATGGTATTTCAATTCAATATCATGGTCACAGTTTGATTCTAAAAATTGGTATTTGAGAGCTGTACTGTCTCTATGTAGGAGTTGTGGCCCAACTCCTCCGATTTATAGTAAAAAAAGTTTATGAATTTAATGATCATTTAGTTTTTTAACTTTAAAATTTTCTTAATTCTTAGTCCTTGAGATGAAAAAAATCATTTGTTACACGTAGGGGTGCAACAAAAAAACGGAAAAACCAAATCGAACAAATTCAATCTAATGGATGATTGGTTTTTTAGAATAAAATTGGACATATCGATTTTTAATTTGAAAAAAAAAAAATGGATCGATTCCGATTTTCATTTTAAAAAACCAATAAAAACCGAACTAAACCAAAACATATATAAGTCCTATAAAGTCATATTCCTTCTATTATTTAGAAGATTTCATAAAGTCTTAAAGATCAATTTCTTATGGTCAGTAATTTTTTTATTCTTCAAATATCAATATATTTTCCAAGTAATTTTCTCGAACTTTACTTTTTTTCATATTAATTGTCATTATTTATTTAAAACTAGTTTTACGAAATAAAATTGGATGCTATGACCGAACTTCTTAATGTTTAGATCATTCTAATTCATTGACAAGGTGAACGAATGAACTACGGAAAGAAAATCACTTTCATATTGGGATACATGATTTTTAAAGAATTGACAAAAAAAGGACATTTGATTAGATTCAAAACCAAACGGAACCAATTGAAAACCAAACTAATGATTCTATACTTTATTGGACATTGGATCAGATCCCTTTTTTGAAAACCAAAGATATCAGTTTGATTTTCGGTTTGGTACAAAACCGAAAAAAATCGAATCAAAATCACCCCTAGTTACATGACGTAGTATTGACTAAAATGATGATTAGACTAATTTTGAATTTCAATATATTGATAAAATAATTATTTTGATATTGACGTGATTTTTTAAAAAAAAGTATAAAAACAAACTCTAAAAATATATCTGAACTGAAATTAAATATTATGTTTGATATTAAAATATACGGACCAAATAGAATATGCACTTGAAACCTAACGATCAAAAAAGTGTTTTTTTTCCTTAATCATATCTAATAGATCATTGAGTCTTCAATTTTGTATTTATTGGGGCTTTAATATATTTATTTGTTTTAATTAGTGTTCTAGTAGGATTATAAAATACGAGATTTTGCATGTATAATAAAAAAGGGAAAAATATTTTCACCTATAGCACAAAATCAAAACTAATTCATTTGTAACACAAAATCTAAATTGAGTTTTATCACTCATAGAATTCAATCAGTAATAGAGTAATAGAGTTCTATCACTGGTTGAGTTCTATCACATTCATTTTATCACTAGTCATTGATAGAAAATCATGTGATATAGATGAATTATTTTAGAAATTGTGCTATAAATATAATACAAAAGGTAGAATGTGCTGTTGAGGGTAATTCTCTATGAAATATAATTATTTTTTTAATTTTTTTTATTATATATCAATCAAATTTAAAGTATTAAATAGAGAAAAGACCTATTAGATGCAAATTTTAATTTCTTAAATAAAATGCAAGTTTTAAATTTCAAAGACTTGTTAAACAATAATTTGAAAGTGTATGAAGCAAAGCTAAAAGTGTATGAAGCAATTTTATAACCATCTCAATTATTATTTTTTCTCTTTTTTTAGGGTCATCTTAATTATTATTTTGGTTTAATAATTATTGGAATAATCAACAAAAACAATAGTTAAACAACAAAATGAGTGTCCCTTAACTATTAAGTCATAGATTTCCAATTCTCCATCATATTTGTTGTTAAATTGAAACAAAAAAAAAAAATCATAAAAACAGAAAATTGGAACTCATAAATTTTATATCAATATTGTAATTCAATCTAAATTGGTCTATGTTTTACACTAGGCTGAAATAAAATTACACCATTTTTTTCCATTTACATTTATATCTAATCACCTTTTTCTCTAATCTCTCTCATCATTGGTGGATTCCCAAATGTCAAAAAAGAAAAAGAAAAAAAAAAGTAATCCATGACATGATTTGGTTGGAAATATTACAATAAATCCCTAATTAAATCTAAAGCATAGAAGTAATCAGCAACAAGAACCGAATATTTTGGGACATGATTAAAGAATGTTATCTTTAGAACCCCATCATAGATGTGCTTAAAGAATATGGCCATTTAACAATCTTCATTAATCAAAACCATATCTTATATAGATAATTAATCCATTATCATTTTAATCTTTGTGGATATAGTGGGGCCATCACCCATGTGAGTTTGGCTTTTTTTCTTTTTCCAATTTTTTCCTAGGTATAGTCATCCATTAGTCTTTATTGCTGTTTCATTATTTTTTATGGTGAGGCCTTTTATATTCACTTTGGAATTAGGATTTATTAAGGAAATGTTTAAATCCTATTATATTACCGATTTGATAATTGTGCAATTGGGTAAGATAAGAAATAATTATTTATAGATTAGAGATTTAAATGTCTTTCTTTTTTTTTTAATGCAATGAAAACAAAAACTAATCACTAAAACTCTTAATAACAATTTTATTATTTTATTATTTTTAAAAATTAAGCCTACGACAAATGCGTCAAATTTTAAAGAGAAAATGAAATCATTCATAAAGAATTTGAATTAAAACATACCTAAATTTTAAAAATCAATAATATAGTAATCATTATCCATAGAGTAATGGAGGGTGATAAATTTAACCTCATAATTTCTTGTTCATTGAGTATATAAGATACCACTAAGTTATTGTTTTTGTTGGTAAAATAAATGGTTATCAAACTAGATAGATCTAAATGTATTTTCCTTGAATGAATATTCTTTTGTTTTGAAAATTATTCAACAAAGCCTAGCACACACATTTTCTAGTGATACGTATTTATCTATTTAAACATAATTCAGTGAATACAATACATGTTACCTTTCTTTAATTGAAGTGTGTATTAAAAATTATTTGGTAGAATATGTATTGTTTCTAAACAACTTATTGAATGTGAAATTTAAAGATTGAAATAATATAATATTTGTTTAAAGTTTTTTTTTTTTTTAAATCTCAATACTAATCAAAATAATAATTTAGCCATTTGAACTTTAGTATGCATTAATTAGTCTATATAGCTTAAAATTTGTGTTAATCTCTAATTTAAACATAATTAGATTTGAGATTCGGCTGATATTAATTATTAGAGATAATAAATCATACTATTGTTTATTTTAACATAAATCTTCTTTGATTTGCTTTAATAACAAACAAAAACCTATGTACTAATACAAATATTACACTTGTTTAAAAAAAAAAAAAACATTACACTTCATTTATACATCACAAATGAAAATTTTGGTAATTACAATTAAATCACTTAAACTAAAAACAGTTACTCTAGAATCACCTTCCAAACATATTCCATGAAACTTTTAAAAATAAATATGTACTCCAATGCCAAAAAAGAAAAAAAGGAAAAAAAATCATTTAAAAATGTAAAGGGAGTATAAAGGGGCCTGGTCTGGTAGGCCAATAGGTTGAGAAAAATCAAAGGGCATTGACAAATAGGATTAAGCAATGAGAAAGATTTGGGTGCACCTTAGATTGCACCCCCACAGATGCAGTCGCTAAGTTTTCTTTTTTTTTTTTTAATTTCTTTTTGTTTATGGGAGATTTCTTTTTTTTGGCCCAAAAAGCAACTGTATTTAGAGGAGTGCAGCATGACTCCACCCAAATTATTTTTTTAAGCAATTGCCCCAATTAATTTTATATTGGTGAAAATTATTAGAGAAAATATGGGGTTTCACCTCCATGCCCTCTCAAGATCGAAATAGCATTTTGGATTGGATCGAAATTTGGGGGATTTTACCCACGTTGAGCTATAATACCATATTAGAGAGAATATGAGATTCCACCTCAAAACCAATTAGGGATGAGGGGAGTAACTCATATCTCTTATAAAGATGTTGAAGAATTATCACATTTTCAATGTGGGACAATTGCCATGAGGTAAATATCTCCAACAAAAATTATATTTGGTGTGGCTTTTTCATTGCTAACTGCCATCGTCACCAATGTCGACCTTTTAAACTTTCATGTCATTTACATAGCCTTCTATATATCTAAAAATTTATTTATCACTTTCTTTTTTGACTTAACAAAATTCATTAATGGTTTTATTATTTAGTACTAATCCAATTCAACACGATAGTCACGGATTCAATCCCAAGAATCAATATTTAACTCTCATTTATTTGAGAGTACTAGTATCCTTTTGTAGGGTTTGTGGTTCTCCTCTCCCAACTTGTACTAAAAAAAAAACTTCATTAATGAAATTGAAATAAAAAAAAGGAGGAAAACTCACAAATGGAGACTACACTGGAACTGACCCCTATATAACATATTGGAAAGTGACCACCTAAAACAATGGATACCGAAAATAAAGATTAACTCAATCAACGATGAATCAACTCAAACTAATTTTTTAGCTAATATAGAATTTCAAATTTAGAATGATCCATTTTTTTAGATACCGATTAAAACTTTATTTCAAATTATTTAGTAGTTTAATGGTAAAAAAACATTGAAAAACTAAGAAATGATATGTTTAATTCATGTAGTTAACCATCCATCTAAGTTTCTTTTTTTTTAAGGCATTTAAAACCTAATTTCTAACGAATTTTCATGACATCAAAATATTATAGAGTGACGTGGCAATAGTAACTCCGTCACAAATATATATATTAAAAAAAACCCAACTTTTTTCTCCTATTGAATTCAACGAATTCCGCCACATAATAACAAAAAATATTGATGACGTTGATGGAAAATGATACTCATCTATTTCAATCTTATCCCTTAATTATTTATTCCATTTGAGAAATTTCCACTCACATGAATACATTCCTATTGTTGTTGTTTTTTATTTCCATAAAAACACATAACCTATTGTCATCTTATGTTATTTTTTCCCCTTTATTGGTTCATTAGCCTTTCAATTTCATTACTTTTAAAAATGAATCAAGATAACACGAAATGATGGAATATTAATTTCACATTGATATTTACAGTCTTTTAGAGTTCTTTTCTGTCTATGTAACACACATGTATTAAATAAAAGACAAGATTAGTTTAGAGATCATGTTTCCTAAGTTTTTATAGTTGTTTGGTGAAACTAATCATCATATCAAATTTAATTATCAAGTCACATCAACCGTTTAAAATAAGCTAAGAGATGTTTGTTTGTCGATTTTAAAAAAGATTCTTATTGAACAATTTACTAACTACTATTAAAAAAAAAATTACATTCAAATGAGTTATTGTAACAACTCAAAATAATTTCTTATTTCTAACTATTCAAAATAATTCATTATTTTTAACTACTTGTTTCTAATCATTCGTTTTTAGCTATTCAAAATAAATTCTCATTTCTAATCATTTATTTTTAACTACTCAAATAACTAATTTTTAATCATTTATTTTCAATCATTCATTTTTAACTATTCATAATAACTTCTTAAAAAAAAAAAAAAAAAAAAAAAAAAAAAAAAAAAAAAAAAACTCCTAATAATTATTTATTTCAAATTATTATCCAAACAAGTTACTATCTCCACCTCATCTACAAAATTAAGATCAAAGAAGTTTTTTTATGTAACTCCATAAAATTTACATACAAATAACCTATTACAAAAACCTCAATTTTCTAACTACTCTAAATAACTCATTGAAATAATTCTTCAAACTAATTCATTATCCAAAACTTCATCCAAATACCTACTAAGAGTATCGAACAACGTGTTCTTCAAGATTTTTTTTTTTTTTAGTACAAGTTGGAGGAGAGGATCACAAACCCACAAAGAGAGTATTACACCTCATATAAATGAGAGTCAAATACTAATTTTTGGATCGAACCCATAACTATTGTGTTGAACTGAATTACTTTCAAACAATGAAACCATCGTAACCTTTTCAATAAGAAAAAAGAGTTTGAAGAAAGTGGGATTATGTATCAGTGTTTAATGGAGCTTATATTTGTACTCGTATTTTAATTATTTTTAAAATAAATTATTCAATCCTTTAAAATATCAAAACGAGAAGGCTGCTTCTTTTAAGACCGTTAAATAAGTAATGAAACAAGAAAATGTAAACATCTCGCCTATCATTTTTTTTTTTTTTTGAGTATATATCAAGGGGAGGAGGACAAATACCGATTATCGGAATCGAACCTATAACGCTACCATTGTGCCACTGACTTATTCGGTCTCGCCTATCATTTTTTAACATTAAAGAAAATTGCAATAATATATTTTTTTTAAATGGTATCACAATAATCAGGTTAATTAATTATTTATTTCAAAACACGCAACCACCAAGATTTATATATCGTGGATAAGTTGAAACTGCAAACAAATATAGGTCCTTGAAAGCAACATGAAAAAAATTGAATGTGCTAAAAAAAAGTAGGTTTCATATGTGGTCCTTTGGTTGGGTTAATATAGGGAATAATGTTTGAAGAACAAAAGATTAAAAATCATGTAGGGGTATAATATCATGAAGATGAGGACCTTTAACATACTAAAATAATTCTACTTCTTTTATACCCACTAAAGGAAAAATAGATGGAAGAAAATGCCCAAACTCTTTTTTGTAAACAAAATTATTATTATTATTATTATTATTATTATTATTATTATTATTATTATTATTATTATTATTATTTTGTAGATTTTGCCTTTTGAAAGTGATAAAAAGTAAATAGATTGTGAAATTGAAGGCATCTCAAAGTGTCCAAAAGCTAATGACATGCCCATGTTCCCAAAAGCAATAAAAAGAGAGAATTATGAGATGAAGAAAAGAGTGAGAAATCAATAATTTCATTAGACATCATCAAAAGAAGTTCACTAAAGTGGCATCAATGGCTTTGTCTCCATTAGAGCCACACAATACACCAAACTGTTAAACAAATCAATAGAGGGTTTAGCAAAAGAAGTAAATTTACTAATCTCTCTTTAATTTTCATTTTACCTTTTTTTTTTAAGAAAAGCAAATAAAGATAAAGAAGCAAGCAATATACTTTGGGGAAAATACTTGAAAACTTGGGATTTGGGATATAGGTTACTTGCAATAGAATGTAAGTATTTGTTCAAAAAAAAATATAATTACTTTCTTTTATATATGTGAATGTCCAAGTTAGTTTAGGTGCACTTTAAGTATTTTTACTAGACATATCATCTGACCTTCCAACATTTGAATATGAATAAAATTATGTGAAATTATTTTTTAAGTAGGTGAATGTCATAACTTGAACTCGTCACCTTTTAATATTTTTGTATTTTTTAAAAAAAAATTAATTATGTATAGTTATAGATTCAAGCATTCAATATCTTGGTCAAAAATATATGTCTAAAGCAATTAATTAAGTTATGTTCAAATTGAACTCGTATGTGTGTACTTTACACCAAGCAATTAATTAAATTACAATGTGACATACTTTATAATAAATCCTTTATTAATACTCACGTAAAATTAATACAACAAATATATGACCACAAATATATGACCGTAATAATATTACAAAGTATGTCACATTGTAATTTTTTTATGATGCAAAGGATTCCTAATAAAAGGAAGAGAATATGGAGGGTTGGATGAAGCTCAAGCTTGATTTCCAAAAAAAAAAAAAAAAAATGATGCTTAAGCATTTGGACAGAAATTCATGAATGCAGTTTGAAAATATTCGATGACTATGTTTGGATTTAAATGGAAATATTGTGAATAGTAATCAAAGAAAAAAAAAAAATTTAAAAAAGGTTTGTACTTAATTACCTATTTCATATAGGAATCCTACATATATATAACTTTGTTTTGTTATATAAAACGAAAATGATGAACCGATGGAACAAATTGTATTAAAAGTTACGAAGGAAAAAAAAAAAAAAAAAAAAAAAACTATTGAAAACAGACTCACATACTATATTTATTAGGTTTTATGGCATTTTTTTTTTTTTTTTTAAAATTTTTTGAAGTAGCCTTGTTTTTCTTCCTATTTGCGATTTCAAATGTTTGTCATGGTGCTATTAAATGATTATTATTGCATTTTAACTACATCTTACATTACCATATGTTGAGTTTGGGTCAAGTTTGGAAAGCATGTAGGTTCAAATTTATATTGACAAAGTAAATTGATGTTTAAATTCTACTTCAATTCTTGTCCGTTTGACAATTTTTCATTTTTATGTTTTTAAAATTTAAACCTATAATAATTATCTTTGTATGATTTTCTTTACTTTGATATCATCAACATTTTACCTATATTTTCAAAAATCAAACTAAAATTTAAAAACTAAAAGCACTAACTTCCAAAAACTTGTTTAAATTTTTTAGATTTGATTAAAGATACTTAAGCCTTAGAAAGAATTTAGAAATAGTACTATATCCTTCAGAGAAAATAAAAGAGAATTTAAGTAAAAATAAACTTAAATTTTAAAAACGAAAAAATAAAAAATAAAATGAATTATCTAAAGGAGTCTTAAATTTTCGTTCTTATTTTATTTTAATCTCTAAATTTTTAAGTAGTACAATATGTTTTCTAATAAAAGTAGTCCAATATAATATATATTTATTTTTGTTAAAAATCAATTTTATCATTTTCTAACTATTATTTTTAAATTTGAGATAGAACTTTTTTTTTTAACCTTATTAGTAAATGTCTACACATACATGTGTATATAGTAGGTTAGATTAAAGAACATTTCATTGTTTAGTGGTAATCCAGTTCAACACCATAATCATGGGTTTGAATCTAGAAATTGATACTTGGCTTTTATATTGTTTGAGAGCAATAGTGCTCTCTATATAAGATTTGTTGGTTTCCTCCTCAAATTGTACTAAAAAAAAAGAACATTTTAAATTGAATTTCATTTTGATAAGGACGAAAATCCTACTCATATCTTCACATTTGTATGATATTGATCACTTATATATCCATGATCTTTTCTTTTATCTAACCATTGTGGGACAACTTTGTTTGCATTCTAACAATTCTCCCCTCGAACAAAGTTCTACCGAAACTCTTCATAGGCTCATCTTTTGTGTTCGACACCTGAGGATTCAATTCTCCCCTCAAATAAAGATTGAGCATTCTCTTGAGAGTACACCGTTGGTTCGATAGAACAAATTTCTACGATGATTATTATTCCAACTAACTTCTTTTATCCTGAGAGTACACCGCTAGTCTGGTAGAGCTACCACAAATTTTTGTCTACAGGCTTCAAACGTTTTTGTTCTACACCGAAGCGATTTACCGACATGGTTATGTTTGGAGATGATATCAATTGATAAAGATGACAACTCTACCCATATCTCTGGTATAATGTTGTCCACTCTAGACATACACCTTCGTGACTTTGTTTTTTATTTCACCAAAAAAGTCATTTACCAATAAAAATGGTTGTTATCACGTATATACTCATGATTTTAGGGGTGTACAAAAAAACTCAACCCAAACAGTAAGGGCTTATAAATTTATTTGGATTGGGTAAGGTTATGATTTTATCATTTTCGTTGAGTTAAGTTGGTTATAAGGTCGACCAATTTATATGTGTATGTGAGAGATCAATTAATAAGATAAGTTATTAGCATATTAATTATTAATAAGGAAAAAATTGAAGACTTGCCCAACTCGAGAACCCAACCCAACTTGAAAGTATAAGTTTATGAATCTTAACCATGGTGTTGAACTGGATTTCCACCAAATACTGAAATCATCATACCGATTCCAAGGATCGAACCCATGACCGTGAAATGGAAATGAATTAATACTAAACCAGATAACCAATCGCGCCACCGACCCATTCGATAAATTGAACAATTTATTGACATGTCTTTGATATTTTAATAGGTTCACGACCATTAAAAAAGTATATAACAAATTTCATAAACCTTAAATTTCATGCATATATTTCTAAATTGTGTCTAATAAATCCTTAGACTATTCATTATATCACAAATTTACAAATATATTTGACACAAAATTTGAAGGTTCGACTTTATGCTTTTATTAATTTTAAATAATGTTGAATATACTTGAAAGATGTTAAATATAAGACTGAAAATATTTTAGATTTATTAACTTAATATTTGTAAACTTTTTTTTTAATTCAACAATAATCCAAGATAATGGATTCTGTTTTTTTATTACATGGAATGAAATATTATTCTGGTGGGTAAATATTTTGTGCACTCAACAAACACAAAAGTACGACTATTTATTAAATAGATTTTAAATTTTGCAAGGACGTACAGTAAGAAAGTAAATTTGCGGAAGGAAACAAGGACCCAAACCGGACTATGTACGGACCCATGTCTTGGCGGTCCGGATAAGCCGGTTCCCGGTCATCAGGAATGTTGACCGCGACCTGCCCCCCTATGTTCCCCTTCTTTATAAAGTTGTCAATTTCTTCAATAATTCATTACTAAACCCTTATAAAAATCATGGCCTTCCGTATTTTATTTATTTTTAGTACATATTAGAAGATGGGAGACAAATACTGATTTTTGAGATCGAATTTGTGACACTGATTTTGAACTAGTTTACAACCAAACAATGAAATTATTGCACCATTGATCCATTCGGTTCCATATTTTATTTTCTACCATTATTCATTTTGATTATTTAGCTCACACACACCATTCCCCACCCACTCAATTAACCCAATAAGCCTTTTTAATATATATTATTGGTACATAAAAAATTTAAGATTCAATTTGAATAAGTTTTGAGTTGATCGTGTTTCTTAAAATACATTACAAACCAAAATTAACTGTGCAAAATTTTTGAAATTTTAACTCGTAGATTCTGAATAAAAAGGATTAAGATATGCGTGGTTGAAATGTTAAAAGTTTGAATTCCCTAATCACATATTGTTGAATAAAAAAAAATTAACATGTATGATGTATTATGTTTAGAATTTAATTTCTATATTTCTCAAAAAAAAAAAAAAAAAAATCAATTTCTATAAAATTATAAATATTAGAAATGTTATGTATTAGAGAATATGAGGTTCTATCTCAAAATCAATTGAGAATGAGAAAAATAACTCATATCTCCTATAAATGCTTGTAGGACTCCCACTTTTCTAATCTGGAACAATTATGAGATCCTAACATTAAGATCATACTATTATCTTACGTTGAAAAAGGAATCTTCTGAATTTTTGTAAGATAGATTATTTCTCCCATCACTAATTAATTTTGATATAAATGTTCATATTATCTATTATATATCAAATTCACTTAGTCTAATAAAATGAAACTTGCATTTTTTTTTTTTTTTTGAAATTGATATTTTTTGTTTATCAAGTACAAATAGATTTTTTTTTTCAACAATCAATAAATTTCCCTTTAATTTTTTTTAAATGGTTATTTTATATGAAAATTTGATCCGATCAATCAAAACCGACTGAATTATAATCGATCTGTTGATTTTAAACAATAGTCGGTCGGTGTCGATTTTGTATTTCATAAAATTGACTATCGAAAAAAAAAATCGACCGGACTAATTGAAGAGTGCTATTAGGGGTGATTTGGGTTCGATTTTTGTCGATTTTGTACCAAACTGTCAACGAACTGATATCTTTGATTTTCAAAAAATTCATCTGATCTAATGTCCAATAAAGTATAAAATCATTTGTTTGGTTTTCAATTGGTTTGGTTTGGATCCGATCCAATGTCGATTTTTTTTAATTTATCAAAAACAACATTTCTCATTTAAAAATAAATAAAAAAATCTCATAAACAACAATTTTTTTTTAAATATTGGAAATATTTTTTAACTTATTGAAAATTATTTAAGGATGTTTTTACTCGAAATAAAAGTGAATCAAGGAAATTTTCAAAGTTTTAGGAAATCTTTTAAATAATGGAAGGAATATGATTTATATGACTTATTGACAAAAAAATATATATTTCGGTTTGGTTCGGTTGTTATTGGTTTTATAAACGAAAATCATAACCAGTTTAATATTTTTCGGTTTTTTCAAATTACAAACCGATTTGTTCAATTTTGTGCTAAAAAATAGATCCGGTCCATTGAATTGGATTAGTTCGGTTTAATTTTTCGATTTTTTGATATTTTGTTGCACCCCTAATTGTCATACAATCGAAAAACTTTGTTTTATTTTTTTAAAAGAAAACGTTACTTATGAAGTGTTTTTACCATATTTAAGGAGGATTTAACTTGAAGATTTATATTGAGGTGTTATTTTGAGTAATTAAAAATTGAGAGTTATAACCAAAAATTCGTTTGGATGTGATTTTTGTGTAAAGGAGTTAGAGTCAAAACCTTGTTTAAATGTAAATTTAAAATGAGTATTTAAAAAATTAATGATTAAAAATGAGTTATTTCGATTGATTTGAGATGAATAATTAGAAATGAGCTCTTAAAAATGATTGAGTAATTATAAATGAATGATTAGAAATGAGAAAGTTATTTTAAAAAGTAAAAATGAGAAAAAGTTAATAAAAACTCTTTGAATGTAAGTTTTCGAAGAGGAATTAATAAATTCTTCATCTAAATCCTTCTTAAATATGGCAAACAAACACCGCTTGACATTCTATCCTTTCACATTAATAATGGCAACTTTAAAAAGATCAAACAATACACGGTCTCAAACACAACTTTCATTTTTGTAAAAATAGTATTGTATTTCTTTTACTCTCTCTTGCTCAATCAACATTTTGGTCTTTTTCTACAATTTTACAATTCAACATGTTTATTTTCTTTCTCTCACCTATTTTTTTTTTTGTATGTGCATCTTCTCTCCTCCATAGTCATAAGTAACATGTATGATGTATTATGTTTAGTATCTAGTTTCTATAAATATTAGGAATCTCACATTCGAAAAGCAAGTACCATAGGCAAATTTATTCCTCTTATCAGTAATTAATTTTGAGATAAATGTTCATATTATTTATTATGATATTATAATTCACTAAATTTAAAATAAGTGTTTGGTCTAATAAATGAAATTGATTTTTTTTTTTTCGGTTATTTTATGTGAAAATTTCGAACAATATAAATATCTATCTCTACTAAAATAGAATTCAGTAACTATCATAAATTGGGAACCCCATAAACATGGTCTTAAATTTAATTTATAGAGTTAATTTAAAATTTTGTTCACAATTAAATGTTAAAAGATCAGACAATTTATCGATTTATCTCATAAAAATAATCGCACGCGTGATATTATACCAATAACAGAATTATGATAGCCAACAAAAATAGTAGTTCAACGTTTTTAATGTACTCACACGATTAAGAGGTGATGAATTTAAATATCCTAATTATTCAATTCAAAATATCAAAATTGAATTACATAAGTAAAATTTATGAAGGTAGGAGTGTTCATGAGAATATTGAAAACTGATCTGACGGACTAAATTAGAGTCGATCAGTTAGTTTTAAGAAATAATCAATCGGTGTCGGTTTTGTATTTTGTAAATACGAAGATCAAAAAAATTAAAAATATTCAACCGAACCCACCAAAGATTGCTATACAATTGAAAAACTTTGCTATATTTTTTTAAGAGATTTTATTTTTAGTATAAAATGGGAGAAAGAGACTAAGATATTTTGCATAGAGGACACTACTACTAACGATTAAATATTATGAGAGTGAAATAGATATTCAATAATTGAATTCATGATTTAAAATGAAAACTTTACTTATATACATATCTATCATTTCACATTAATAATATTAATAATGGCAACTTCGAAAAATTCAAACAATACACAATTTCAAACACAACTTTTGATTTTTTTATTTGATTTTTCTAAAAATAAATTTTTATTTCTTTTACTCCCTCTTAAAAAAAAAAAAAAAAGATTTTACTCTCTTGTATTCAATCAACACTTTGGGGTGTATTTGTTTTTTTTGTAGAAAAAAATGGAGTGGAAGATAATAAAGTGGTTAATAATAGTTTAAAGTGGTTAACTGTTCGTTTGAGAATTGAGGTTAATAGTACTGAAGTAATCAATTACTTGTTTGGAGATTGAAGTTAATAGTAGTTGGAAGATAAATTTGATGTAAAATGTAATAAGATTTAATGCGAAATTTAATAGATGGGCAAAAGAGTAGTTAACGGTGGCTGTTTACTACAAAAAATAAATAAGGAGTTTTTGAAGAATGGTTATTAACCACTACTCATGTCCAAAAAAACAAACATACTTGGAGTGTTTTTTTTTTAACAATTTAACAATTTAACATGTTCATTTTCTCTCTCTCTCGCCTAATTTTTTTTATGTGCATATTTTCTCGTTCATGGCCGTAAGTTTCTTTTTAAATTTTATTTGCTCTTTTCTTCTCTTTCTTTTAACATGTTCTTTTCATTTGATGCTTTCCATTTCATTTGTTCTCCTTTTCTCTATCTTTTTGTTGTTTAGTTAACTAGAGAGTCAATCCACGATTGTAATTGATATTTTATCTTCCTTTAATTATTTTTTCACCGAAGTCTCAAAACTGACTATATGTGATTGGTTGGCGGAATTTCAAATATCTCAATAATCAATGTTAATCGATATATTGGTAGTCGGTGTCAGTTTTAGCCAAAATTCGATCTTAATTGACCGATGAGCACCCTTATGTGAAGGTCTATATACATGAATCACAAAAAAGTAAAAACATTTAATAGACGAGTGACTTTGCTCATTGAAAATTAATTTTGAGTTGAAATTTCATTTAATTAAATATCTTAAAAGTTTATTATTGGATCTTTTACTTTAGGAAAATAAAATAGTTGTTTTTTTTCACTTCAACAAATAAGAAATATGAACTCGTTCTTTCGTAATTAAGAAGAAAATTTTTTATCCATGGATTATTTAAACATCCCTTTCCTCACAATAATTTTGAATCTACCCTTCTCATTGTTAAAGTATTATTTTAAGAAGAAAAATAATTAAACATTTATTATAAAGGTTGATGAGGTAAACCAACCGAAATTTTTTTTAATCAATATTTTTTTAAAAAAAAATCACGTATTCATATCAGATGAAAAGGTCTTTTCAAATGAATATTAAGAAAAACTTTTTTTGTAATTCATATCAAAATAAATTAATTTGTACAAAGTTCTGAATCTTCAACTATATATCTACTTTTTTAATTTGTTGCGAAATACGAGACTGTAACAAGAATTCAATTTTTTTAAATAAATAAAAAAACGAAGATCTCTATAAAAATTGCTTTCTCATCTTCTTCCTAAATCCTACGAAAAAAAAAAAAAAAAGAAAAGGAAGAAATGTTTAAATTAATTTTATTTCGAGATAGTAATTTTTTTTTGCGAACACCGTAAACTTTGCCCCCATTCTCGTCCCCCACTTACAACATTTTCTAAATAATAATAATAAATAAATAAATAACTTTTTTTTAAAACGAAATAATAACTTTTTTTTAGGTTGTATAAAAAGTTGAGGTAAATTTGCGATTTGCCACGATCGTTTTCAATGGTTTTCGATATCTACGGAAAACGAGGGGCATCTACTCGAAATTCAATACTAGTGGAGGGGTGTTTTTGGAATTTCACCTCGGCTAAATTAACCATTTTTGAGTTGCAAAAATATTTACCGACCGCTTCAACCATGCGACACGTCACGCTATCTGGCCCATCTACATGGGCCCAAACTACGTGCACTAATTGTCACGCGAGCGAACAGCCGATTTCTGGATGATTACTTCCATGTAGGACTCCACGTGGCTAATATTCTGTCCAACTCAGCAACCCATCTTCTTTCATTTCCTTATAAATTCCCCGGCCCGGTTCCCTTCCTCTCTTCATTACTCGATCCATTCAGCACCACTACACAAACACAACTCTCTCGAGTTTTTTTTTTCTTTCTCAAATCTCATCTCTTCCGGCGATCTCCTCGTCGGACGATGAACTTTCCGATCACCATGTCTTTCAGATCTGGACTTGCTGTTTCCTTCTCCGATCATCGTCGTCATGTTTTCCACGAAAATTTCTGATGTAACACCCTTTATATACTTGCTTCTTGCTCCAGTATTTTTCCCGGAGGTATCTTCTCTTCCGGCCTTTGTTTATACATTCTTGCGGTGGTTTTTTTTTCCCTCTGTTTTTACGATCATTGAACGGAAAATCTGAGTGTTTGAGTTGTCGGATTAGTGGAAAGACAACATTGATTTCTGAGCTGTTTGAACTTCGTTTTTGAGTTTGAATTTTGGAGTGGTGGATTTTGAATGTACATGCATCTATCTGGAGTTCATTTCTCTGTGATTTGGTTTCTGTGAGTCCGTTTTTGTCATCATTCTCTTGAAATCGAGTTGTACACAGCAGATTTTCAGGACGTCTGGTTTCCAAATCTGTATTTTTCTTTCTTTTTTGTGTTGAAATCTGTTGAAGGAGACGAGATTTTCTGTTTAGTTTTTCTCGATCATGCCGTTTCCGATGAAGATCCAACCGATCGATATCGATGTTCAGACGGTGAGAGATCAGGCTCGGACCGACTCGGCTAAGCCTCTGTTCAAATCGCGACTGTGGCGACTTTTCGATCGGCCATTTTCGAGCGTTCTGAGAAGCTCTGCCGTAGAGAAGCCGATTAATGGTGAATCAGCTCAGTTCAGCAGTAAAGATGGAGGAGGAACTGAGTTTGAGCCAAGCTCGGTTTGCTTAGATAAAATGGTGCAGAATTTCATCGAGGATAGCAACGAAAAGCAGCCGGCGACCATCAAATACGGCCGGAATCGCTGCAATTGCTTCAACGGCAACAGCAACGACAGCTCCGATGACGAATTCGATGTATTTGGGGGTTTCGGTGAATCGATCACCACCGGATCATCCGGCGGCGATGCATGCGATATTCTCAAGGTAACTTCTCCGTTCTCCATTCTTCTTCGGGATTCGAGCTCTCATAGTTTATTTGACGAACAACGTTTTGTTACAGAGTTTGATTCCTTGCGCGAGCGTTACGGAGAGAAACCTTTTGGCAGATGCATCGAAAATTATCGAAAAGCATAACAAAATTCACAAACGGAAAGAGGATTTACGGAGGTTTGTAACCGATGGCCTCTCATCACTAGGTTACAATTCCTCAATCTGCAAGTCCAAATGGGAGAAATCCCCCTCTTTCCCAGCCGGTACACAAAACTCTCCTAGAACCCTAATTCTGTTGGATTAATACCAAATGTTCAATTCCTGAATTCAATTTCGATTCTGATTTAGGTGAATACGAATACGTGGATGTGATTGTGGACGGAGAACGATTGCTTATCGACGTCGATTTCAGGTCCGAATTCGAGATCGCTCGTTCAACTGGAACGTACAAGGTCATCCTCCAGACGCTGCCGTACGTCTTCGTCGGAAAATCTGATCGTCTCGGACAAATTGTAACCATCGTATCGGAAGCGGCGAGGCAGAGCTTGAAGAAGAAAGGAATGCATTTCCCGCCGTGGAGGAAGGCCGAGTACATGCTCGCCAAGTGGCTCTCTTCTCCGATCAGAACCGCCGAATCGGAAGAAATTAATCCTCAAATCCGAAACGATCCGCTTGCAACCGACACCGATTGCGGTGAATACGAGTTGTTCTTCGGCGAGGAGTCGGGTCCGAGCGAGTATGTCACTGCCGATTTTGAATCGCCGTCGCCGACCTCGAGCTCCGGCGAAAATAAACCGCCGGCGTGGCAGCTCCCTGCAGTGAAGCCAAAGAGCTTAGATAAAGGAGCTACGATAGTCACTGGATTAGCTTCCCTTCTCATAGAGAAATCTTGAGTACTAAAAACAAGTTTTGGATTTTTTTTTCCTCCTTTTTGTTTTGATTTATTTAACTTTCAGAATTAAAAAAAATATATGAACATAAAAAATATAATATATATTCCGATTAATAACTTTGTAATATTTTAATACTATTCTGATCATTTTTCCAATCCTTAGTTCATTTATGTAAATGAAAAGAAGGAAAAAAAAACATATTTATTATTAAAGTAAAGAAATAGGTTCATTGATATAGGACTGTTTCCTGGGTGGGAAACAAAACAATATTTAAAGGGCCGTTTAGAAATAAGAGTTTTTGAGGGGTGAGTTTTGGAATAAAGAAAAAAGTTGGGGGCATTCTGGAAAGAGAGAGAATTCGTGGAGTCTCGAAGGGCGTGACGGTAAATGAACTCATTAGAAGGGCGTGATATTCTCTTTACATATACACGGTGTTTAAGCTCTAGTTTTTGTGTAATTAATTTCACTGGCAATCTTTTGGCCGTTTTGACCTATTTGCCCTTTTCCCACTGAAAATTTTCAAAGTCCGCCAATTGTATTTCGAATTACATTTTGGTTGATTTTAAAAATTCAGTTTATTTTTCGTAACCGAGAAATTGGATTTAAATAATTGAAGTGCAGAGGAAGATGGGTTAAAAAGTATGGAAGCAAATAATTGCAAATAAATAAAAGGAAAGAAAAGGGTAATAATGTCATATCATTGTATGCTATGCTTTTGAGAGTGGGTGGGGTCGGTTACTATTTAAATAAAGGTGTGGGGTCCCTTTCTTTATCCTTTTATAAAATTATTTTTCTTTAAAAAAATATATAATAATTATCATTATTATTGTACACCGTTGAAAGCAACGTTTCACGTACTTCTATTATTAATATTATTATTTATTATTTAATTTTTTGGGATTTTTAACTACTCTCTCCTCAGCCACACGATATGAAGGAAAAGAAAAGTGAGCGAGGGAGAGATAAGGTGCAGGTGTCCTTTTCGTAATTGCCCTGGACTCGCACTTTTTTTTTTTTTTTTTTTTAATATATATATATAAATAATTTGTGGATTATTTATTCCTTGGAATATGCTTCTGGCTTTACTTTTGTTTTCGTATAGATATAATATTAATTATGATGGGCATACTCGGGTGTCGACAGAAGTACATAATTATTAGAAAAATTGACGATCCCAAAAAGTTCATTGTTCCAACCAAATTACATGTATTAATTTAAGAAGGATTATAAGTATTAAAAAGTGATAAGTTTAATTTATAGTTATTATTTAAAAAATTAATGGTTTACGAATTTTTTTAACATTTAAATGTTGTAATGTTAAATCCATCACATTAATTAAAGTAGATTTAAACAGTCATAAATATATATATATATATATATATATAAAAGTATAAATATGCTTTTTTTTAATTGAATTTATTTAAACATATAATCACCTAGTTACTATGTGATACATGATAGTATTGAAATACTACTCAAGAAGGTATATATATATTGAAATTATAAAGAAGGTATATTCGGATTTTGAAATAGTCTAGTTATATTCGAATATAAGCCATTTATATGCACATAATAGTCCCAATCATTTATGTTAATTCAATACTTAGTTTTTTTTTTTTTAACAATTTTACTTATATTTTATTAAACATCCAATTAGGTTACAGATGTTAAATTTGTTAAAAGTAAATGGATGGATGTTTAAGGGATGATCATAACTTAATACTTTATGCAAGTTTAATCTAAACTGCCAAAACCAAGTATTATATATATATATATATAACTTTGAATACAAATTTGAGACAATTAATAATTTAAGAACCGAGGACATCAATGAGCGAAATAAATAGTCTTCAATTAGTATTTATATAGTTTTTAATCAATATCACAAACAATTTTCGATCAGTGCCACATACAATTTTCAATCGGTATAGCCTTCAATTATTATCATAAATAGTATAGACAGTAAAGGGCAAAATTACAATTTGAATAAAAGTCCAAAATTTTGTTATATATAAAAACTTTCTAAAAAAAATGCTATAATTAAAATAAACAACTACAAATTGTCAACATTCCCTACAAAACCCTATTCCACATTGATATCATCCCTATTTTTGTTTCTACTCCACAGATAAGGTAAATTGTTACCAAACCTTTTACTTAGCATCTACTCTAAATTTGTCCTTTCTTTTGTCCCATGAGAAAATATGTAATTCTTAAACCATATTTATTATTTGACAAAAAATGTCAACAAAAACCTAATTCAATTTGTACGATATATATAATCTTGAAACTAAAATAATATATATTAAAATATTTCACTTTCAATTGTTGAACAACACATTAACTTAATGGATCATAGAATAATGCTGGAAATGTGAACGTGTTTTTGCAGCTTGAATGGGAATAAGTTCTTTGTCGTGCTGTGTGACACATTCTTTGCCTAATCAATAACTTTGAAATTGTTAATTTGTAATTTTCAAGAGATATATATAGCGAACATGTTTATAGTTAGAAATTATAGGAATATAATTCCTAAATTTAATGTTAAATATTTTTTGAAATTTGTTAAGACATTTTTTTTTAAAAGATTTGTTAGAAAAAAATTTAGAATTCAATATTTTGTTAATGAGAAATCACAAAATTAAGTTTATCTCAAAGTTTATGATTTATTCCTATGTGATAAATAATTTGTTGATTTTATTTTCATTTATTCTTTTATTTTTATTTATTCAATGTATGAAAAGAAAATGGATGAGGTTATTTATAAATTTTAAGAAAAAAATCAATACAATACCTTAAAAGCATTTTTTGGTTGAAGAAGAGAGGCATTTGAATTGTATCAATTTAGATACGACTTTGATGTAATATCGTAAAACCAAGTGGCTAAGTGGAATAGTAGGAATATTTTTTTTTATTAAAGGCATTATTGAAAAATAAAGAAAAAGAAGTTGGTAAAGTAAATAAATGATAATCAATCGGAACAAAGTTCTAGCACAAGTTGTACGATTTAATAATCGACAGATTTCAACTTACCTATTAATTTCATCCAAAATGTTGTTATGTTGGTGAATAAAAAAACTAATAATAATAAACAAATGATAATAAAATAATAGAGTTGGGCTCTGGCCTTATCCATTAATGATAAGACATGTTGGCCCAAAGGAAGTTTATGTTCAAAGTTGATTTCACTTTTCAATTCTTCACTTCTTGGTGGCATGTGGTCCCTTCCTTCACCCAATTTTTCTATTCACCTTTACTTTACTTTTTTATTTCTTTTCTTTTTTCCCCTTTAATTTAATTTTTATTTCTTTTCAATATTGTCCCCAATTGTCTTACTCTTACTTTCAATATTTTCTATCCCTAATTTTATAAACTCCAAGTTAAATTATATATAAAAAAGATACTTCCAACTAAGTTCATATTCTTTCAAAAACAGCAATAATATCTTTAGTATAATTGTTTCAAAAAAGAGTATTACCGTTATCAAATACATAAAAGTGAAATACTGTGATTAAACTTGTAATTATAATATTGAATTGAATTACTATCAAATAATGATACCATCAGACAACAGTCTTATTATGTTAAAAAAAAAGTAACAATTAGTTAAAATATTATATTAAAAATTGGCATGAAGACCGACAAGCAATATAACAGTGATTTGTTAAAATATATATATATATATAAAAGAGTGATTACGATGTTTGCCATAATTATGTTTGAAATAATATTATTCTACCATGTTACTCTTTCATTCAATATTATAACAGTTTTCTAATTTGTAACTTTTAAGTATTTACGAAAAGTCAAAAATAATTTTACAACTGTTAATAGAAAATGAGCATTTTTTTGTAATAAAATGGTAAAGATCAAAGCACAAGTTTACAATGTGAAAGTAGATATTCAAAAATCTTTATGGGTAAAGCTGTAGAGGTTTATTTTTTTGTTTTGTTTGTAATTAATTTAACAATACTTAAGAGTGTTTTTTTTTTTTTTTTTTTATTTGAAAAAAAAAAAACTTAAGAGTGGGATGTGTAAATTTATGAATTATTTTTTCTTATCAATTAATATGGATTTTTCATGTCATTTGAACTTTATACTTGTTGTTAGTAGTTTGTTCCCATTTTTATTGGAGATATTCATTGTTTAGTATTTTTTCTATATAAAAATGTGAGGAGTTTTCAACGTTTATATAAAGTATATAGGCACCCTCATTAGTAGTTGGTAGTACTCTATATCATCTAATAATTTTTAATACAATGAGCAAATATGAATACATTATCTTTGTATAAATTGAAAATGTTGATATTACAAAACACATAAAGAAAGTTTTTGTTTGGAGTACCATATCGAGAATGTTGCATTAAATATTTTTATGATAGTTAAATTAACATGTATAACCATTATGAATTATTAGAATCATGGACATGATTAAGAAATTTTGGGTTTAATATAGTGTAGGCAACCTACTTATAAATTTTTTTTTTTATTTTTTTATTTTTTTATTTTTTATGGATTTTTGTGACCATCAAATATGGTAGAATATATTTATTCGATAACAAAAATTAATGTGCATATAATATTGATAGTAAAATCACGAATAAAAAAAAAAAAGGTTAAACATGCATGATTTTCTTTTTGGGAAAGATCTAAGACGGCATTGACAATATGATTAAAGCATAATTGTAGAACACAAATCATGCAAGAAGTGCCCTTCACGTGTTATAAATGAGAGTTCACACTTTTGCTCTTTATTTTTATTGCTTTTTATATTTTAAGTTTAACACACGTTATTCTTTGGGTCAAAAAACACACGTTATTCTTTTATTAAAAAACATACATGTTATTCAAACTTTTTAACTATATATAAATAAGTTGGAGTAAACTTTGAGACTTATTTTATTTTGACCTCTCCAAATCTAATTTTAAAATCACAATTTTAAATCTTTCAAAAAAAAAAAAAAAAATCTCAATTTTAAAGTTTGTTTGATTTTAATTCTTGAATTTTGAGAAGTTTAATTTAGTCCTTGTTATTATATACAAAAAAATATTCTATCTCTCTCTTTTTTTTTTTAAATATATAGACGATTATGATAAGTTTATTACTCTAATTTATATATATATCATTTATACAAAGCTCACTTAAGCAGTTTTTACATATAAATTATAAATGAAGAATTAAGTCTTTTTATAGTCCAATAATTAGTGAGAAATTTGAAATTATTAAATTTAGAAAATATAGAAAAAAATGACGTAAATATTTATCTTGTGGGACCATATTTATACAGAAAATCAAATCTTAAAATAGTAAAATATCTCTTAAACTCTAATCATCCTAACAATTCTAATAACCCTAACAATCTAATAGTCTCCCCAAGTTAGACGACATAGATCCTCCAAATTTGAAGTAGGAGAAAAGATATTTTATTACTAGTAAATTAATCTAATGAAAAAGATGAGAAGGAGGAAAAAAACAACCAAAATAAAAACGAATATAAAAAATATGATGAGCGCCAATTTGGGAAGATCGGAGCACCAAATTGGGAAACAATTGGCAAGAGAAGCGCCAATTGAAAAATAATTGGAAGAGAAAAAAAACTAAAAAAAGTCAATTCATGGATGGTGCGTCATGAGAGATGTGGAAAATGATATGGTACTATAATTCCAACTGATAGTTAAACAAAGCAGCAGAAAAGGCAACAAAGCTATCAGATACCATATTAAAAAACCTAGAAAAATAATTCCATTGCTAGGACTTAAACTTGGGTCTTTCAAGTAAGAGCTAAATATCCTAACTAACTAGACTACAATGGAATGTTAAATTTGGAACGATACAAAAGAATTTAAATTCTATATGCAATTAAAAGCCTTTATATAGTATAATTCGTTTGAATTATATAATTAAATAAAATATCTATTATGATTTTATTGATGTGATTAACTAAAAGGGTGCAAATATTGTTTTTGTTTTCCTTTAATTCGACACCATGGTTGAGAACGAGTTTTAAAAAAACAACATATTAGATGGGGAAACTCTAAAAAATTGAAAACCTTACCGAGTAAATTATATACATTATTTATGTTATTTTATATTTTTGAGTTGTTTTCTTTATTTGACTTCAATTGGGGAAATGTGAAAAAGTTTGCAGTTGGGCTATTTCCAAAGCCCATAAATTGAAAACGAAAATTGTAACTGGAGCGGTCCATATATTTGTGGGCCCAGCACAATCCATCGGCTTTTCCTTGGGGATTGAATTCCGGCTTAGCCAGACCGTCCTTTCCGGGTCAGGTAATTGAAAACATTTTGATTTCCTATTATTTATTTTTATTTTTATTTCCGGGACTGCGTACTGGAAAATTAGTTCAGAGTTTAGTATGTATTTGATTTTGGCCAATAAAAGGAGAACTCTACGATATCTTGTAAAACTTAATAACCATAAAATTATAGATCTGAATCTTATTTCTTTTAATATTATTGTATAAAAAAGAAAGTATGTATTCGATAGCTTAGAGATTCCACGACATTGTGGAGGAAAATTGGGAATTGAAGTGTTAATAGAATGGCCCAAAACACAATCAAATTCAACCGAAAACCAAATACTTTGTGGAATGATTAGCATGGACCAAGAGGCCTGCTCATGCAACCCTCAGCTCATTGTTCATCACTTGTTCGCTTTGCGAGATTGAGATGGCGAAGCTCTAGCGATTTCGTCAATAAGCTTCGACTACAATATTCCTTGTTCTTGCTTCTTTATCGATCCATGACTTGTCAAAATCAAGACATTTGAAGGTAGAATTTCTTATTTCTTTTATTAATTCATTATACCTCTATAAACCATTATTAAGACATTCGAATCAAATTGGTATAAAGAGTTAGGAATGATTGTTGGAAAAAACCTTTGTCTATATGAGAGGTTACGAGTGGTTGTATTTTTGGGCTGTTTTGGCCAAACATCAGGTCAAGCCAACCCCTCCAAACTCATCTATCCAACCACCCTAAGATAAGATTATTCACTAAATCTCAACAAGGCATCAGTTACCTACATGAGAACTTTATTTCTTAGCCAAATAATAAAATAAGCTCATTATGAAAGAAAAATGTCACATTGAATATAATCACAACATAATTGATGCTTCAAAAATACCATAATTGATTTGTGAGATCAAACTTATGAAATTTAGACTAAAACACAAATTTGATACGATTCTAAAAAAATCTAAACTCCCACGATTAGAAATAGATTCAAAAGTCATAAAAAAGTACAAATAAAATAATGGAACCATAAATTGACTAGTATAAATGAATATTACACTTCTTTTACTTTTCTTTTTCTTTCATTATTATTTTTTTTATTATTAATTATCCTCACACAATGACCAAACTTAAAAACCAACGAGTAATGACACAACAAGAAATGTCCACGGAATAGGGGCAGGGATAAAAATGATTTTACCGTCTCCATTTCTGTCACTCTTTTTAATCTTCATCATCACGAAATTCATCTTTAAATTTTGTGGAGATCAAGACGGGGATTTCCCGTGGGTAATTTGCAGGGATCAATTGAAACAAAATTATTCCACATTTAATTTTCTTTCCTCTTTTTTTCAAATCTCAATTCAAGCTAATATTTCTTTTGATAAATAGTCATATAGTTAACTTTTTAATCCTTCTTATAAATAAAATAAAATAAAAAATGAATAATAGAAATGGAGCTGGTCACAAGAAATGGAGAATACACTCCCGTCCCCATTCTCATTTAACTTGTAGAGAATTATTTCACTTTATTCACTTTTTCATTTTCCGTTTCAACGGGGATTCACCGCTCATTAGGGAGAGTCCTTGCGGCCCGACATAGTGGAGAAAGTTGACATCAAACATTAAATAAATAATAAGAAAACTTACCTACATTGTGAAGCAAAATTAAAGCAAAATTAAAGTTTCAATGCAAACTTCATTTGATTTCGATCTTTCATTTTTCACGTATCTTCATATTTTTTTATTCACACATTTTCTCCTAGTAAGTTCTTGTACGTCGCTCTGTTTTTTAATTTCATCGATTTATTTTTGGTTGGTTTCTTGTTGAGTCTTTTACGATTCTCATTTTGGATTAGGTTATATTTTTTTGGATTAAAGAGTGAAAGTCTTCAATTGCATAACCACTTAATTTTTTGGAAAAAGATGTTGAATTTGGTGGATGATACTAGAATTTGTTTCAGATCTTATGAATCTATATTTTTTTCTGTTTGGATTTTCTTAACTCTCCCCCAATCTTAAAACACTTAAGGTTGGTAAAATTTTCTCCTTGTTTAATTTTTATGGAACAACAAAGAATGCTATTCACAAAATGACATTCAATGAATCTCATTCCCAAATAAGTAAGGGGTTAATTTTCTTATTGATGATTATGCGATTTCAACCCCCTATAGGCTTTATCTGACATATGCATTTTATCGAACACCTTCATCTTGAATTTATAATCTTCTTTCTCTTCTGTGAGAGCTTCTTCTTCAAAGGGATTTAATTTTTCAATAAATTCAAATTAGTATTCGGAATAATAAAGAAAATATGAACTTTCTTCAAGAAGCCGATCAAAGTAATTCATGGACAAAATTAAAACAAAACAGATAAATTTGACATTTAAAGAAGAGACTAAAAAGATAAAATGGAAAGAAGAGTTGAATGTGATAATTTTAATTTTGCCCCTAATTCGTATTTCCCTCGCATTTCTATATGGTGGTGCATGTTTGCCATATTTAAGAAGGATTTAGACTGAGAATTTATACACTATTCCTTGAAAAACTACATTCAACATGTTTTTTATAACTAATCAAAATAATTCTTTATTTTTATTACTCAAAATAATTCTTCATTTCTAACAACTCATTTCTAATAAATCGTTTATTACTACTCAAAATAACTTTTTATTTTTAAACCACTAATTTTTAATCATTCTTTTTTTAATTACTCGTTTTAAATTCACATACAAACAAATTATTATCTCTAACTTCTCTACCTAAAAACCACATCCAAGTGAATATTTGATTACAATTCTCAAATTTTAACTACTCAATATAACTCTTAGAACTACTCATCAACCAAAATCACATCCAAACACCTCCTATGGTTGGTGTGAAGCTTTTTTTTTTAATATATATAAAAAGAAATCAACAATAATGGATGTGGGGATTTGATTTTATACTTATAACATTCAATTTACTTTTAAGACCCTACATTCATTTAACTTAGACTTATAACTTGTAATTTTAACATAAAAATTAGATTCAACACTTTCAAGATTTATACTTTAAAATCCTAAATTGTTAGAATTTTTATTTGAACTTAAATAATATTCAAATCTTAGGCTTAAAAATTGCATCCTAACTTAATAATTAAATCGACCACTTTCAAAATCTATACATAAAGTCTTAAGTGGTTTGAATATTTATTTGAATTTAAATAATATTCAATCTCAAATTTGAAACTTGTATTCTAATCATATAATTACATTGAACAGTTTCAAAATTTAGACTTTAATTTTAATTTTATTTATTAATTTTATTTTATTTTATTTTTTTTTTTTTGAGTGCTTTACAATTTAGACTTTGAAATTTTAAATTGTTTGATATTTATTTGAATCTTAATAATATTCAATCTGAAACTAAGAATTTCCAAAATGTCCCTTTTTTTTTGAGAAAATCAAAATGTCCTCTTTTGTAGCGGACTCTTGAGGCGCAAAATTATGATTATTTATTTATTTAATATTAAATAATTAAATTAATTAAAATTTGATTGTATTTAAAAATTAAATACCATTACTATATAATTAAATTATTAAATGGTTTTTTTATTCTAATTTAAATTGTTTTGAGTTTTAGATTTAATTTATTTATATATAATTTATTTTAATCAAACTTAAAAGATTATTAAAAAAATTTTTGTCAATATATATATATATATATATATATATATATATATATCTTTCCATCAAACATCAATTTTCTTTCTTTCTCTTCTCCCCAAATACTAATTTATTTATTTATTTTTTTTTTTTTGAAACTCCTCTTTCCTTCTTACCATAGCCAAACATACCCTAAATTCATATATATCTAAAATATATATATTTGTATACCACCAAATAATGTATATAAAATGTAGGTTCCTACACATTAAGTATAGTAAAAGGGTGCCAACACGAGTAGTAGCTCAATCGACATTAGTATACATCTAGTGGCCTATAAGATCATGAATTCAAATCCTTCACCCTAATTGTTGTAACTTAAAAAAAAAATGTAGTGTAAAAAAAGTTTCACTCAATAAATTGGGGGTTTAGGGGGTGATTGGATTTTGCTGTTGAGTAGAGGAGATGAAGGAGAAGGAGTAGGAATTTCTCTTTGTTTTTAGAACATCAACTTCCCCTAACTCCTCTTCCAACATCACATCAAATCTTTTATTTAATTTTATTAAATGTGAAATCAAATATTTTTCTAATTTTCAACTATATAATATAAAATAAAATATCTTTTATTTAATTTTATCAAATGTCACATCAAATATTTTATAATTTTTATTTACATAATATAAAATGAAATATATTAAATTTATCAATTAATTTAAATACGAAATGATTACATTAATATAAAATAAACATTTTTACAACATTTTCTTCCCAAAGCATCAATCTTCCAAATATTTTATATCTCTAAATCACTCTACTCGCTCTCCTCTCGTCTCTTCTTTTTAACTCCAAAATCTAATCATTCCCTTAGGTTTACCATTAAAAACCCTAACCCAATTCTTCAAGCTTCACTAACGGCAGCCATTGTGGGGACTCCAACAGGAAATTCATGAATCTCATCCATCCATGGATCCCTCTCCTTCGCCGGATCAACGGTCCTCAACGCTCGCCAAACCGCACTATTACACTTAAAACCCGACCCAAACCCAATCTGCAAAACCCGATCCCCTTTCCGGATCCGCCCTTTCGCTTCACTGTAACCCAATTCATACCACAAAGAACTACTCGACGTATTCCCAAATCGATTCAGCGTCATTCTCGACGGCTCCATTTCCCACTCGCTCAGATCCAATTTCTTCTCCATTTCATCCAGAACCGCCCTGCCGCCAGCGTGGATGCAGAAATGTTCAAACCGGAGCGGGCCGAGAGTGGCCATGTTGGTTTTCAGGGCTTCTCCGGCGACGGCTGCTAAGTTCTTGGAGAGGCGGACGCCGGCGCGGCCGGCGTCGTCTTCTTGATGGATAGCGCAATTGTAGGATTTGTCGTCGGAGCCGGTGTGGGTTCGGACGGTGTGGAGGAGTTGGTACTTGGAGTGGCGGCGGTCGGTGCGGCGGTTGGAAAGGAGGATGGCAGCGCCGCCCATTCGGAAGAGGCAATTTGAGACGAGCATTGATCTGTCGTCGCCGGAATACCAGTTGAGTGTGATGTTCTCCGTGCTTACCACGAGGGCGTATGAATTTGGCTGCACCTGTTACATTTCTAAGTTTTTGATTTAAAAATGTAACACTTTTTTTAATTCAAAATTGAAACATAAGTTTTTTTTGTTTAGACAAATTGTATTGAGTTATTAACTTTATAATGTTTGGAAATTGAATTTAAATAAATGAGATTTTAATAAATTGGATTAATTCTTAAGTTGACATAAAATTAGTTTAAGTCAACAACTAACTCGAATTTATTATTAATAAGGTAAGGCATATATTTATTTTATTATTAGTTTTGAATTTTTTATTCTAAAAATTATCCAAAATATTTTTTTAAAAATATATCGAAAGATGAATAATTAATGGAAATTACTATATTCATTTCCCAAAAAAAAATTAAAAATTAAAACAAACAAATATTCCAAGAAAAATAAAAATAACAATTTAACCCAACCAAAAACGAAAAAATGTGAATTTTTTATAAATGAGGAGGTAGCCCATTTTTCAAGGGACATTATGAATGTCATACAAAATTTCTTTTAAATATCATTTTGTTTATGAAAATAAATAAATGTGTGATCTTTATTGAAGTGGAGAGTCCTCTTTCAACTCAAGGTTACGTACACCCTAATAGAAATTATGTACAGGTTTTAATTCATGTAAACATGTTGTATGAAAAATAAGAAAAAAAGCAAACAAACCTGCAAGAGCTGCTTAGCAAGATCAATGGAGATAAGACCAGCACTACAGCCC
>JBBMKA010000021.1:4381778-4431591 GCA_037833695.1 Sechiopsis laciniata | reverse complement strand
ATAATAAAACTAAAATTTAGTATTTGTTATTAATTTATTACTATATTTTATTTACAAATTTATTCTTATTAATTTTTCATAGTTCAAGAAATATGTTTACCCGAAACTTTTTATAAAAAAAAATGAGATTTTTTATGAATTAAAATTATTTTTAATTGAAACAATTCATTTCAAGATCGAATCATCGAACGTAGAATTAAATTAGAATACAATCAATGAATCAAGCTAACACACTATTGATTTTTACAATAGATTTAAAATTACTTTTAGAAAGACATTTGAATATTAATGTTAGTCGAGATTAAAAGATATGTTTGATAAGATTTAATGTGAGATTTGATTAAAAAAAAAATTTTTAAAAAGATTTGATAGAGGATTTGAAGAGTGGTTAAAAAGAGTTAAAAGTTATTATTTACTAAAAAAAAAAAAAAAAAACAAACAAACAAACAAGGAGTTGTTGAGGAATGGTTAAGTGGTTATTAACTATTCCTCATGTCTAAAAAACAAACATAACCTACAACTTTTTTTTTTTTTAAGAACATTTTACTATTTCAACTACCAATTGAAATAATGAGGGTATTTCTTAAATTATAAAGAGAGCACAGACAAATATATTTGTAAAAAATTGAATTAAAATGAGACAAGTAGTGATGATATATATTTTTTATATATATTTGTTTTGTATATCTTGATAATATATTTTTAAATAGATGATATAACTATTAATTACTACACTATTTTTTCAAACTATATATACTATATAGAGCTCATTTTTTAAATTGTCACTCACATCAATGTTGGTCTAGGGATTAAATTTTCTTACTTTAAGTTAAACTTTTGATAATGAAAGAATATAATTAAAGCTATTTTGAAACTTTTATAGGTATAAATCATATATTAGTTTAACTATGTTGTCCAAGTAAGGTGTATTATCTTTTTATAGACTAATTAAGTACAATATGATCTATATTTGATTAAGTTATATATAAAAATGTTTTTGAAGAGAGTGCATTGGTAAAAGCCCGAGTTTCGAAGGCATGTTTTTTTTTTGTTAAGTTTTGAGTTTGAAATCATTTGTTGACCTTAATACTAATACACTCAATTATATCTTCCGTCACAACTTAAAAATGCACAAGTGGTGTTCTAAGTGTAGAAAGTGAAATTTTCACATTAAATTATAAAAAGTATTGAATTTTGCACCTTGTTTTTAAAAAAATTACAATATCATTCTTACTTTTTTATAAAGTAGAAAATCCATTAAAATATTAAATGAAAAGTCATGTATATATATTTTTTAATTTATAATCTAATGATAGCCTTGAAAATTTATAAAAGAAAAAGGAAAAAGAAAGATAACATTATAACATTTAAAATGATAAAGTTATTTTTGAAGTGAGTGGATGTTTTTTTAAAAAAAATAATAATAATATACATATAGGCCAATTCATTAATTTGGCTCGTGTACAAAATTTAAATTCAACCAAGATGATTTTGCTAAATCTCACAAAATGTCTTAAAACTATTTAAAAGTTTGCTATTTTTTCATATTATAAATACTTGTGTTTTAAGTCTTTAATTTATATGTGACACAATTTAGTCTTATAATTTATTTTTCTTTTTAATACTATTCAAATAAAAAATTTGTAGCATAGTGTCATATATAAATTAAAAGGACTTACCTTCCTCAAACATTTATCTTTTCACACAATACAATATACATCATCCTCTCGGCCAAGTTTCAAGAAAACAAGTCTTACAAGTTCTAGTCCATTTTTTAAAAATTTTATATTATAAATTCATATAAATCAATTTGTTGAATAGTGATTTCAAATAACAATATAGCCATCTCTATATTTCATAAAGATATTTTCTCCGTCGGGATTTGGACATTAGTGAGAAAGAAAAAAATGATAATAATCTTCCATTAACTATAATATTTAATAATGCTATTTTTATATTAAAAATGCTATTTTAGAAATAGGTCTAGGTAACAAAAATTAAATAATGTGTCATTATTGTCTTCATTTAGCAAACCATCTTGAAAGATTATAAAAAGAAGAGATACCAAAAATAAAGAAACAGGCATGGCATGCACAAAGACAATGGGGTTCTTGCAAAAATAAAAGTAAATTGAATTAAAAGTTAAGACGTCAAAATCATGGATTTATTATAAAACGAAAAATAAAACAAGTGGTCTTAAAATAAAATAATAATAAACCCGGATTCCCAGAAATTCCACTTGTCACTATTTTAAAGGTGAACCAATGCTTATTTGGCCGTTGACTTCAACAACCACCCTTGCCTTTTTTTTTTTTTTTTTTTTTTCTTGATGTACTGAAAAAAATGTCGGTTTCATGCAATGTTTTTCATATGAGACAAATGTGTGTGTATATATATATATAGTTTTTTGCGAAAATAATGTAGAAAATTTCAAAAAATCAAAACTTAGGTTTTTTTTCCTTGAAAATTTAAATTTTAATACTTGTACTATTGAAATTAGTTTGTGCGCATCAAAACTAATAATTTAACTAATATGAAGCGTGATAATTTCAATTTTTTAGCTCAATAATGGAGGAGAAATAAATTCGAATCTCACTCCAACTATTGTGCTAAAATATGTTGAAAAATTCAATTATTGTTATTATTCTAGGTATTGTTCTAAATTACTATTATGATTGATATACTAGAGAGTTAATAAATTATTCAATAAAACTATAATTAAACTAATAATTTTCATCCAAAGAAATTGAAGTACCTTGCTTTTGTGTTGGACATCTTGGAAATAAGTTTTAATATATAACAAATCCTCCGTAACCAAAATGAGCAAAGTTTAACAACATGATTAAGTAACTAAAAGTTTATGACTTCAGTTTTTTCATTATCATCTAAAAAAACAATCACATACGTTAGATAGATTTTAATAATGGAGAGAATTACTGTCAACAAATAATAATAATAATAATAATAATAATGCAGAGAGTCAGATCTTTGACTAAATGGTTTTAAAGAAAGATCTTAATTTATAAAATTTGTTCCGTTTAACTTCAATTCATCAGATTTTATGGAGATATTAAATTAGTTTTTCTAAGCTACATAGATTTTATTTAGTGGGTCCGGTATTATTAGTACAGATCATTAGTTTGGATTTAATGTTTGTTTGTAAGTGTTTTAGAAATATCACTTAATCATTGAAATAAAAAAGAAAAATAAATCCATTGATTAATAAAAACTATATTTGATATTTTTTTAAAGATTTTTTTTATTGCAAATTTCAGTCTAATTTATTTACCTAATATAATTATGTATTGAATTAGAAGACATTGAGTCTATTGACAGAAAATGACCAACCATAAAACCAAATCTTATTGGATTTGGTCCTCAACGCATAAATAGTAAGTCTAATTGAATATTTAATTGATAGATTAATCATTAATTATGTAAAATTTGTAACATAAAATAAAAAAATAAAGGGTGATCACCAGATTGTTTCGGGCCCTTAACATTTTGAATTGGGTCTTAATTGAAGTTTGACTTGTGACCTAACGGTTACTAGAACGGCCCACTATTTTGAAGGCCCAAAAACTGAAATTGTATTAAAGTGGCTATTTTATAACAAGACCGTGCGATGCACACGTGGTTATATTTTTTAACATAGAAATTTGTACTGTGATTATTTGTAATAATTGTATAGTGAAATTTAAATTCTGAATTAATTTATTTTCATTACATTAAAAACAATAACTTAATGGTATTAGTGTATTTCTATGATTAAGAATTTATGTATTCAAATCATCTTTTCTAATGGTACTTAAACTAAAAAAATGAATATTTGATATAAAATTTAAAGGTCAAAAAAAAAAAAAAAAAGAATGAATAAAAATAGAATACACATGACTTGTTTGAACTAAAGTTGTAAACTAAAATTAAATAAAAATAAAGTGACATATTATGATAGCTTATTAGCTCATTGGTGCGTCCAAAAAAATTAATTGATTTGGGCCGTTGTTGTGAAGAGCGAAACCGGTTTGAACCGAACTAAGTCTTTTACACTCTTTCTTAATGAAATAAAAAATATATTCAATTTTGAAAAGTCGACTGCATAGACCAAAAAGCGTTATTTATGTTAAAAAGTCCTTTTTTTTTCTGCTTGAAATAATGTTAGGTTTAATATTCTATAACATATAGTACTATTATTAACAATGACAAAAGGATTTATAGTTGCAAGTCTGAGTGACAGTTGGTCGAAAGTATGGGTTTCGAGGGTATATTTTCACTCAAATAGTTCGAGATTTGTGTGTGACATAAATTTGTAGACATTTCTAGTGTGTTTTCGTTTCTTCAATTATTCAAG
The DNA here is from genome assembly GCA_037833695.1 of Sechiopsis laciniata. Taxonomy (NCBI): domain Eukaryota; kingdom Viridiplantae; phylum Streptophyta; class Magnoliopsida; order Cucurbitales; family Cucurbitaceae; genus Sechiopsis; species Sechiopsis laciniata. The sequence continues at coordinate 4,427,240 of JBBMKA010000021.1, read as the reverse complement.
TGCCACCATTTAGGAACGAGATAATGTAACTCGAATTTAGAGGAGCAAACTCTAAATTTTTGAATAATTAAAAAAAAGAAAGTATATTTACATGTAAAGTTATTAATATTTTGTTAGGAGAGAGTGAGCAAACAATCTTCAAAATGGATGTCGGTTTAAATTTTTTATTTTTGAAATTTAAGCTTAAGTTTTACTCAAATTTTCTACAACGTGTTACATATTACCTTAAAAAAAAGTAAATACTAACCAAATTTCAAAAATTAAAACAAACTTTTGTAAGCTATTTTTTTTCTAATTTTTTTTTTATTTAGTTTCCAAATTTTGCGATTTTGAATGGACCATCTAATATAATTTCTTTGTTTTGTTTTTCTTTTTTCAATAAAAAATAATACTTATTATTTTTTTAGATATGTAACATAATTTTATTTGTAATGTTTTTTTTTATACAATAATATTGGGGGAAGAAAAATTCAAACTCTTAACTTTAGGGTTATTAAGATGTACAAAATGCCGATAGAATTTAAAGAAGAAAAAAATGGACCTAACATATTTGATTAAAAATAATTAAAGATTTAAACTCTTTAAAGAAAACTTTGATAATTATGTCACACTTTCCCGGATTTTTTTTTCACTAGGTTTTTTGGATAATTAGTTTCGTCATCTTCTTCCAATTTGTACTAAAATAAAAATAAAAAGCTTGTCGAAAGATAATTTTTGTTTTGATTCCTCTCATAATTTGTTATGAAATTTGACAACTATTTATTAAAAAATAATAACAAAATCCTCTCCTTCATTTTACAATGTTCTATCATAATTGTCGAGAGATATTATTCATATATGAGTAATCATTTGGCGTTTTTTTTTTCGATCATTGTTTTATTTTTTTATGATTGGGGTTAAGGGTTAAAGGATACAAATTACAAATAGGGAGTCTATCCCCAATTGAAATTTTTTATTTCTCTCTCATTGCTTAAGATCTTGCAATGCAGTTGTAGAGTGGTTAGCTCATTGTATGTCTTTGTTATGAAAACGGTAATCAACAACTAATCGAAGATAAAGAAAACGTGAGAGAAAAGAAGAAATATATAGAATTTACGTGGTTCACTAACATTGTATTAGCTAGTCCACGAGTAAAGAGGGGGCAAATTTTTATTAAGGAGAACGAATTATAGAATGAACATACAGAATATCATTATACGGTTAGGGTTTAATTCTAGTTTATATATGCATTCTCATTCAATCATATTACGGAATGCATAAGCATAAAACAGAATGTAGATGCTTAACGCGCAATAGAATGTGGAACGCTTACCCTGCGGAGTGCGAATGCGAGTTGCGCTAAACGCATGCGGAACGCATTACTGCAATGCGCGATGCGATTGCTTGCAATGCAAAAAAAGTGTTTGCGCAACAGGAGCAGCGAGACCCCCCGACTACTAATCGCATAGTATTAATGCATTTAAGACATAACTGAACTCGTCCTCTTATTTTTTTTCTTTTTTGATGTGACATAATTCTGATGGTCAGACGAGGATACTCTTTTTTGGAAGGGTTATCTCTCCTCCTCTTGTGGCCTCGGCTTTGCAAGAAAATTGTATAAACTCAATTTTTGACTTAAATAACGATTAGGTTATTGGTTGGTTTCAAAAAGAAAAGAAAAATATTTTGTCTCATAAGATTGTTTCTCATTGGTCTATTACATGTTATGTTTGTATATTCTTATTATTTTTTTATTTGACAAAGAATGTGTAGTTAATAACTATTGAAATTAACTAGTTTAATTTCAAAGTCAAGAATTATTTTTTGCAATCATGATTCCTCCTGTTTCTAGGTGACTGTTTTTAGGTGAGTTTTATGACAACTTTCCAAGGTGACATAGTTCCTCCAAATGTTTTGACCAAATCTTCATAGGAATATATGCTCAATGTAAGTATGATAAAGCATGATTTTAATTTTAGTTAAAATATTTTTTCGGTCTCATTTTCATTTTGATTTATTGTGCTTTTAAATGTGCATTTTTACTCCATATAATAAAAAATTTAAAATAAATTTAAATATTAAGTTTTAAGTTATATTTTATTAAAATAATTTTGATATAAAAAAAGACACAATAAAAATATATTATAAATTTATATCTAAAAAGTTAATATAATTAGTTTTTTTAAGTGAAAAATCAATTGGAAATTTATTAAAGAGAGAAAATTGAAATTTATTAAAAATACATAGACTAAAATTAAATATTCGATAACATAAAAATTAAACAAAATTTATGTTATAATGAACAAAATGGTATTTTTACTAATCTAATTAAAAATAGTATTTTTACTTTATAACAAAGGTTTTTTTTTTTTTTTAATAACAAAAGTTTTCCTAAAAAAAAAAAAAAAAAAAAAAAAAAAAAAAATGGTGTGGATATTGTAGTTAGAACTTCACAATCATGAATGCACCTTTCTAGAAGATAACAAACGAGTTCTATGAAAGACACATTTCGTGTATTCCTCAATTTTTCTCTAACTTTTCTCCAACTTTTTGCTCAAACAAATATTACTCTAAAATACAAAACCTAATGTTAAAAGTCAAAAAAAAAAAAAAAAATTGGGTAAAACAAAAAAAAAAAAAAACTAATAACTAAAATGATATCCATCGATTTTAAATTATAATGTTAGATACGAATCATTTGTGTTAACCAAATGCTCACATAACATGTCTAATTAGTCTATCTAACTTTTCAATTATAATCATTTTTGTTAACCAAATGCTGGCATGACATGTCTTATTAGTCTATCTAACTATTCAATATATTTTAGAAAAGTCAATACTTCTGTGCAAGAAATTTTGTAGGGAGTCTTATAGACTTTCTTTTTTTAATTGTTTTGCAATTTCTTTTTCTCACTTTGTGTCAATATTTTTTTTCTTTCTATATTTTTAAATAAGTATTTTTTCCTAAATTGTTTGTATATATATATTAAATAATAAATTTTAAAATAGCATATAAAATAAAATATCTAGAGTTATGACTAAAATCTACGATAAACTTTAAAATCTAGAAATTTGGAACTCAAAAAATAAAAAATAAATTATATATATATTAACTATCTTGATATTAAATACTTTAGTTGATGTATACTCAAATTGTTCTTTAAAAAGTTTACTATTCTTCAAAAAAAAAATTACTTAAAAAAAATCATAAATAAAAAGTTAGAGTTAGACAAATAAAAAATGTAGAAAGAGAAATAAAAAGGAGAAACACTAACACAGATGGAAATAAAGAAGGTGGAAATAATTTTAAAAATAAAAAATAAAAGCCATATGGCTCTATCATCAAGTGTCATGTAAATATTATGAAGGAAAGTATTGCCCTTTTAGATATAAATCATTTTTGTTAACCAAGTGGTGACATGATTTTATTAGTTTATCTAACCATTCAATATACTTTACACTAACTTATTAAAAAATAGTTCATTGGGCATTGCTAAAATATGTTTGCCACCTCTTGTAATATTATGAATGTTAACTTGAGTTTCTTCAACTGGCTAATACTATAAAAACATAAATTTTATCTCTGAATTAATTAAGAATGAAAAAAATCAATTCCATGCCTTTTCTAAGGTGAGATTCACGTTAGACTATATAAGATATTTTAAAAAAAATAATTAGATTACATAAGATGTGAAGTTTATTATTATTATTATTATTTTAATATTACATAATAAGGAGATACGTTTGAAGATTTGTAATGTTATGTAAGAAAGTTAAGCCAAATGTGTAAGGTCATGTTTGAATGGGGAATATGAATGAAAGGGAAAAAAAAAACAAACAATTTGGGTGCAAAAAAAAAAAATAGAGAACAATTTGGGTGCAGTCATGGCTGCACCCAAACCATGATGTTACACACATATATTTATTGTTATTATTATTTTTTTTTTTTAAAAGTGAGCTGAGATGAGTAGCGGTAGAGGCACCACATATGTTAATATCATCTCTGGGTGCATCCACGACTGCACCTAAATTGCACTAAAAAAATGCACTATGGGATTTGAATGAATAATTAGATGAAAACTATATTTGAATAAAATTATTTAAATGAAAGAATATATGAAAATTGTGTTTGAATAATGATGTTCAAATAGATTGTTGCATGAAAATCATATTTAGATAAAGTTGTTTTGAATAGGAATTCATAAGATTTTTTTTTTTTTTTTTTTTTTTTTTTTTTTTTTTTTGAATTGTGTTGGAATAATAGGTTAGAATGGAGAGTTATGAGGAAAAAAAATTATACTCTAAATAAGTTTGAGTTAAATTTACCCCACATTTCTTTTTCAAACTTTTGGGAAGGGAGGTGTAGAAAAGAAGAACAATAAAATGGTAGGTTGTCTATTGAAAGGATTAAGATGATTTTTTTTTAAAAGGAATTTAGAGGAAATAATTTATTTTGTATTTATTGAGTTCATAAATGGGTGGGTTATTGGTGGCAAGTTTAGACGAATTAATAAGGGGTAGAATAAGAAAGAAATGGGGGGTGTATGATTTAAGAATTAAATGCCTTTTTATATATAAAGGAAAAAAAAGAAAAATTAATAATAAATGCCTTAGTTTTTGACAGGCAAATACGTTTACGAGTCAAACCCAGCAACTAATACTATTGTGTCGTATGGGATTCCACACCTGCTCCACCGCCTCTTTCACACACCAACTTTGACTGTCTTTTCCAATCAAAATTATTATACTTGTATTGAAACAAGTATTTATAAATTATTATACTTGGTATAAGATTTTTGTTAGTTCAACCATAATCAAAAATAAAATTTGACCTTTCAACTTTTATTTTGTCCGAAAATTGATTAGTAGTAAAGTAAGTAATTCATATATTTAATATAGACGTTGAAGATATCTAAAATAGAATAAAGTCATTATCTCTCATATATCCATTAAAACGGTGTCATATCGACTATTTTAGATTAGATCTAAATTTATAAATTGATGTACTTATTTTGACTTACTCATTTGGGTTTGATTTGGATTTTTTGAATCAAATATCTGCTGTTTTATCCCGCTTGGGTTGAGTCCAAGTTACTCGCATAGATTTTTACCTACTTAGATTGAATCGAAATTTAAAAGACCAATAACCCACACGAAATTTTGATACCATATTAAATAACATAGATTTCATTTTTCATCTTTTTAATGTGAAAGTCTAGACAAAAGTGAGTATCTCCAATGCTATATTTATATTGGTTGTATAAATAATATTTATTAATTATATGGTTTTGTTTTTTTAATTGTTTTAGAATTGAAGGATAAAGTTATGGAAAGTGTGTAAGATTTGACTACACCATATATTAAAGTTAGGGTTTAAAAATCCACCTGGAAAGGAAACAACGAAGGCATTACAAATTTTATCTAAAGTTCGTTTCAAATCGAACCAAGGCATCTACAACTATCATAATCCTCATTGCTTTTGTTGATATACAAATCTGCCAAACGACCATATATGAGAAGAATAATTTTGACATTATGAAAGGAGTTAGAGACGGAAAAGATTGAGAACTATCCAAAAAAAAAAAAAAAAAAAAAATTATAAATGTATTAAATATTATAATGATTACAAGAATAATGAACCTTTGGTTACCTGAGTAATTGCTATTCATTTTAATTGGGTCAACAACCAAGTAACGTATGACTTACTAAATCATTTTAAACATTTTTCACTTTATATCTCAACAATAGATAATAACTATTCATGTAACTATTATATGTATTGGTAATGCAATCAATTGTTCTACATGAAAGAGAGAGAAAAAAAATCATTAGTATAAATAAGACGACAACAACCTTCATTAATATGTAATTTTTTTGGAGATGCCAAAAAACAAAGCAGGTAGAATATCCCAAGTAGAGAAGTTATTCCAACAATATATGCATCTACATATGTCCACCCTCCCTTGATTAGTTTCATTTAAGAGAGCAACACAAATTATCCACGTTTTAAACTGTTTTTATTTTCTTTTTATAATATCAATGAACTATTACTAATAATTAAAATATATACCATTTAAACATAATTCAATCCATCAACTGTCACTAATTCAACCGTAGTAATATCAAGTATGTACATTATCAAAAGATATAGAAAGGAAGACATTAATTTGAGATTAATTAATGGGACCCATGGAGGCAGTGGGTAGGAAAATCCAATTAAAAGAAGGCAGCAGATAAGGACATCCTTCAATTAAAACCAAAAGTTCGAAGCCAATTCAATTAAAACATTAACAATAATATAGTATTTATGAGCAAAATCCACTATGTACATTTTTTTTTTTTTGAATGTAGCAACTAGGAATTGAATCAGAGACTAAAGAGTAAATTGAAATTCAGTTCATTCTAATAGTCATCAAGCTTCAACGAATGTACATTAGCTATGTGTACATTAAAAAAATACATTATGTTAAACCATTTATAACATCTCATAGTATAATACAATCACTAATTTAAATCATTTGAAAAAAAAAAAAGCAATCACTAATTTAAATTTAAAATTCATTAAAAAAAATCATAGCATTATCTTGTATAAATAACTTTCTCGAAAAGTAGAATATATATATATATAAAGATTAATTTAATGAATTTGATTAGTTGTACTACACTTTTATTCCAACTTAAATACAATATGAAATTAGCTTGTAGTCTACATCTATGTATCAATTTAAAGTGGTGTCCCAACTAATCAAGACAAGTTGCCGAATTGTCTTTAGATAAATAAATTTAAGCTTCTAGCTGTCGAATTAATGAGTCCTTAAAATGCCATAAACTAAAATATCTCAAATTATAGGCTTAATATATTGAACATCTCAAGCATTTTTATATCCAACATCTCTATTGTAATAGAATCTAAGAAATCGAAAAAAAATTTAGCATGTTGACTTAATTGTAATTTTATTCAACCCTACAATTGTCAGTTCAATCTTGAAAAATTTATTTAATTTTTATTTTATTTGAAAGCAATAATACTTCTCTATACAAAATTTAAATTGATTTACATTTTAAGAAGTGTACCTGTATCAAGTGGTATGAACACAACTAACCATGAGATAAATAAATTTTGGCCACTAAAGCGTTGTTACAAATAAGGAAGAGTGAAATTGAACGTTTTAAAATTTGGAGATTAAATCTAACGAATTTCAAATACAAGGCAAAAATATTATTTCAAACAAATTAAAATCAATAGGTAAAAATATATTTTCTTACAAAAAGGTCATGTAGAAACTAGAAAATAGCAATTACTTGAGAAATAAACAAATTAAATCCCCACGGTTTGGCAACCCACCTGGCACCTATACATTTCCAATCTCAGGGCCAAACGCGTAGTTCACCAATGTACGGAATTCTAGTGGCCAATTGTTTTCCGCCACGTCATCTGTATTATCCTACAAATTGCGCAGTTCAAAGTAGCTGACCCAAAAATATGGTTCAATAATTTATCTTTCTTTTTTTCAAAATTTTTTTAGTTTAAATAGATAAAAGGAAAATGAGGTGTTCGATTGGGGTTTTTGAAGATGAGCTAGCTTAAAAAATTATTTTGAGTAGTTAAAAATTGAGAGTTATAACAAAAAAATTCGTTTAGATGTTTTTTTTTTTTTTTGTAAATTTAGAGACAATTATTTGTTTGAATGTATATTTAAAATGAGTAATTATTTTGAGTGGTAAAAAAAATAATTATTAGAAATAATTGGTTAAAAATTATTTATTTAAAAAAATTAAAATAAATGATTAAAAATGAGTGGTTAATATTGAAGAGTTATTTTAAATAGTTACAAATGAATGATTAAAATAAAAAATTATTTTAAGTACTTACAAAAATTCGTGGATATAATTTTCTAAAAAGTAATTAATAAATACTCATTTTAAATTCTAGAAAGAAACACCACATAAAAAAGTTCTCAAGAAATATTTTCATTTAACATATCTAAAACTTTTTAAAATCCACTCATTATACACAACTAAAAAATCAATATCCTGACAACAAAATTAAGAGTCTATCAAGAAAATTTTGAAATCAATCTTTTTCTTTTTCATTTTTCTTTTTCCTCATCGAGTTGTATAGCAACTCAAGAAGCAATTGATTAACAACTAACCATATATGATACTCAGGATTCAGAACGCTTCAGATAAGAATCCTTAGAGGGCATGTCGCTTCACTAGTGAGATGATGGTAGGGCTTATACAACTCCCACAAAGGAGGGAGAACAAGATTTTTCCCTCACATAAACGTTGTGAAAATTGAAAAACAAAAATCAAGAAGGTAAAATAAAACGTGAGACAAAACATAACGATTTACATGATTTATTAACCTTGTTAGTTACATCAATTGATAGAGAAAATAACTCTCTTACAATAGAGATAAGAAATACAAATATTTAGTCAAATAGAGTAAGAGTTATAAAGAAAATTTATATATTGCACCCTTATAAAATCTTAATACTCCGATTAAGTAATCGTAAGACAACATAGTTCAAAGGTATCTCAACAAATATAAAATTACATCTTTCTCCATTTTCATGGACATGAATGGGTTTAAGAGGCAATTTAGTGGTTGACAGATGAGCTTAACTTGTTGGATGGAATGCCTACAGATGTCCACGGGGCGGGGTGAGCGACCGAAAAATGTCTTCTCCATCCCCATCACTGCTACCAAATATAATGTCTGTCTCTGCAAAATTCACCGTTTTTGTATTGTGAAGATTGGTGCAAGGAACATGTGTTCCCGTGGACAATCTTTCCCTATTTATTTCTTTTTTCTTTCTTCTTAATTTAGATATTTACATATATTTTTTTACTAAAATGTTTAAATAGTTCATTTTTCATTGAAAAGTATATATTAATTTTCAACTAGATAGTTAATTATTAAAAATACGCATTTCAATAAATATTTATACAAAAAAAGGTAAAAAATAATTTAAAAAATAAATAAATAAATATACACACACATACATACATATATATATACATATATACATATATATATATATACACACACATATATATATATATACACACACACACACATATATATATATATATATATATAATATATATGTGTGTGTATGTATAAACGGGATGAGGTTAGGAAAACGATAAAGTAGAATACATTTATTCCCGTTTAGCTTGCGGAAAAAATAGACATCTTCAGGAATGGCAACACCACGAGTAACATCATCGTAAAGTCATTTACAGTTCAATTGAGTTGATCGTAGTAGTAGGTGGCTCTTATATTATATTAGATAAAGTAATAATAATATAAATCATAAATAATAATAATAATAATATTGGAAAAGGGAGTAAAGATTTAGGGGGGGTTGGCAAATTGAATGGCCTTATGTTACTACACAATTAAAAGTTCGTTGGGGTAGTTGTATCTTCCAACTCTCTTCTTCCTCTTTCACACTCCTCACCCCACCCCTCTTTTATATCCCCTCTTCCCCAAACTCCCAAAACTCAAATCCTCAAACCCCAAATCCATCAATGGCGGACCTTCCCAATTTCCTGCTATCGATCCGTTTAAAATACGTCAAGCTCGGCTACCATTACCTAATCTCCAACGCCGTATACCTCCTCATACTCCCCTTACTCGCCGCCGCCTCCGCCCACCTCTCCACCCTCCAGCTCCACGACCTCCTCCATCTGTGGAACCACTTGAAATTCAACCTCCTCTCCGTAACACTCGGCTCCTCCCTCATCGTCTTCCTCTCCACCCTCTACGTCATGACCCGACCACGGAAAATCTACCTCCTCGACTTCGCGTGCTACAAGCCCCACGCGGATCGGATCTGCTCCAGGGGGAAGTTCCTGGGGAGATCCGAGCTGACGGGGAGCTTCACGGAGGAGAACTTGGCGTTTCAGAAGAAGATTTTGGAGAGGTCGGGTTTGGGGGAGAGGACTTACTTGCCCGAGGCGGTTATGAGAGTGCCGCCGAACCCGTGCATGGCGGAGGCGAGGAAGGAGGCGGAGGAGGTCATGTTTGGTGCAATTGATGAGCTTTTGGAGAAGACGGGTGTGAAGGCTAAGGACATTGGGGTCTTGGTCGTGAACTGCAGTTTGTTTAATCCTACGCCGTCTCTGTCTGCCATGATTGTCAATCATTATAACCTTAGAGGGAATGTTTTGAGCTATAATCTTGGTGGTATGGGCTGTAGCGCTGGACTTATTTCCATTGATCTTGCTAAAAATCTCTTGCAGGTTTGTTTTTCTTTTCTCTTCTTAACCTACTTCATTTTACTCAGTCCTTCTAACTTCTTTTTCTTTCAACTTATAACTCAAATTTCAATTATAAATACATAACTATCTATAAGTCCTCTTCATTTTAGAGATAATCACCGGTAATAAGTCTTCCCTACTTTAATAAGATAGGTGAACAATTTCAAAAAAAAAAAAAAAAGATAGGTGAACTACAATCCTTTGAAATTGAGATGAAACTCTATGTTATCTAATATTTGATTTACACTATCACGTATGAATTATTACTTACACATGTTTAATTTGTCAACGATTTTAAATAATAAGGATTAGTTAAAAAAAAATTACCTAACCATATGATCTAAATTGTTATTTTTAAAATTATAAAAACTAAACTCTCTTTTATCATTTTCACTAAAATAATTTTTAAAATGCATATATCCAAATGATATTTTAACATTTATTTTTAATTCAAATTGGTTGTAAAGTTGGACAAATTATTTAATGATGTTGTATGCCCTTTTGGATATATATTTTTTGGATATTTTTGTTAGTTTTTTTTTTTAAACACTTTTTAGATCGTTTTGTAAGTATGAATTCATTTAATGTATATAATGAATGTAGTAAAGTCAAAGCTGTCTCAAAATTTACTAAGTTAGGTGACCGATTTTTAAAAAAGTACCTGCCCTGTCCGGTGTTTTATTACAATTCTTTAATTAGAAGTTTAATTCTAGTAAGTTTTGGTGTAGTTTTTTCCAAATAAGTTTTAATCAAGTATCCAGCAAAACTTAGGGTACTTCTTGTTAAATACTTATAACATGATTCTCATAATTTGTGAGAATAATAATATTGTCACAAATTCACATTAATATAATTTTTTTCTCATTAATCAAATCATTTATATATGTTTTCAAGTGACACATTCTTATTTCTCAAATAACAGGTGAACCCAAATTCATATGCATTGGTAGTAAGCATGGAAAACATAACACTAAATTGGTACTTCGGCAACGACCGGTCAATGCTAGTCTCAAATTGCCTCTTCCGAGTGGGCGGCGCCGCCATACTTTTATCAAACCGTCCGGCGGACCGCCGCCGGTCCAAGTACCAACTAATCCACACGGTCCGAACCCACAAGGGAGCCGACGACAAATGCTACAATTGCGTGTTCCAACAAGAAGACGAAACCGGCCGGGTCGGCGTCCGGCTCTCCAAGGATCTCATGGCGGTCGCCGGTGAAGCCCTGAAAACAAACATCACCACTCTCGGACCGCTCGTCCTCCCAATGTCGGAGCAGCTTCTGTTCTTCGCCACTCTTGTCGCTAAAAAAATCTTCAAAATTAAGAAAATCAAACCGTATATTCCCGATTTCAAACTCGCGTTTGAGCATTTCTGTATCCACGCCGGGGGCCGGGCGGTTCTGGATGAGCTCGAGAAGAATCTGGATCTGAGCGATTGGCATATGGAACCTTCTAGAATGACGCTGAATCGATTTGGAAATACTTCTAGTAGTTCGTTGTGGTATGAATTGGCTTATAGTGAAGCGAAAGGTCGGATCCGAAAAGGGGATCGGACCTGGCAGATTGCGTTCGGGTCGGGTTTTAAGTGTAATAGTGCGGTTTGGCGGGCTTTGAGGACGATTGATCCGATGAAGGAGAAGAATCCATGGATGGATGAGATTCATGAGTTTCCTGTTCAGGTTCCTAAAGTGGCCGCCATTGATAAAGCTTGAAGGAGATGGATTCTTTTTAGAATGGTTGGTTAGGGTTTTTAATTGTAAACCTAAACCCCCAATTTGTTTGGATGCTTTTTTTCCTTTTCTTTAAAAAAAAAAAAAAAAAAAAAAAAAATTAATGTTTGTGTTTTTTCTGAATGGTTGTCTTTGTTTATGTAGTCACACATTATATTGTTCATATTGGATGCTAATTAATTATTGTTGTTTTTTTTTTTCTAAGAGGTGTAATATTCATTCATACTGGTCATTGGTCAATTTATAGACGCATTTTTTACTTTAATTTTATTATATATATATATATATATTTTTTTTTTTTTACAGAATTACTTTTACTCTGGGGACTAATTACTTCTCCGTTCCTTTCTAATTTAAGTTTTGTCTCAAACAGACTAAATTAAATCAAATTGTGTTGAAAAAAACAACACTTTAGTTTTTAAGTTGGAATTTGGAAACAGTTTGTGTTTTTTTTTTTTTTGAAATCAAAACAGTTTGTGTTATTACACATTTTAATCCCTCAATTTTTAAATTAGATATTTTAATTTAAGTTTTGGATTTGTTATTATTATTTTTAATTTTAATACATTTGAAGGTGGTCATAGACTCATTATTTAAGTCTAACATCCAAGTATAGAAATTTAAAAGTTACAAAACTAAAAAAAAGGTTTATAAAAAAGTCAATGCCTTGTTGAGTATCTAGGAACATTGAATATCATTTAGGTGTGGCACTTCTCACGTGAATTTGGCACTTTCCATAAATCCTATCCGGTATTAGGTAAATTAATGTATACTTTAGGCTGCAGATATTAAGTTTTCTTCTATCATGATATTGAATTTGAAAATTGTATGTAAAAAAAAATGAAAATAGGTGCCCTAAACGCAACAGACAAATGATTTAAGTGAATTAATATGTGAATTTGAAAATCATATGTGAAGTTGGAAATTATTGTCTACTTCCGAACTTCAAACCCTTAAAAGTTGCTGTCCTAGTCTATACAAACACAACGAGAGAAATCGACGCAATCTACAAAGGGAGATTTCTCCGCTTCAAAGAATACATTAGATCCTATTATTGTTACGATCTCACAATTGTCCCACATTGAAAAAATTGAGAGTCTAACATCAATATAAAATATATATAAGTTACTCTCTCTTCATTGCCAATTAATTTTGAGGTAGAACCTATATTATATAATATAGTATCAAAGCCTATAAAGCCCAAATAGATATCAGTTCAATAAAATGAAATTGAAATCCGATTCAAAATTGTTGAGCCCGAAAGAGATATCATTTTGAAGAGATATGTTAGAATCTCACAATTGTCTCACATTGAAAAAGTAGAGAATCTAATATCAATATAAAAGAGAGAGGGTCGAGCCTAGCAAGCAAATTAGCTATAAAAGAAAATGGACCTAAACAAAGGAGCCAAATCCACAACATACACTAATGTATTTTTTTTTTCTTTTTTAAGGTATACGTTATTTAAATGTTTTGATAGGCACGAGTACAGACATTATTGAAACAAGTTTAGGAGTAATTTCTATAATTTAGCCCATCAAATTTATACTCCTAAAATCAGTAGTCTTTCAAAAAAAAAAAAAGCCAGCAGAACAAATGTCAAAGTTCCAGCTATAATCCATGAATGGCACTTCAAACTTCACATATTAATGTTAACCATCAACATACACATTAAGCACTGTTAGTATTGAAAAAAGAAATAACATGCAACAACTTACAAGAGGGGTACAAATCACTGAGAAATACAGACATAGATGATACAGTATAGTTTGAATTAAAAATATATGGAAGATAGTAGACTTCTACTAACCAATAAACCATGATTGATAATTACATTTTCCAGGGGCACGATCAGATTCGAGTCCTTTGTAGAGTACACCAAGTGATCTTGGGCCAAGAAATATATGATAAAAAGTTGTGGGATACTTGTGATCACATGCCCCATACACCTTGAGCAGCAGCAACTTTATTGTTTGGTCTGGATGTTAGTTCATACAATATCCTTGCGAACGTATCCGAATATCTGCCATCGGTGAAGAGTATCTCTGCAAATGCGTTTTCGTATGCTAGGAGCAAAGCCCTGTTCTGTGGTTCAGATACAAGACTTTCCAGAACCATTGCTGCTTTCCTGCATATTTCTGGAACTGGATGAGGCGTCTTGATTACTTTAAGAAGTCGATCGATCGCCCTAATTTAGAAGTACGGGAAAAACAGCAAAAATTCTCACTATCTACTACTACTACATGTCAAATGACTTAGGTAAGAACTTGAGGTCAGTTCTCGTTGAAGAGATCAAGGAAAATGAATTACCATCTTTCGCTCGCCAACTTTATTCTGCAGTCCATATTAACTTCGACGAGGTTATACAGTGCACCAACAGCTGCGGCTTGTGCATCGTATGCTGGGATGCTCATAAGGTCTACTAAACGCTTGTGTATCTAATATAAATCAACAAAATGTCGTAATGCTCTAGTATGCGTAGTACAAAAGAGGACATGGAGTTTCATGGATTTTAAAACCAACGAACCTGGGGGACAAAAGGAAGAAGGAAGGGCTCATTATCAGGATTGATGATCAACCGTCCGAGTAATTCGGCGGCAGCACAATGCCAAACTTTGACAGCAGATCCCAGCATTCCCATGATGGCTCCAACTGCTCGTTTCTCTCTAGTAAAACGTATAAAGAAAACATATTAGGCATGAAATCATCATTCAGGTGAGCCTACAACATGAACAGTAGATTAAACTTCTCACGTTATTTTGATGTAGGATGGTTTTGATGAGCTAAAGATACGGAGATCAAGGAGCGGGGCTAAATTCACAATCGTCTCTAGTGCATTTGTGACAAGTTCTTCATCCTCTGGCAACAATAAAAGCTTTATGACTTTATCCAAACATACAAACTCATATTTCATTAAGATACCTTAAAACTTCAAACGCAAAATTCTATGCTGATCGCATGAGAAGATGTCTACAAGAAATTCTGGGCATGTTATCAAACTCGAAAAGCACTAGTCATTAAGGTCATGAACTTTTCACCTGTAATATGATCTTCCATACATTGAAACACTGTTTCCAGAGTATGTCGATGCTGAGCCATAATAGATTCATTCTCTGGCATGAAAGAAAAATTTCGGAGGATATTTGAAGCTGAAACAGCACATTGCTGTCTTTCTGCTCGTCCTTCATCATCCAGATTAAACAGACCATCATCATCAAGCCACCAATGTCGAGGAGACAGTTTGGGAGCATGACCCGTTGTCTCAGAAACTGAAGATCCAGATCTCAGGCTGCCATGCATTAGTTATCCTATACTTAGAATTAATATTCAGAAAACCAGGCAAACATAATGAAATGACAGCAAATAATCATTTTATGCATACCCATTTGAGCCCAATGCATCAAATTCACTCCCGAATCCAGTTACAGAAGTATTTACACCTAGTGTTCTGACTCTTGCCTTCTTTACAAGATCCTTCGGATGTGCAATATCACGCCAATCATCTATCTGTTTGATGGTAACATCATAATAATTCCTTTTTATCTTGGGGTCTACTTAAACAATTAAAAAAATTCTTGCCACATTCAAATATCTATTTCATGAGAGAAACGTAACACGGTAGAGAATGACACAGAGGTTATATAATAATACATACAACTTGAAGAAGAGCATCAAGCAAGCCGGGAATTTTAGCCAGAGGAGTTGAGTCTCTTCGCATATCATCCTTCTCTTTAAAGGAGAGAAGAGTGAGAGTGTTCAATGCCCACGTCAATTCACTCTTCAATCCACTCTGTAGAGCCAACACCATCCTTTTATTGTTTTGATCTGCTCTAGTTATCAATTTCAAAGATAAAAAAGATACCGAATCAAAGAAACCCCTAAACTGAAACAACAAAATCGAAGACTACGGATTCCAGAAAATTGAGAGTGGAAATGAAAAAGGTTTTCAATAAACATACCCGCAAACAAAGTATGAACATGGAGAGAAGGGCCAAGGAGTGCCGACGGAGCCAAGGTCTCTGCGACGGCGGCTACAGCGGCGGCGTTGCTGTTTACGCTGCCGAGTGGGCGGCCGCGCTTGGCCGGAGTCGCAGAAGGACCGCCAACATTCCCGCCCAACTTGTTCTGCTCTCTCTTCTGCATGGTCTATCTTGATCTCTCAGAGCTTCAGGTGATTCAGCAATGGCGATCCGATTATCCGGAACTGGAAATCGAAGTTAGGGCACCCAGAATTAATTCACCAACCAAGGGAAAGAAGATGAATTGTGAAGGGCCCAGAAATAAATGGATCAGAGCACTTACATAAGCCCAATTAGAAGCCCAGTTATCATATAATGGGCTTTGGAAGTAACCAAAAACCATGCCCAACTGCAAATTTTCTCGTATTTGCCGTTTTTAAGACGAATGCTCACGTTTGCCCTTTCGTTCACAGTAACTATTTATTTTGTTAGTACTTAGTATACGTAGTTCAGAACGTTAGAATAAAATTTAAATTTAGTTTTTATAATTTGAAAAAAAGTTTAATTTAATCTTATGATTTTAAAATTAAAATTTAGACTTTTCAATCTGATGAAATTTTAAAACTAGTAATTTACAATTGTTTTGGCCAATTAAATATGTTAGGTAATTATTTTTACGTAAATGATTTTTTTTAATCTCACTCGTCATTTAACTCAAACTCTCACTATTTGTACATGAATAAACAATTTTTCATATATTTATTTTTTCTACAATTACGAACAACTAAACAAATTATTTTTTTAGGATTTATCAAATATAAATAACTTAAAATGGTTTGAGAATCAATCCTACGTCTATTGAGATATCTTCTCATTCAAAATTACCATGGAAGGGGAAGGAGAACTTTTAAGTTGGATATAAATGGTGATTGATTTCTCACCAACTTTTTTTTAATATATGTAGGGGGAACGAACAAACCTTACATAAGGGACACAGCTGCTCTCAAGTAATATGAGAGTCAAATATCAATTTTCGAACTCGAATTTGTGATCGTAGAGTTAAAATGTATTTCACTCCAACACTAATCCATCCAAAATAAGCTTTATGTATAGCTTTATAAAACACTCACTAAAATGCTAGAGTAACTGCTAGGCCCAAACTAATTGGTAATGTACTAATCTTAGTTATAAATGTGAATTCAAATACTACCCTCTTTGATTGTAAAAATATATCAATTACTACCGACACTTCTTAGACCCATGTAAAATACTGACTCACGTTTGTTAATTAGCTGGTAATCTAACTTATGGTAAATAATATATAATCTTGAAGTTAATAATTTAACTTATGATAATTTAACACTTATTAAGGCCCCGTTTGATAATTTTTTGATTTTTTGTTTTTCGTTTTTGAAATTTAAGCTTATTTTTATTCAAATTTCTTTCATATTTCTTACAATGTGTTCATCTCTCCTTAATTAAGCATTTGAATGCTAACTAAAATTTAAAACAAAAATAAGTTTTTGGAAACTACTTTTTTTTTTTTTCTAAATTTTGGTTTGGTTTTTAAAAATGTAGATAAGATATAGACATCTGAATAAAAAAAAACATATGTTAAAGATAGTTGTTGTTGTAAGTTTAAATTTCAACAAAAAACTAAAAACAAAATTGTTATTAAAAGGAGTCTTAGTCTAAACCGTTTTCACTTTATTTAATCTAAAAAAGCTATTTAGATTTTAAGTTCTTACAATTGAGCTAAAAAAAGCACCTCATTTTTTGGTGACTCAATTATATAAAATTTAAATTTTAGTATAGTTTGCCTGAAATAATTGACTTTTATGTTAAGTAATTTACTTTTATTTCTTGGAAAAAAAAAATACTTTTATTTGTTTTTTTTAAGAAAATATGTAATAATGACATAGTATGTTAAAAGAACTCAGTGAGGTTCTTCACTCTTAAAGCAATGTTATCTGATCACATAAAATACACAAACCATAATCAAGAAGAATCTAAATTATAAATCGTAGTTTGAATCTTAAACATATTATGTTAACTCTGAGTAACATCAAAAAGTTTATTAATAGTGGTTGTAAAACTCCTAAAAAGGGTTTTTCTCTCAAACTGCTTCTATCTAATTATGAATCATGTAGTTTATGAACTACACATACTTTGATAATCACCCTTCAAAAGAAAAAAAAAAAAAAAAAGCAATCACTTTCTATATTTCCTTCTCATCAACCACCATAGGTAAGTTTAGTGGGTAAAAAAGTAGTAGTAAACTAAAATATTGTGCATCACCTTATATATCTTGCGAGATTAGTCGAGGAATTTATGAAACTCCAAGAAAGTGTCCCTGGAGCTTATGAAATTAGGGTTAGAAAATATGAAAAGCATATGTAACAATAATGTGAAGAATGAAAAAAAAAAAAGGTGAAAAGAAGAATCGGAAGAAGGGGTCCGCATGTCACAAAGTAGTTTAGAAATGAAAAGTGGAAACAAAAGGGCTAACAACTTTGAATATATGAGAATTAATTAATTAAAAATAATAATAATATAGGCTTGGGTTGGGCCGACATGTTAAATCCTGAATGGATAAGGCCGAAAACTTGAGGAGCCCATCGACATTATATTATTGTCATTTATTTTATACTACCAACGTGTTCTTTTTTTTCTTTCCTTTTTTCAATAAATGCTTTGGATTATTAAAAAGATTCCCAGCTATTTCCATCTACCCAAATGTTTCTAACCTGTGCATTGAATTTTTCCTAATTTTTGTAAATAAAATTTGCATTTTCTCTCAAATGGACTTGCACCCATTTTCTTTTAGGGGTATAAAGAAAAATAATTAATTAACTTTGAATGAGAACTATGTGACTATATTAGTGTATGTTTTCCCACTAAAATGTTATGCCTTCTTTATTAAAAAAATTTGTCATTGTGACAAATTCAACCATTTCTAAATATATCTCATATATGTTTTTTTTTTTTGATAAGGAGTCAGAACTTCACTCCCTATACTTGTACCATTAGCTCGTCTCTAGGACGTGATATTGAGATACAATACATAATATTCTAAAGTAAGCATTATCCAGTAACTTCAATCCAAAGATCTTCTAAAGAAGCACCTCTTGGAGTTCATATGTAGTCTCAACCAATTGTGTTGCCTCCGGAAGATCATATTTGAAAAAATAAATTGATCATTCATAAGTTAGTTAGGCAAATAAATGTTTACATTGATTTGAGAAGATTTCTTGTCATCCCAAACTTCAAATGTACTTTTAACTGACAATGGACAAAATAATAAATATGGGAAAAGAATTACATATTAGTTCATTTGACAAAATAAATGACAAAGTTATGGTTGTTGTTACCAATTTACCTTAAATGTGGAGTAGAAACAAATACATGGAAAACAAATAGGGATGATATCAATGTAGGATAGAGTTGGGAGTGTATTCTCCACATTTAACAGTAAGCAAATATTTAATTACTTGTCCTCTCTTCTTTTTTTGAAAGTGGACAAAATTATGGTAGTGTCAAGAAAAGGTAAATAAATTCAAACGGTAAATTTTGAATGTTGTATTATAGTTTGACTAAAGATACCAAA
Organism: Sechiopsis laciniata; assembly: GCA_037833695.1. NCBI lineage: Eukaryota > Viridiplantae > Streptophyta > Magnoliopsida > Cucurbitales > Cucurbitaceae > Sechiopsis > Sechiopsis laciniata. The sequence continues at coordinate 4,407,694 of JBBMKA010000021.1, read as the reverse complement.
TATAGATTTTAATCTTTTATATCATTTAGCTTTGAATCTTTTAACTTTCTCCACTCACTATCAATATTCCTTTCTTTAGTAGCAAAGTTTCAAAATAATAAATCTAGCAAGAAAGAAAAGATTTTTAAGGTTGAATGGATCATCGGCTATCTTAACACTAATAATCAATCATTAATTTATATTTGTTGGATATTAAAAAAAAAAGTATATTTGTTGAAATTTCATCGAATTGAAAAAAATTCATATATTTATAAGTATAGACAATAATCTTCATAGGTATGAAAATGTGAATGAATATGTATTTTCATATTCATTATGCCTTTTGGATGATAAGTGCATTGTCAAGCTTGAAAGGTTGTAACTCTGCACAATATATAAACGTCTTATCTTGATCCATATCATTATATTTGTTGGAAATTCATTGATATGAAAAAAAATTCATATATGTATAAGTATGGACAATAATCTTCATAGGTATAAAATATTTTTAATGGTAGTTAAAAAATAAGTTATTGAAAACTTAAAAATATCACATCAATATAAAAATCTATATAATCTCTTTGATTATAAGTCTATATTTATATTGGTTGAAGTATATATTTGTTAGCAAACACTCACATACTTAACTCTATTGGCTGTTGGTCTATCAATAGGAAATGAAAATGCAACCTATGGTTGTAAAAATGGTGGTTTTTTTTTTAAATGTATTTTAAGGAAATTGCAAAATGATGTAATAGTGTCTTGATGGGGGCACAAATAGTAAGAATTGCCATATTCTTTAGTTAACTTTCTATATGACTGACCAAAAAAATGTTATAGTTATTGATACAAAATATTTGTTTGATAATTAAGAGGTCACACATCAAATTTAATTATTTTTCGTTGGTAATTTTTTTTTTCCTACTATCCCCAATAATATTGAAAGTCTGCCCATCAAATTTTAAAAATATATAATATATATACCAAAAAAAATTTAAAAAAAAAAGCTAGAAGCATATTCTAAGGAATAAATAATCCACAAAAGAAAAAAAAAACGAAAAAAGGGTGAGAGACCACGGCAATGACATCTGCACCTTATCTTTGCCTCTCTAACCTTTCTTTTTTCTTTTATTATTATTATTTATTTTTCTGAAATCGTGTGGGTATGGAGAATAGTTAAAAATCAAGTTTAGACATTCCCAAGCAACTTCCAATTTTATATTAAAAAAACACAAATTTAAAAAAATAAATAAAAAAGTAGGTGAAAGGTTGCTTTCAACAGCGTACAATAATAATAATAATAATTATTATTATTATTAAAGAAGGAAAAATTTTAAAAAGGAAAAAAAGGACCCCACTGTCGTCTCAGCTCTTTAGTAACCGACCCTACCCACTCCTCGCACAATGATATGACATTATTACCCCTTATTTTATTTTTTAAATTTCATTTCCAATTACTTGCTTCCATACTTTTTAGGCCCATCTTTCTCTGCACTTCAATTATTTAAACTCAGTTTCCGATTTTAAAAATCAACCAATTTAATTTAGATGTACAAGTGGCGGACTTTCAAAATTTTCAGAATGGTCAAAAAGATTTGCAGTGAAAGTAATTAAGTATAAATCTATTATTTACAATTTCCGAATGGCCCTTTAAATATGTGAAATTTGATTTCAAGATATGCAGAAGTTCTCGTTCTCGTTTCCGTTTATGGATATTGTTTTGTTTACCTACCAGGAAACCAACCTGACTGTTTATTTATTAAAAGAATAAATATTCCTTTTTCCTTTTTTATGTTTATGACTGTTGGAGCCAATTCGTATGATAATGAAACCAACGCAGAAGATCATACGAACTGAGTTATAATTTTTGTTAGGTTATATATAATTTTTTTAATTTATTATTTGTATTTTCGATAATCTTTAGGATTGAAATTGTCACCATTGAATTAAACTACCCCAAATAATAGAACTAACCCAACACTAACACTTTCCATTAAAAAAATAAAAATACAACCCCATAATCAAATATTACATTAAATATATGAATTGAGTAGGAATTTGATTTGATTTTTTTTATTTCAAGGAAATGTTATTTATTCCGTTATACATTGTCCTCTCTCCTGTTTTTTTTTTAAGATAATGAAAGAAGCGAACAAATGAAGGTATTTATCGGAATATATATTATATCATTTTTTATGTTCATATATAGTTTTTAATCTTGAAAGATGGAGAGAAAAAGAAAAACGAAAAAATCCAAAACTTTTTTTTTTTGTTCTCAAGATTTCTCTTTGAGAAGGGAAGCTAATCCAGTGACGATCTTAGCTCCTTTATCTATGCTCTTTGGCTTCACTGCAGGGGGTTGCCACGGCGAACCAGTCCCCGCCGGCAATTTATTTTCGCCGGAGCTACACGTCGGCGAAGGCGATACGAGATCGCCGGTGAAGGACTCACTCGGAGCCGACTCCTCGCCGAAAATCAAATCAAATTCACCAAAATCGGTGTCGGTAACCAGCAGGTCCTTACGGATTTGAGATTTGATTTCCTCGGATACAGAATCGGCCGTTCTGATCGGAGAAGAGAGCCATTTGGCAAGCATGTACTCGGCTTTCCTCCATGGCGGAAAGTGCATCCCCTTCTTCTTCAAGCTCTGTCTCGCAGCTTCCGATACGATGGCAACAATTTGTCCGAGCCGATCCGATTTTCCGACGAAGACGTACGGCAGCGTCTGGAGAATCGCCTTGTACGTTCTAGTCGAACGAGCGATCTCGAATTCGGATCTGAAATCGATGTCAACAAGCAATCGTTCTCCGTCCACAATCACATCCACGTATTCGTATTCACCTAAAACAGAATCGAAATCGAAATCAAATTTGAAAATCGAAAATTACGAACTAATCAGAGAGAAATAGGGTTCATGATGAAAGTCTGTGTGTATACCAGCAGGGAACGAAGGGGATTTCTCCCATTTGGATTTGCAGATTGAGGAATTGTAACCGAGAGATGAGAGACCATCGGTTACGATTCTCCGTAAATCGTCTTTCCGTTTGTGGATTTTACTGTGCTTTTCGACAATTTTCGAAGCGTCTGCCAAGAGATTTCTCTCTGTAACGCTCGCGCAGGGAATCAAACTCTGTAACGAAATGTTGTTTGTTAAATCAAGGATGAACAAAATCGAAACGCTAAATTTGGAGTTTCAGTGAAATTAGTTTCAATTTACCTTGAGAAAATCACATACATCGCCACCGGATGATCCGGAGGTGATCGATTCGCCAAAACCCCCAAACACGTCGAATTCGTCGTCGGAGCTGTTGCTGTTTCCGTTGAAGCAATTGCAGCGATTCCGGCCATATTTCACCGCCGCCGGTTGCTTTTCGTTGCTCTCCTCGATGAAATTCTGAACCATCTTATCTAAGCAAACTGAAGTTGGCTCAAACTCAGTTACTCCTCCATCTTTGCTGCCAAAATGAGCTTGTCCCTCAACAATCGGCTTCTCCGCCGTAGAACTTCTCAGAACACTCGGAAATGGCCGATCGAAAAGTCGCCTAAGTCGCGATTTGAACAGAGGCTTGGCAGAATCGGTCCGAATCGGTTCTCTCGCCGTCTGTACATCGATATCGATCGGCTGGATCTTCATCGGAAATGGCATCGCCGAGGAGAAAAACAGATTTTCTCCGGTCTGAAAATAGCTTTGTGCAGCTCGATTTACAGAGACTGATGACAAACACGGACTTGTATTGAAATCACAGAGAAATAAACTTCAAATAGTTGCATCTACACTCAAAATCTCCCACTCAAAAACTAAGTACAAAACAGCTCCGGAATCAATGTTGCAGCAATCGTAAGATAAAAAGACAAAAACCACCGGAAGAGAAAATACCTCCGGAAAAATGCTGGAGTAAGAAGTAAAGTATATAGAGAAGCAAAAAGAGAGAAAGAAAGGGGGGTTTATCTCAGAGACTTTTCATGGAAAACATGACGAGGATGATCGGAGAAGGAAACAGCTAGTCCAGATCTGAATGACAGGTTGATCGGAAAATTCATGTTCCGGCGAGGAGGTCGCCGGAGAAGACGAGAATTGAGAAGAAGGGTCGAGAGAGTTCTCTTGAGCAGTGGTGGGAGTAATGGGGAGTGGCAGAAAACCGGGCCGGTGAATTTATAAGGAAGTAGAAGCAGATGGGTTGCTGAGTGAGCATAATATGTGCCACGTAGAGTCCTACATGGCAGTAATTATCCTGAAATTGGCAGTTTGCTCGCGTGACAACTATTGCACGCAGTTTGGGTCCATGTAGATGGGCCAGAGCGCGAGACGTGTCGCGTAGTTGAAGCATGGTATTTTTTTTTATTTTCCTCATAATTTTAAATAATTTATTTAACCATGGTTAAAAATTGATATGAAATTCCAAAATAACCCCTCCACTAGATGGAATATCGGGTAGATGCCCCTCGTTTTCCGTGGATATCTAAACCCATCGAAAGCGATCGTGCAATTTGGAGTTTCTCCCAAAATTATTCATTATTTTCATATTTATATATATATATATATATGTATATTTTTTTCCTTTATGATTATTATTATTATTCTAAGAATGTGGTAAGTGGGGGCAAAGTTTACGGAGTCAACAAAAAAATTTACTCTCGATAGAATAAGATTGATTTCGATCTTTTTTTATACATTTTTTTTTTCCTTACGTTCAGAAAGCGATTTTTTTTTTTAGTTTTTTTCTTTGGAGATCTCCGTTTTTTATTTAATTAAAAAAAATATTCTTAGTACAGTCTCGTGTTTCGTAACAAATCAAAAGAGAGAATATATCGTTGAAGCTTCAAAGCTTTGAAAATTTGTATTTTTTTCGAGCTAAGAAAACATCTGTGGTCCTTAAATTTAAGTTTGAATCTATTTTTCAATTTTTATTTTTATTTTTCATAAAATTTATTTCAATGATCTAAAAAAAAAAATTAGCGGTCTAATCATTTCATTGTTTAATGTTAATTCACTTCAACACCATGAATACAAGTCTTTCAACGACATTAATTTATTCTCATGACTATGAAATTATGGATAATCTGGACTCATGTAATTATAGTTAAATTAAAAAAAAGTTACAAACTTATTATAAATCCAATTAATTTTGCATTAAATAGGACGTAAGTCTTTCATTTAATTTTGAAATTTATAAAAATATCCAAGAGACTTATTTAAGTAGATAAATTAAAATTTTAAAAAAGAAGTAAAGACATATTAAAGTAGATAAATTTAAAAAAAAAATTATAAAAAAGTAAATAAATTAAAGCTAAAATGAATTTAAAATATAATAATATATTAGATACATTTTAAATTTTACTGATTTTAAGACAAATTTATGAACACGAAGGCGGATGATTCAAATCTCAAATTTATAAATACAAAAAAGTTAAGGATTTTTTTAATTTAAATTTAATAATATTTAGAAGTTTGATTTAATAATATTTAGTCACAATTTATATCTCATTTCAGATTTTTTTTTAATGATATTTCATTTCACTTGAAACTATATTTGTGGGCAAAAAGACTAATGAAAACTATATTTGTTGGAAAAAAATTAATGAACTAAAATGGAATTTCAACGTTAATTTATTAATTTATCGTGTTACCTTTTTTTTTCTTTTTTGAAATAATAATTTGTCGTGTTACTAATAGAAATTTTAAACTACATTTTTTTTCTTCCCCAACTCAACTCATGAGTTCAAAATACAAAACGCACAAAGAGAATGTAGCTTACGTTTCCTTAAAAAAAAAAGTAAATAATAAATAAATTGCGTTAAAAGGAAATACAATCATTTCATACCATGACAAACATTTGAAAGTATAATTAGGAAGATTATATTAAATTCTTAACCATAAAAACAAGCAATAAAACCTAATAAATATAGTGTGTGAGCTTGTTTCCATGGGTATTTTTAATAACTTTTAATACAATCTGTTCCAACTGTTCATCATTTTCCTTTTTATACAACAAAACAAAAATGTTCATATGTGTGATCCCTATGAACATGAACAACCTGTTTGAAATAGGTAAAATCCCAATAATTTTTCTTCATATATCCATTTAAAACCAAACATAGTTATTGACACTTTTTAAACATTAATAAAGTTGTATTAAAATGCTTGAACTTCAATGAAACAAATGACTCTTCCTTTCACAAAGCATATATATATAAAAATAATTTTAGAACAAATCTTTTATTAATACTTCCTTAAAGTTAATGTAACAAAAATTATAATCACTTTTTTTTTCTATGAGTGTCTATATGGGTAATTCGATTATTTTTATGGAAAATTTGTTTTATTTTCCAATATTTAATTGTCAAGAAATTCGTAAAAAAAATAATTTATAAATGTCTATCATAGAATGAAATCACAATCTTTTAATTTTTTAAAACTTTCTTAATCACTTGATCAACCAATAATAATGAATATACTGTGAAAATATTTACATTCTTTTGTAATTGACATGAAAATTATTTTTCTTTTGCAAATACACATACATGTTCTAGTGCGTCTTTTTAAAGGTATACATTTTTTTAAAACAAATACCTATAGTCACTTGCAAGTAACCTATATCCAAAGTTTTCAAGTATTTATTTTTTTTCCCCAAAGTATATTGCTTGCTTGCTTCTTTATCTTTCTTTTCTTTTCAAAAGCTCAAAAATTGAAATGAAAAAACAAAGATAAAATAAAATTTAAAGTGATTAGTAAAAATAAAAATAAAAAAGAACTGCTTTTGCTAATCTCTCTATGGAGTTGTTTAGCAATTTGGTGTATTGTGGCTCTAATGGGGACAAAGCCATTGATGCCTCTTTAGTGAACTTCTTTTGATGGTGCCTAATGAAATTATTGATTTCTCACACTTTTCTGAATCTCATCATTCTTTCTTTTTAAAGCTTTTGGGAACATGGGTTTGTCATTAGCTTTTGGACACTTTGAGATGCCTTCAATTGCACAATCTATTTACTTTTTATGACTTTTAAAAGGTAAAATCCACAAAAATAAAATTCGAAACTATATAACATGTTTACAAAAATTTAAAAAAAAAAAAAAAAAGTTGGGTATTTTCTTCCAATCTCTTTTCCTTTAGTCGGTAAAAATTAGAATTGTTTTAGGATTTTAAAGGTCCTGTCTTCATGATATGATACCCCTATTTTTCTAATCTTTTGTACTTTAAACCTTATTCCTTATATATAAAAACCCAACCAAAGGACACATATAAAACTTACCCTTTTATTCAATATTTAATTGGTCCTATTTCAAAAGCCCATCATAGAACATTCAATTTCTTCATGTTGCTTTCAAGTGCCTAAATCTTTGAGCAGTTTCGACTTATTCACAAATGTTGCAATTATGGTTTAATTTTCTATTTTTATTGCCGTTTTCTTTAATGTTAAAAAATATGACGTGTGAGATATATACATAATAGTTTAAATGAATATTCACAACTTATTAAACAACTTTTTCATTGTAATTCTTTTTAAATACTAATAAAGAGAGAGTTTTCAGCGAGAAGAAAAGTTATGGAATAATAAATATGTAAAAAATTAATTTTTAGGTAGGTTGCTATCATTAATGAAAACCATCTCATTCTTAATTATTTTGAGGTTTTTTTAACCACCCTAAATCACTCTATGACTAATCTTTGCTTAAAATCTCATATGTGTTTATTTTCTAGACAAAAAAACTACTCCAAAAAGACTATATATAAGAAAAAATCTACAAAATAACGAAATTGAAAGGATATTATAAGTCATTTACAAGAAAGGATATTATAAGTCATTTAAAAGAGAAGATCATAAGATAACAATAGGTTATGTATTCATACAAGTGGAAATTTTCCAATTGGAAAAAAGAATTAACAGTGTTGAAGTAGATGAGTGTCATTTTCCATCAAAGTCATCACAATTGAAGTTTTTTTTTTTTTTTTTTTTTGGTGCTAGATTAAATGATGGGCCCAATGGGCCTACCAAATGTCTATAATTAATGGTAGACGAGGGGTCAAATCCTTGTGGACACACCCTCAATAATTATAGTTGAAAGAATTTAGATTATTGTTTACAAGACTAATCATCTCATTGAGTTGTGCAACATATTGGTTTAATTCAATTCTATTGATAATTATTAAATAATGAATAAGTTCTTATTTTTCAAGCTTGTGTGACATGAATCAAATGTTGTAATTAAATAATAATAATATGTTTATTTTATTCTCTTATACCATTATCTAATTTGAACCGTGAATTTTTTAGTAAAAAATTAGTTAGTTAATTTTAAATTAAAATTCTTTCTTAATATCAAAGAACATTAAAAGTTAGCATTTACAACTCACAAATTAATCAGTCAATGGCATAAATTTGCAACTACAAAATGATTACAACTCTTTTTTTAGAAACTAAACGATTACAATTAATCAAGCACAAAAATGTTAAACTGTGCATCTTAAAGGTTAAAGCTATACCTATTCTCCATGAGTTCAAAAATCAAAATCTTCACCTTTAAATTTGTCAAAAAAATGTCAAAACCTAAACATAAAAATAGTCAAACATAGCAACAAAATTAAGCAGATAAAACCTAGATAGAGTCACCAATAAATAAGTCTACTAAATGGGTACACAAATAGTCATTCCTTTAATACCAATAGCTTGTCACAAATATTTTACTCAAAAAAATTAAAAAAAAAAAGGAAGCTAATCACAAATATTGAAAACTGGTGTTTTAAGGGGAAAAACTTTTTTTTTTTTGAAACTTTCAACTAGTTGGAAGGAGACTATTAATTGTACTATATATTAAAATTTAGAGCTCAATAAGTCAATAGATATTTGTTGAACTAAAAATGAAGAGATTTGAAATGGATGGATTAAGTTTAGGTAGTTTTTTTTTTTTCCTATAAAGACGTTTTAAATAAATGAAAGTCAAATACCGATTCTTAGAATCGAACCTGTGACTATGATATTTAACTGAATTTTTACCACACAATGAAATTATCATGTCATCGTCCCTTTCGATAGTTCTCTTAGTTTTTCTCATAAAACCGAAGAACAATAAAGTTTAAATATTAATAACTAGACTAAAAATGGTGGAACATTCTATTTTTTAAAAATATACATTTGAAGTTAAATAATATTTCATTTGGTTGGATAGTTAATTTAGTTGCCCCAATTGGAGGAATACAATAAATAAATAAAAACCATAGTAAGTTAGTTTGTTGGTTAGATAAGAATTTGAGGATCCAAAAAAGTTATTTGTTCCAATCATAATATATGGCCTACTTAAAAATTAATTTTTATAATTTTTTTTTTATATATATCTAAATATTATAGGATTAAAAAATTAATCATGTGACAATAATCGAGCTATGTAAATTGATCCGAAAATAAATAAATAACTAGTATCTACCATACCACGGTCATAAGTCATTTTTTCCCACCTAAATTTTTAACATTAAAAATTTTCATATTCGAAAAAGAAATGCTCAAGAATTCCAACCCAATCCACCAATAATAATTTTGAAGTAAATTGAATATGATTGAAAATTTAAAATAAATGAATAAATAATTTAAAGAAGACTATGTAGCTGAAAATGACATGAAAGTTCAAAACGACGACGTTGCTGTCGGATCCACCAAATATGGTAAACAAAGTCATTTTCCAAACAACCACCAAAACCAAATTAAAGTGGCAATTGGTTAAATCATATTTCTCAATGCCCTTTAATTTTTCTCAAACTGTTGGCCTACCAGATAGAGATGTCCACGGGGCGGGGCGGGGTCGAGAATGGCTTCCTCGTTTCCGTTCCCGCCAAAAAATTCAATTTGCGTTCTCGAAAAAATTTCCGTTTTTTTCTCGAGGATTGGGGCGGGGATTCCCTGCCAGGATTTATTTTCAATTTATTTTTTTTTTCTCTTTAATTTTTTTTTATATTTTTTGGATAAAAAATTCAAAATTTTAAAATTTTAAATATATATATATATATATATATATATTATTTATTTATTTATTTATATATAAGTTTTAACTCTAATGTTAATTATCAAAGAAAATATTAATATGCATAGAAATTATCATCAACAAATATATATTTATTTGAAAATTAAAAGGTGTAGAATTAAAAAAAAAATATATATATTAAAAAATAAGATAAACGGGGCGCGGATCGGAGAATCGAGACGGAGAATACAATCCCCGTCCCCGGTCCCATTTAGCCAACTGGAATTTTTTCTTTCCCGTCCCCGGCTCCGTTTCCTATCTAATTGGAGATTTCCTCCCCAGTTAAAGACGGGTCCCCACACGGAAAATAGACATCCCTACTACCAGATCCATTTATATCTTTTAATAATTCGGAATACATATTTAGTTTTTTACTTTTAAAGGAATGTTTTAGAGTAATTGTATAAAATATATTTTTTTATACTTTTTGAGATAAATTGTATAATATATGTTTTTCACAATGATTTAATTATAACACGTCTATTTTCTCATATATATATATATATAACCCGTCCATAAAATTGAAAATATCATAGGTTAAAATTTTTTTTTTTAGTATTTGATCTTCATTCAAAATTTTTTGTTGAAGTCAAGAAAAGCAATAACTCAACCGTATTAGTATATTTTCATAATCAAAAGAATCATGAGTTCGAGTTTCTCTTCCCCCAATTATCGTTGAACTAAAAAAAAATTATAGTTTGTTGAAACAATTATGTGATGAATCATGTGTAACTTTATCAAATTGACGATTTACTCCAAAAAAAAAAGAGGATTTAACCTCAATCAAGAATTAGAGGATGGTTCTAATACGAGAAAACTTAATTCCTATTTTTTTAAGGTGAGAACCATAACCTCACATCAACTAGAAGACGAAGATTGTAAAGTATAGTTGAAGAACAATATCTACAATGATAAGAGACATTTTGTATGATGTTAAAAATAAAACTACGAATATTCCACTACCACACAATTATAGAAATATATAAAGATTCATTATTCTAACTAATATTAACAATTTCATTGTTAGACTCCACTTTAGATAATTTCCATTATAAATATTAATATGCTTAATTTTTTACAAGATTTTTTTTTTATATGAATCAAATAGTTATCGATCTAAAATTATATACTAGTCATTACATGTTAAAGTACAAGGTTTAGATAGTTATTTTGATGCGAGTACTAGTAACAAAATATCCTTCAGTATTATTTTCATTAATTCTTCATCAATTATTTGATGAAAAAAAAACTCTAAACTAAAGCCGTTGTAAAACAATCCATACTACATTTCCAAACTTTACGTATTTATGATTTTTATTAATTCAAAAATTGTAAGATGCAAGATCAAACCTTTCAATCTAAAAAAAAAAGGTAATTCATGTATATTTTTACTAAATGGACGAATACATGTGCAAATTTTGTTAATATAATATCTATAAAAAAAAAAAAAAAGAAAAAAAAAAAAAAAAGAATATACAGCAACAAACTAAAATGTTATTCTTTCTCAAAAAAAAAAAAAAAAAAACTAAAATGTTATTCGGAACAAAATTGTTTGAAATTGAATGTTTTTTTTCTATTGTATTTTAAATAAAATTTTATTGATACCTTACCCAATTCAGCTATTCTCAAATCAATATCAAAATAGGATTTAAACATTTCCTTGATAAATTCTTGTACTAATTAACTAAATATAGGAGGGGCTACCAACAGATAGTGAAATAACAATAAAAGCTAATGGATATTACTATACTTGGGAACAAATTGAAAAAGGAAAAAAAAGGCCAAATTAAACCCACATGGGTGATGGCCCCACTATATCCAAAAAGATTAGGATGATAATAATTTAATGGATTAATTCTATATAATTAAGATATGATTTGTGGTTAATAAAGAGTGTTAAATGGTAATTTCTCTAAGCACATCTATAATGGAGTTTGAAAGATAATATTCTTTAATCATGTCCTACAATATTCGGTTCTTATTGCTGATTATTTCTATGCTTTATATTTAATTAGGGCTTTATGGTAATTTTTCAACCTAATCATATCATGGGGTTACTTTCTTATTACTACTTTTTTTTTGACATTTGGTTTCCACCAATGATGAGAGAGATTAGAGGTAAAGGTCATATTATATCAATGTTAATGGACAAATAAATTGTGTAAATTTATTTCATCCAACAAAATTAGGTTAAAATCATATTGTTGATATTAAGATTGTTATACAATTTTATTAATGACCAGTTTACTCTTTGACTAAAATGTTTGTGTTTGTGTTTGTTTCAAAAAAAAAAAAAAAAAAGTTTGTGTTTAATAGGTCATGAAAGATCAATCTCTTAATTTTCAATTTAATATCTAATAAATTAAAACTTTTAATTCTTTATAAGATTTTGATCTATTTAACCTTTTTAAAAAATTTATGTTTGATAAATTTATTATTTAAAAAAAAAGAATTTTGCATGTATAATAAAAAATGGCAAAGTATTTCCATCTATAGCAAAAAATCAAAATTAATTCATTTGTAATACAAAATTCAAATTGAATTTTATCACTGGTTGAGTTCTATTATTGATAGAATTCAATTAATGATAAACTCATTCTATCACTGCTTAAGTTTTCTATCACTAGTTGAGTGATAGAAATCAATGTGCTATAGATGAATTATTTTAGAAATTGTACTGCAAATATAATACAATAGGTAAATGTACTGCTGATGGTAAATTCTCCAACAAAAATTGTGAATATGTTAATAATCTAATAGATACAAAATTGAAAATTAAAAATTTGATTAATATAAGTATAAAACTGAATTATTGTGATCCAACTATCAAAAACAATAATTTGGCATTCATATACACCCAATAATCAAAAGATCACATGTTTGAATTTTTCCAAATTGTTATTTGTGATTCAAAAATCTATTTAATGTAAACTTACATATTCAACGACTAATGTGAAGCCATCAATTTTTTTTCTTCTTTTTTTTCCTCTATGTATTAATTTTGGAGAGTACATTATTTGATTTCCCTAGAACAAATAGTCAAATATTGATGGAACAGAAAAAACCAAAAAATTAAATAATACATGCATTTGCAAGTTTTTACTTTTACTTCTCAATTTTTAGTTGAATTTATTAAAAAAAAGTTTTACTTTTACTTCCTGATTTATTGACAAGCTTCATCATGAAGCAAATGGTTGTAGTCCAAATACTATTAAAAATTGATTTATACAAGTTCAGTTATTTTATTTTATTTTTTATTTTTTATTTTTTTTAGTAAAACTAGTTTATAGATGTTTTAACATTTGATAAATTCAAATAAGATAAAAAGGAAGATACCAAGAAACCATAAAGTAATCCACAAATTTAATATGCAAAGTTTACAAGATTGAATCCTTCAATTATCGTATAACTCAAAAAAAAAAAAAAAAAACTACAAAATTTAGAACGATATAAAAAAACATATTGATAAAAAAAATACAAATACATCTACAAATACAATCGATCATGGAACTTTTATCAAATTTACAATAAATCGGTCATTTTTTTAAAATGATAAATAGATCAATTTTAATACGTAACTATTTAATTTTTATATTCTAAAATTTGTAACAACTAACCTGATATTAATTAAATTTATCATAACTGGTCTTTAATCGAGGATGTGTCTTTTTTTAATACATCAACAATTTTTAGGTTGATGAATTTGAACTTAATAAAAAATACATGTCAATTATGATTAGATTCTGCCCACGTTAGCCACAAATTTGTATGTGAATTCTTGTAATTTTATTCTCCAACTAATATGAGTATTTCACATTTGAGATTAAAAATTTTAAGTACTTTAAATTGTATTAACTAGATTGTTAAATAATTAAACCAAGGATTAAATTGCTATTAGGGGAAATATATATGTTTTTTTTTTTTTTTTACAAAACTTAAAATATTTGAAGTCAAATATGAAATCAAAAGTGTATAAAACTAAACCTTTAAAAAGACTATAAAACTAAGACTTGAGATTTGAGAATGATGAGAAGAATTGTTATGAAAAAATTTGTAATTTGAGGTGTGATGAAAAAGATTGAGGAGGGATTGTCCCACCAAACAAAAAAGCTTACATCAACCAATAAAAATAGAGAGGTATGATGATGAATGATGAAGACATAAAGTTATTAGATGAGGAAATCTATTCAATAAGTATATGAAAAATAAGAAAGAAGTTAAAAAATTTGAAATGAAATGATGGGTTTGGCTTTGTTCCAACCAATGACAAAATAACATCTCTTTTAAGGACTCTTCTTCTTGGCTTCTTTCATAGGGGTTTTGAACTTTATTTTTGCTTCTTGACTCCAAGACAAGCCAGTCTTGCCCTTTTTCATTTTCTTTTGTTTTTTTTTTGTTTTTTTTTTTTTTTTTTTTTTTTTTTAATTTCATTCATTTTATCTCTTACTTTAATTCTTAGTTATTCATTTAAATTGACAACAAGAAATAGAGGATCCAAATAGCAAAACGGGACCCATTATTTAAATGGCTCAAATTTCTTTATTGAAAAAGATTTTTTTTTTCAAGCCAAACCTTAAAATCATTTGAATTCATATTTTTGTACTCTAGTATAATATTATCTTAAATTAGCATTAGATTGAAAGATTTTGTGTCAATGTGATCATTGAGATATTGTTGATGGATAACTTAATTTGATGTACTCACTCATCACACCATCATTTTATGTTAGACAGAAAAAAACTTAGTAAGTTGCAACTTGAAGTTTGACATGATTTTTTTTTTTTTTTTTGGTAAGTTTTATATATTTTTCCTTCATGTCACAAATATAAACACATGACTCAAGCAAGATCAAACAATATCTTCTTAGAAAGTCAACTTTGTCATAGAGATTTTGAAGGCCAATAATGGTAAATTTTGATTTAGAACCAAGCAACATAAAAATAAAACAATGGATTGAATAAATCAAGTAAATCTTATAAGGGTAAAGTAAAGGGTTGAAAATGGTTGGGTAAAATAATAATTTATTTAAAAAATAATGGTATGAAGTGAGAAGGGAAGGGATGAGGAAGAATGAAGATTGAGACATGAAAACTAGAATACAAAAAACATACCATGAAATTTGCTATAATGTGGGCTTTCAATGTCACACCCCAACACCTTTTTTCCTCTCTCTTTTAAAAATAATAATAATAATAAAATAAAAAAATAAACATCCCACAACTTGCATTGCAAATCGAGCATCAAAACTTGGGTCCATTGCATATGATATGAATGTGATTGTTTTGTCCTTACATGATCTAATCTTATAACCCTATTATTAGGTTTATCCACCAATTGCTTTTTTCTCTCTTCCTTTTTGCTTTTGAATTATATTATAAAATTTAGTCATTGTATATTTAATATAATTTCAATCCCATTTCTAAGATTTGTGATGTGTTTATAACAATTTCAATACGAATATAATTCGCTTGGATTTGAAGTATTGTAGAATAACTATTTATATTTTAAAAACTAAGTTTATATATAAAACTTTCATTTATAAGTTTTTTTTTAATATTACAATTTTGAATCTTGGCTATCAAATGAAACTATATATGATTTACTATAGTCTAATTTATATTATGCATCGAATTCCCATCCATTCATTTGTTGTCGTGTTACCCTTGTTGATGATTCTTTGAAGGTATTACAACATAACTTATGAAGGGAAAATGGGATTACGATTTTTTAGTTCCTTGGAGTGCAAGGGAATAAAAAGAATAAAGAAAATCTTTTGAGAGATAGGTATGAAAGAATCTCATAATTCAAAATTGAAAGAACAAAAAGTTCGACCAATTAAATAGAGAGAAGTCATTCATAAAACGACTTAATTGTCCAAAGGATCTTGAAACACTAAAGGTTATGAGCTAAATCTGTGGTAGTCAACTACCTAAAAATTAATTTTTTATGAATTTTTTTGTATTCAAATATTGTAGAATTAAATGATATATATCGAGACAATAGTCGAGTTGCATGTAAGTTTGTTCGGACAATCACACATTACAAATGTTCACCCTATGAATCTTCATAACATTCAAATGTTGTAGGTTCAGATGATATATCTCGTGACATTAGACAAGATGCGTGCAAGTTGACTCGAACAACAGATATAAAATTAATAAATAATAATAAAAAGAAAAAACCAAATAAAGAAAGATGATATTTAATTGTTGCAACTTGCGGGTGTGCAAGATGAACAAGTTTGCAGAGTTTGCCGGTTCTATTCTTTTCCCTTTTTTCCAATCAAAAATACATTTCACCTTTTTTCCCAACTTTTGTCTAATTTTCTTTTCACTTTTTCCTCGAAAAAAGAATCTAGGATTTATTTTTTTAGTGTGGAGTAAATTAATTCCGCCCATATATGATTTAAGAGTGACCATGGGTTGAGTTGGGTTGGATTTGAGTGATTTTCAACCCAACTCAAAAATTTGGGTTGATCAATTCTCCAACCCAACCTAACTCAATTAAAAACACAATCCAATCCAACTCAACCCTTTATTTTTAGATTGAGTTAGGTGGGTTATCGGGTTCATAAATTTGCCATTAACCTAAAATTAAAGAAGCTCACTGTGATAAGCAATGTACTCAATAAACAATCTCTAACACCCTTTTTTTATTCCTAGAAACTTAAGACGAACATTAGCATAAGTAGATTCTTATTGTAGATGCGAAATTCAAGTTTACTTAGTTTCAAGACCTTATCAATAGGTTTAACGTTTAAAAAATATTAAAAAAAAAAAAGTCTAGCAATAATAATTAAATAAAATAAATATGCATATACATATAATATAAATAATTAAATAACATAATAATTATGTTATAGGTAAAAAAAAATATATTTTTTAATTAAATAATAATTTTGGGTTGGTCGGGTTGGGTTGGGTTAATTTTAGGTCAACCCTTAACCCAACTCAACCCATGAAAATTTCATGATTTTGAACCCAACCCAAATCATTTATGTATTTAATCTAACCCAATTCGTCAAATTAGATTGGGTTGGTTCGAATTTCTTAGGTTGTCGGGTTATTTGTGTACTCCTAATATGATTCATTTAATTAAGGCAGCACTGTGACGGATGAAATGAGTCGGGCCTTTTTTCCACGGGCTGGGCCTTTTAATTTTTAAAATGCATCTAGGTTCAATATGTAAGATATAGTCTAAAAAGTAACACCCCTTCACAGGCCCAATAAAAAAAAAAAAAGCTTTATCAAATATTTCTGAAATTTTAAAGATTTTAAGTGGGAATTAGCCTTTTTTAATTCCACAAGAACATTTGTAGGTTGGCAAAATGTTATGCCAATAAAGACAAAAGTGAAATCTCCTAAAACTTAATAATTGGTCTTCAATGATTTCATAGTTTTATGGTAATCGAGTTCAACATTATGTTTACTTGTTCGATTCTAACCATTGATATTTGACTTTTATTTATTTAAAAGCGTACATTCTCTATGATTTGTGTTCTCACTCTCCCAATTTGTACTAAAAAAAATTATTATTATTATGATTAAGTTAAATGTTTGTCCTTTTTCTCTCAAAATATTGTTGAATAAAAAACACTAAGTTTATTGTGTACTAAATATATGTATGCCATATTTTCTCATGTAACAAAGAATATCTTCTTTTTTTTTAGAATTAAAGAAGATCTAAAATTACAAACGTTAAGAGGTCGTTCACTTCTTGATAATCCAAGATTCTCATGAGATGGACATTTATTTTGCAGGTATAGAAAAATATTATGAGATGCCCAGTATCTTAGGATTCTCATTTAAGAGTTATTAGGATGGCGTTCTGCAACATGAGTTTTTAGGATGTCCATGTGGGGGGCATCCTTGAATGGCACTTTTATCCTCATGGGTTTTTTTTTTTTTTTTTTTATTTATAAAATTTTATATTTTTAACAATTTTTTCTCTATATTTTGTGTGTACCTTAAAAAAAAATATATTATTTTTTAGTATATAATTATTATGCATTAACAAGCAAGCATGCATAATTAATTATTTATATTTTACATTTTGTTTTAAAATAACATGCATTAAATTGAATAATATTTAGATTATTTTCAACAAAAATTTAAAGTGTGTTTATTTTTGTTATATGTTTCAAATATAATTATCCACACTTTTTATATTTAACAAATTTTCACTTGTTCAACTAATAAATGAATTTTAGTTTCTATCTAGGTAAATTTATTTTAAAATATAATATTTAAATTAATAAAAAATAAGTTATATAGATTTTAATTACATAAATTAATGTGTAAATAAAGTTATGAGGGCATTTAAGATATTTCGAAGAACAAAATTTATAAAATAAATAAAGTTTTATGAATACGAGTAAAAATATTACTACAAAACAATCGTAGTGATCTAAGAATGTCGTACATCTAAAATTTCAGACATTTGAAATTCCGGGCATCAGAAAATTCCAGTTATTCGGATTATCTAAACAGCCTTTAAAAGAGAAATTTTAAAATAATTTACTAAATTATAAAAGGAAAATAGAGTATAAATAGAGTAAAATAGACATTTGATACCAAAATGAAATATGGAAATTCAAATTCTCTAAATTCTTCATTTAATAATAAACCTAACAACGAGTATAAATAGAGTACAATAAATGCCCTAATTATAAAAAGAAAAAGATTTTACCTAGTTATAAAAAGAAAAGATAGAAAATAATATTTAATCTAATTCTAAAATGAATAAATAATTATAAAAGATGAAAATACAATTATACTAAAAATATCATAAACCAACACTATTTTATTTTTAGAAATTAAGACATACAATGCCACGTAACTTTTAATTTTTAGAAGTTTAATTTTAGTTCATGAACTTTAATATTTGTTTCATTTTATTCTATAGACTATTAAATGTCCAATTTTAATTTCTAAACTTTAAGATTTGTTATGTTTTGATCCCTAAAAAAAAAACTTAAAACTAGTTTTTTGAATTTTTGTTTGTTTTATTCTTTTAAAAAAAATTATCATCTTTCTCTATAAATTTTAAAAATATATTCACAATCACTATAATTCTATTAAAATTTTTAATATTATTGAACTAAGTTTGATTAATATTAACTTTAAATTTATTGCGGGAAGTAATTTTAATTTCTTTTAAACAAAAATGAAAATTTTAAAAATAGATCAAAATGGAATAAAATTCAAATATTAAGACTCGTTTGATAACCATTTAATTTTTTGTTTTTTGTTTTTGAAATTTAAGCTTATTATTACTTAAATTTCCTACCATATGTTTCATATTTCCTTACAATATATCTATCTTTCTTTAAAAAAATATGTAAATGTTAAACAAATTTCAAAAATAAAAATAAGCTTTTTGAAGCTACTTTTTTTTGTTTCTAAATTTTAGTTTAGTTTCTAAAATATAGATAAGATATAGATATCTTAATTATAAAAAAAAAACATGATAAGGTAATTATTGTTGGCTTAAATTTAAAATAATCAAAATTTAAAATTTAAAAAAAAAAAAAAGGGAAAGAAATTAGGCCTAAACTGTAACTTTTTAAAAATGTTGGGACTAAAATAGATGAAATAATGTTTTAAAGTGATTATTTGTGAATATGCCATGGATCAAACGTCAGCCGCCACGATGGATCAAACGTTATTTGCCGTCCACCACCTTCGTCGAAGCTCCTTTTAACTTTGGCGAACAAAACCTAGAATTTTCATCTCTGAATCGCGATTAGGGTTTTCTTTTCTTCTTGTTCATTAGTTCTTCTCTAAAGCTTCTGTACTTCGCACTTCAATTTCGGATTCCCTGCATCGATCAATTCACGCTCGGTAACTGTCTATTCTATTTCCACCCTTTTTTGTTACCTGAAACAATTCGGATCTGGATCTGTAATTTATCAGTCGTTCGATTAAATTGAGTAGGTTTATTGTCGATTTTTCATTTCTAGATGATTATTCTTCCGTCTCACAATCGAATTCCATGTATTGAACGTTCACGTTTCTGTTGATGATGAATTTGTGTTTTTCACTTTTTGGGCATTTAGCCGTTTTTCACTATGGGGGCTTTTATTTCGAGATTCTGGTTCATGTTATTTCCGGCAAAAGAATACAAGATCGTGGTTGTTGGATTGGATAATGCCGGAAAGACGACGACTCTGTACAAATTGCACTTGGGAGAGGTTGTTACTACCCATCCTACGGTTGGAAGTAATGTTGAAGAACTTGTGTATAAGAATATTCGATTCGAGGTACACTTAATTTATCGGTTTACTCTTATTTTGCCATCTACTTGTTCTTTTTTTTTTATTTTTTATGAACGCTCCTTGTTTTTTGTTTATTATACTCAATCGATTAGGCGTTCTTTTCCTTCGTAAACTTTTGTTATAATATGAGATTGCAGCAAGAAGATGGAGTGGCCATGGATTGAGATAGAGAGAATTGTTTATTGAAAGAGATGAAATGGTGGAGGCTTAATGCCACACATAATACCCCTAAACATCACAAACTATATATAGTGAGCCATACAGAACTAAACCCTGATGAGCCTAATGGGTCTTTACACAATAATGTAAACATATTTATTCTAATCCTCTACTAATCTAATATTAGTATGTTAATACTCTAACAACTTTCTAGTATTCTCTACGTGTATTGGTTTGTGTGGTTTTGCTCTATGATCCTTGAATGCTGTGGCCTGTTGATTTTTGTTAGTCGGTGTATTTGGTTGATGCAAATGATTGGCTGATTTCTACCCTGGAAAGGGAAATCTGGTGGAAGAAATATGAATTCATGTGATGTTTGTAAACCCAATACTTAGCGCGTGAATCCCAAAACTAGTATGTGATAATATAAAGCAATATATTCCCTTTTTATCTTCCTGGAGGCTATTTTTATGGAAATTCAAACTGAAGTATGCGAGTTATTTTTCCTTTATAAGACATTTAGTAGGATTCTGAAGATAGGAATTGTTTAGTGGCTTTAGGCTTGAGTGAGAGCACTCAAGAGAAAAGGGAGTCCAAGTACCTCAATTTTTTTAAGTTGTAGACTAATTACATATTATATTTCAATATATTTGAGTTCTAACAATCATCATGTGTTGGCCTAGTATTCAAGTAAGAACCTTGTATATAGTACGATGCTTAGAGGTTATATGTTCAATGTATGAATTAGTTTCCTACTAGTTATCTTGACAACCAAATTTAGTGTGGTTAGGTTATAATACTTTGGAAATAGTCAAGATACGTATAATTTATCCTAAACATTCTTATATAAAGAAAAATAATAAATTTATTCGAGTTCAATCATGACATTTAACTGAAAACTTGCCCAAACGCCACATTATTTGCTGCCTTTCTGAAGGGAAATTTTGAGCTGACTTGGTTTGGAGTGTGGTTTCCTCAATATTTGAGCATGTTGTTGCATTTGCCAAATAAGGAAAATGCCAACAAGCGTAATTGATTGAAATGTATGTTCTGCCTATTTAGAAAAGACAGTTATATTGGAAATTTCTTAGAAAACCCGTCTTAGTTGAAAGGCAAAACAGAACTCTTCTCGCTTGAATGCTGAACAACTAAACCTGTCTTCTTGTGGCTATGTTTTATCTCTAGGTTTGGGATCTTGGTGGGCAAGAGAGGCTTAGGACCTCATGGGCAACATATTACCGTGGAACTCATGCAGTGATCGTGGTGATAGACAGCACAGATAGAGCAAGAATCACCATTATGAAGGACGAGCTCTTCAGACTACTCAGTCATGAAGATCTTCAGCAATCTGTGGTGCTGGTTTTTGCGAACAAACAGGATCTCAAGGATGCCATGACTCCAGTCGAAATCACTGATGCTCTTTCACTTCACAGCATCAAGAATCACGACTGGCACATCCAAGCCTGCTCTGCCCTCACTGGAGACGGTCTATACGATGGTCTCGGATGGATCGCTCAACGAGTTACTGGTAAAGCCACAAGTTGATAATGAACTCGCTGCATGGAGATTCATTCTTACTTGTAATTTGTGTGTTTACTCGCCTTTTGTCTCGTTTTACATAAGTCTGAGAGAAGTTTACATATCCCTTTCGATTCCATTTTGATTCCAGAAAGTGGTACTAAATTTAAAAAAAAAATGGAGCAATATTAAAGAATTGATAGTGTCGTTTCAAACGTGGAGGAAAGGTTGATATGGAGTTGTAAAAAATGGGCTGTTTTTTTGTCTTTAAAATGTGACTGATCCCAGAGAAACTAGATTCCTTTCTCTTTTTTTTTTAAGGTTTATTCTATTGAACATAATCATTATATTATTAAACTTAGATAAAAGATCAATTTTTACCTTGAAATTTTCATCAACTTTTAGTTAATTTACCTATAATTTGCTCACTAATTTCTTTTTACAAAAAAGTGCGAAAATTTTCCCACTAATTCAAACAGTTAAAAAAAAAAAAAATCAATTTTGTATTAAATCAAGATTGTAACACTTAATTAATTTTGGAGCAGTATTATGAAGTTAAAGAATTATATTAAAAAATTAGACATAATTTCACTAATTTAGGAGTAAAATTTATTTTCCCCGAAATTTTGCCGTGATGTATTAACTCACCCAATACACATGTATTAAACATTACCGTAGATTGTGTACAGCAAAAGAGATTTCTGGCCTATTGAAACAGTTTTAACTATTTTTCGAAAAAATAAAAAATACTATTTGACCTGCAATAATTAAACATCACGAAAATTTAGAAAATAATATTGTTAAAAGACTTTTGGATAACGGACCTCATTTGTCCCCCCCCCCCCCCAAAAAAAAAAAAACCAAACTCACTCGATATTCCATACTAATTAGCCAACAAACTCATTAAAAAAACTGTTTTTGAAAATCACATGTACATTCATTAATTTGAAAGCCCTGTTTTTAAGAAATGGGTGAACCTTGAGATTGACAAATCTCATCACATGAGAGCTTTCAAGGCCTCACATTCTGGAATTCAGAAAAATGTAATCAAACTGAATAGTTACAAGATCCAGCATCGGCATCGACATTGACATCGGTTAGAATCTTTCGGGCCCTCGAACCATCGATCCCAAGCTGGACTCGCCGGACCGAGAGTCCTGTCAAAAACCAAAGCAAAATGAATCAAATCATGACTCAATGATATAAAATTTCATATTCCTTTCACAACTAAATATGGTAAAGTAAATTTTGTACCATGAAAATAGTTGAAGTACACGTAAACTCTCGAAATGAAAAAGGGAAAAAATCAAGTGAGAAACTTACTTAGCAAGAAGTGGGTCTGATTTCATTTCAACACAGCTCAACAACCTGGTAAGTTCAGATTCAATGTGAAAAACAGAGAGAAACCTCAAGAAGTTGATGTTTTTCATGTAACAAAGATTGAAAATTGATAACCAAATCTAACTTCTTACTCTTTACATGATGCGGATGCCTTATCCAATTTCTCTAACTGTTCCAGTTCTTCCTGTAAATTCAACACATCGAAAAAAAATCCCATAATTTCAAAATTCATTCCATTTATTTGTTCATCAGAGACAGATTAGCAACACCCAAAAACAAAATCCAACTATTTCAAAAAAAAAAAAAAAAAAAAAACTCATAAACTAAGATAAAATAAATGAAGTAAAACATTTAACTCAGAATCAAAATCAAAATCAACCACATCAATCATTTCATGTAAACCCCACTTCAATTGAGATTAAAAGTTGTTATAAACAACCAAAAAAGTACCTTTCAAAAAAAAAAAAAAAAAACCAAGAAAGTAAAACCTGGAACAGAGAAGAATCACCTCAAGAAATCTAGCCTCTTGCTCGAGCCGCTTCATCTCGGCCAACAACCTATGTTTTCCGACGGCGTCCACGGCGGAGAACGACGGAATCCGGTGAGGATTGGGAATAGAAACAGCAGCTTCCGCCATAACTAATTACCTCAGTTGCAGAGAAAAACAGAGGAACTGATCAGAAATGAAGAAATTAAAGAAGAAAAAAAGCAAGACCCAGAAATTTCCATGAGGGCGACGGAACTGGGGTTTTATGGATTTATTTTAAAATTTGTATTTCTTTTTTGTTTGTGTCAGAATTTGAAAAGGGAATTGTTTTTAAGAAGAAAAGGTGATTTGCTTTTTCATGATTCTCATATTCTGTCTGTTTTGTCTCACTCTGATATTTGGAATTTGTTGAATTCGCAGTGATTTCCACGCGTTACTGCTCTAGAGCGTGGTCAAGAACACACCCAAAAATGCAAAGTTAGTGGAGGTTTTGTCTTGTTATTATTTGTTTGAAAATAAATTGTGTTTTTATGGTTGGAGATGGACAAATTTCAAGTTCAGTCTGTAAAAATATCAGTTTGTGAAATGAAATATCTCATTTTTCAATCTTTTCAAATCTCAGTTATTGTCTCTCCCAAATGGTTGGTTTTTAAGTGACTTTCTTTTATCCATAATGTAACCAAGGTAAAAGAGGAAAAAAGGGAGAGTTTTATTCTTGGGTGAATAAAGTTTTACCCCACTTCTAAATTGTGAATTTTAATTTTTTAAAATTAGCAATAGATTAATGGTTAATTCATAACTTCTAAATACTTTATGATTTTCTAAAATAATTGATCCAGCGATTATTGATTGCAATTCAATTTCATTCAAGGTCATGAGTCTGATCTTAAAAATTAGTATTTGACTCTCATCCTATTTGAGAATAGTAATATATGTACGTAGGGTTTGTTGTCCCTCAATTTGAACTAAAAAAAGCTGACTTATTTGGTCATTTGGCAGATAGATGTATATATAGTTGAAAATTAATAAATATTTATAATTAAAAGTTAATTATTGTTTTAAGAATGAATAAAAGTTAACTATTTTATCATTTATAAAAATAATTAAATTAAGAATTGAAAAAACAAAAAAAATAATAATTAAATAAGGAATAAGTAGCCAAGAGAATCCTTGATCCCGTACTCATGTCATATATATATATATGAAGATAAAAACATCTCGTCCCTCCCTGCCATGTAGGTTATCAGAGGAGTTCATTTCTAATTTTAATATTTATATTTTTTAATTAATAAATTTTAACCTAGAGGTTATGAGTTTGAATTTCTTAATTCTCTAAATATTCTTGAATTCAATAGAGAATTGATAAACATTCCACGTGAGTCAAATAAAGTTCTATTTTATTTTATCTTCGATAATGTTAGAGTATCTATTGTTTAGTTATTGTTAGTATTTAGTAGATAAATGCTAAATAGTGTTTGTTGAGATATGTCTTTAACGGTTTAATGTCCTGCGATTAGTTAGTCGGGGTCTCGCTGCCCTGCCTCCAATTTGCAAAGCATCTCGATCCGTAAACGCATTCCGCACTGTTGAGAATCCCACATTGATAAGGTGAGGATATCTCCTAGTGTTTATAAGATAGGTTGACTACTCCTCTCATTACCAATTGGTTTTGAGATGGATGTCTACACTATTTAATATGGTATCAGAGCCCATAAAACCCAAACGGGTATTTGGTCCAATAAAATAAAATTGAGATCCGATTTAAGATTGATAGCCCAAAAGAGACATCATCTTGAGGGGGCATGTTGAGAATCCCACATTGATAAGGTGAGGATATTTCCTAGTGTTTATAAGATAGGTTGACTACTCCTCTCATTACCAATTGGTTTTAAGATGGATGTCCACACTTTCTAATACGCACGAATTAAATCCTAGCTAATTATGATGTTCATTTTGTATTTCGACTCTCCTTAATAAAATCGTTCCCTCTCTGCCCGTGAACTAACTAATACAAATAAATTTCTGTGTGTTCTTATTTTCTTTACGTTTTCTTTATTCTTCGATTGTTTGTTGATTGTTGTTTTCATAAAAGTGTTTATGTTGTCCCTACTTGTAAAGTCTATTAATCCTCATATATATATATA
>JBBMKA010000021.1:4348092-4377481 GCA_037833695.1 Sechiopsis laciniata | reverse complement strand
TATATATAAAATGCAAAATCCAAATTTAGATCTAATCCAAAAACAAAAGCATAATAGAGAATCAAATAAATAGAGAAATTAGAAGGATGGAGAAGAGAGAATACCGGATCTAGAGTGGTTCGGGAACGTCCCTATTCCACTGTTATGGATGAATTGAGTTTGATCGATCCACCATCATAATGTCATTGCAAGATTTGTACAAAAGCTCTAGCTGCTAGGGTTTCTAATCTCACTCTCTCTCAAAGATGAAGAAACCGCAAATGGAGCTTATATATGAGTTCGTACATATCTCTCATGATTAGTTAAAATTAACTCTTAATTAACTTAAGTTAAACATTAACTCATCTAGGATTAATACATTGATGTGTAACTCACCTATTACAATATATATATATATATATATATATATATATATATATATATATATACTTATTGTGATGCAATTGGGAAAATCCTTTTGTAGTTTCCAGTTCCAATCTTTAAGAAATCCGACTGTCAAAGAAACTTCTTTTAAAAAATTAATCCATGAAATTACAAACTTATCCCCAAAAGGAGAATTCCATCTTATTATGAACAAAAATTTGTTGAAGTTCAAATTTTAGAGGCTTTATTAAAATTCTTTTAATTTGAGAATTTGTGGTAAGTAGTAAATTATAGTATCTTCGTTTTGATTTTGATAAATTTTTAAAAATATTTAATAACAAAATATTCCAATTTTTAATATTTTTTATAATTTATTTTGATTGAAATTATCAATTTAATTTGATTGAATTTATGTGTATGTGAATGATGAAATATCATTCCAAATTTTGGTTACATTTCAATTTTTTTTAATATTTTTACATCCATAACTTTTTTGTTTTTATTATTCTAAAATAATTTTCTTTAGATAGTATAAATTTATGAGATATAATTTTTAAAAATAAAAAATAAAACCAAGGCCATAATCTTTTTTTTTTTTTTAATGAGAAAAATATATAGTTTTACTGCTTTGGCTAATTTTTACAGGTGTATTAAAAACTCAATTTACCGATTTAAAAAGAAAAATAGTACACAAGTATGGACTAGTTTGTCAACCAATTAAATCTGGTTCCAAGGAAAACTAATATAGATTTATATAATTTAATTAAAAAACATAATATTACGCGGTTCAAATTCTCATTATTCTTAAATTGCTAATCAATAGAGTTAGGAGTGGTAGATTCTTCTTCTTTCTTTTTATTTATTTTTATTTATTTTTTGAGAATACTTAGGAGTGGTAGATTTGTAATGGCAGAAAGAAAAAATGATAATAGTAAATTTTGCTGTGCTTTTCAAATTTGTAAATATTGTAACATTTTTAACTTTGATTTTTTTTAATCTATACCAAATTTTCCTTCAGAGGTTTTTTTTTCTTGTACAATTTAATGATATTTTGAGTGAAAAATTGAATTAATAATTTTTTTCTTATTAAGTTGTACATACTATTTATTATATTCTTGATATTTTATATATCATATGTATATCAAATAATATATATACATAAATATTTAATTCAACAATGAATTAGGAGATCAAACGTCTCATAATATTTTGATTGATAAATATATATTGATGTTTATAAAAAAAAGATATACATGAATATTATTTAGTTATTGCTTTTAGGATATATGCATCATTAATATATGATATACTTTATATTTCATATTTTCAAACTATATTTGATATAAAAAAAATATTTTAATAGTATATGGGAAATATTCTCATGTAATGTCAAGTGACTCTTATTAAAATATTATTTATCTATAAAAAAAAAATTAAACTACACAATAAACCAAATTATTTTCAATTTGAACATTATAACTCAATAAATTAATGCATGCATTTTCAATCAGAAAAGGAAAATAATATTTCATCGACCCTCACCAAAAAAAAAAAAAAAACAGAGGAACAATTTCATAACGGCAGATTGTTCATCAGTTGACACTTTTTTTTTTTTTTGACACTTTCTTTTTTAAGCGTATGGTTCAAATCCCTCCCTCTATATTATTTATTGGGACAATATATTTATTTGTAAGTGGGAACAAGGGTATTTTGGTAAAGATGAAGCCACAATTTGCAAATTAGAAAATGGGCCAGTGAGTGCCAGCTAATCCCATTCGCATATTTCGAGAATTCAATATAAAAACCTAATTTTCCCAATTCTTACTTCGCAACAATAGTAACCTTCGTTTTTAGGCTCTTTCAGCGCCGCCGCCGACATGGAGCCAGGGCTCCGGCCCACGCCCCTGGCTGCTCCGCCGTCCACCGCCACCATCCTCCTCGGAAAATATCGCTTAGGCCGCCTTCTCGGCCGCGGTAGCTTTGCCAAAGTTTACCAGGCAGTTTCCTTAGTCGACAACTCAACCGTCGCCGTCAAAATCATCGACAAATCCAAAACCGTCTGCCCCGCCTTTGAAAGCTGCATAATCCGGGAAATCGCCGCCATGCACCGCCTCAACCACCCAAACATCCTCAAAATCCATGAAGTTATGGCCACCAAATCGAAAATCTACCTGATCGTCGAATTCGCCGGCGGCGGCGAACTCCTCGCCAAAATCGCCCGCCGTGGACGGCTCACCGAAACAATTGCACGCCGGTACTTTCAACAACTCGTATTGGCTCTCAAATTCTGCCACGAAAACGGCGTCGTTCATCGCGATGTGAAGCCGCAGAATCTTCTACTAGACGAACAGAGAAATTTGAAAATCTCCGATTTCGGACTCTCTGCTTTAACCGAACCGCTGAAAGACGGTTCACTGCTTCAAACGGCTTGCGGAACACCGGCGTACTCCGCGCCGGAGGTCATGCTCCGTCGCGGCGGCGGATACGACGGCGCAACCGCCGACGCCTGGTCGTGTGGAGTTATTTTATTCGTAATGCTCTCTGGATTTAACCCTTTTAACGACGGTAACCTCGCGGAGATGTACAGAAAAATCCACCGGCGTGATTTTAAAATCCCTAATTGGGTTTCGAAACCCGCTCGGTTCCTAATCCACCACCTACTCGATCCGGATCCGAAAACGAGAATGAGCATCGAGGGGTTAATTCAAAACCTTTGGTTCAAGAAATCGCTGAAATCGGAACAGAGTAATTCGAATCTAGTGCAATCAATGAGGGATTATGGATTGGGGAAAGAGAAGAGAATTGGGGAGATGAATGCATTCGATATAATTTCGATGTCATCAGGGTTGGATTTGTCTGGGCTGTTTGAGAAGGCGGAGGTGGCGGCGGAGAGGAGGTTTACGGCGAGGGCGACGGCGAGGGAGGTGGAAGAGAAGGTGAGAGAGATCGGCGGGGAGTTGGGGTATGAATTGGAGGCGGCGGCGGGGAAGGGAGGGGTGATTGGAATGGGGAAGGGGAGGGTGGTGGTGGTGGTGGAAGTGGCGGAGGTGGCGCCGGCGACGTTGACGATGGTGGAGGTAAGGGTGGTGAAAGGTCGGGAGGAGTTTGAGGAGTTACATTGGAGGTGTTTGGAAGCAAAGCTTCAAGGATTTGCAGTTCCATGGCAGAGGAAACTGAACTCTGTTTAAGTTGATCAGAACAACCATCTTTTTTTGTAAAGCTTTTTTGTTTGTTTTAGTATAGTTTTAGTTTTAGTTTTTTTTTTTTATAATTTAATTTAATTGTGCGAGTAGTAGAAAAAGGGAGTAAGATTTGGAACAAGTTTTTCATGTTGTGCATTTGAAAAAAATAATCTCTTAGTGCGACAATTAAAGGTTAAACCTCTTTGTCTATTTCGAATATATTCGAAATAGACAACATAATTTTGCAAACAATACAACATATTCGAATATATTCGAACCTCTTGATTGTGATTATACTACAAGAAATAACTTAAATTTTGCAAACAATTTTTATCTTTTAATTCAAGAATATTTAAAATAGGAGTTCAAACTTATATTTTATTATTATATCTTTTTTAACACATATCTCTTACTCATGAAAATACATTGATGTCAAACTCATGATTAACCATATATATAAGGAGCATAGGGTATCAAAGTTGTTTTTATTTTATTTTTGAAAATGGTATCAAAGTGTTTTGGTCGCTGGCAATATAAATTATACCAATTACGAGAATCAAGATGAAGTCGGTTTCTCCAAAGTCCTAGAGCGAGACGTTCACTTGTGGAGCCATGTGAACAGATAAAATCGTTTTGTGAGCATTTGTGGGTTACTGTTGCGTTTTTTGATTAGCTCTACCTTGTCTTCTCCTAAGGTTGGAGAGTGGGTAGTCAATGTGGTATGTGGCCAACAAGTTGAGAAGAGTTATGTCGAATTAGTTCGGGGTACTAGTCCATTGCTTTTGGGGAGTTGGTCAAAGGTCAATGATGGAGTGTAAACGAAGAGACTTTAGTTTCGTTTATGGTGTCAAACAAGGTTATGTGAAGGAGACAAAGTTAAGATCTTCCCATATTGGCAAAATGGTCAAGAAGAAAGATAAAAAAAAAGGTTGAGACGAGGGTCTAGACCATTATAGTGGGAAGGGGTATTCAGGCGAAAGGTGTGTAAAACCAACTATAAGAAAGATGAAGCTGAAAGATGCGAATAAAATGGATCAACCGAAGAAGTGGATCGATGCGAATAACGGTCTAGACCATTATTCGGTACTTGTTGGAAAAATTAATTAAACACAAGAAAGAAAGTTTATTTGGGAAGAGAGAAAAAATGCAGGGAAGAATTTGCTGAACTCACTCTTCATATTATGGATTTTTCATTTAGCAATATATAGCCAAAATAAGATCCCAAAAATAAATCACATTATTCCCATTACCTAAAATTTAGGATCCACTATCGCACGATTCATTCATTAAGGCCTAAAAACTAGAAACACGATTAACATTAAAATACTAAATCTAAAGAAGAATTAATAAATAAAATAATAATCATGATGAACTTCAATGGCTTAATGAAAATATGTGCAATCTCAACTTTTGACTTCTTCTATGGAATTTTTCATTGCTTTTATGCAGCCAAATAAATAATTAATCTCACCGTTTCTATTTTGGCTACAGAAGAAAATATTTCTTCATAATCATATCGTTCTCTTTGCTTAAATCCCTTCGCCACCCACCTTACTTTGCATTTGTCAATTTCACCATTTGTTTTAACTTTGATTTTATACACCAACTTCACATCAATTGCTTTGTGTCTTTTTGGAAGATCAGTCAACTTCCATGTCATTTTTCTCAATTGCTATCAATTCTTCATTCATAACCTTTTGCCATTTAAGATTTTTAATGGCATTTTCGAGTCCAACGGGTTTTGAATTTGCAAAAAAAGTAAAATGGACTAATTCTCCATCATTATCAACATCATCATCGAGATTAACCTCGTAATCTTGAAAATGTGTAGGTTGTTGCCGCTCCCTTCTTGGCCTTTCCATAGTAGTTGCAATTGGAGCGCAACTTCAGGTTGAACTACAAGTGTTTCTTCATTGAAATTATCTTCTACATCTGCATCCTCATTCAAAACATAAATGTAACGTTATATTGAGTCTATGTCACCTGTTGTATTCCAATCCCATACC
Source organism: Sechiopsis laciniata (assembly GCA_037833695.1). Lineage (NCBI taxonomy): Eukaryota > Viridiplantae > Streptophyta > Magnoliopsida > Cucurbitales > Cucurbitaceae > Sechiopsis > Sechiopsis laciniata. The sequence goes on along the minus strand of JBBMKA010000021.1, from coordinate 4,371,930 downwards.
TCGTTTTCTGCAAATGTAACATCATGACGTACTATCACCTTCTTTGTCATTGGATTGTACAATTTGTACCCTCATTGCTTATATCCAATGAAAATTGTCTTCACTGCCCTATCATCCAACTTGGATCTTGTTGCCTTAGAGACATGAGCATAAGCAATTGATCCAAATATCTTCAAGTGTTGGACATTGGGTTTGAATCCACTCCATTCCTCAATAGGGGTTGTGCTAGGAAGACTTCTAGTAGGTGATCTGTTCAACAAATATACTGCTTATGATACAGCTTCAACCCAAAAATAATTTGGCATACCTTTCGCTTTAAGCATGCTCCTGGCCATATCCATAATCGATCTATTCATTCTCTCAGCTACTCCGTTGTGTTGAGGAGTATAGGGAACAGTAACCCAAGTTCTTCACAATGATTTTTGAAATCATTGGACTTGTACTCACCTCCTCCATCACTACGCATCATCTTGATTAATTTGCCACTCTGTCTTTCCACAAATGCTTTAAATATTTTAAAGCAATAAAATACCTCATCTTTGCTCTTCAGTAAATAAATCTAAATTTTCTTTGAAAAATCATCAATAAATGTTAGAAAATACTTGTTCCCTCCAATTGATGATATGTTCATTGGGCCACAAACATCTGTATGAACTAGCTCCAAAGAAAATTTCACACGCCAAGGTTGCTTAACAAAAGCTGTCCTGTGATTCTTTAAAAAAATACAAGCTTCACACAATTGGTCAGGTGATGAATATTGGGTAAACCTTTTACTAAATTATGTTTGGAAAGATTTTCCAAACTCTAAAAATTTAAATGCCCAAAACGTAAATGCCATAACCATGATTCATCATTCACCATTGCATTCAAGCACTTGAAATCACCCATATTAAAATCTACTGGAAACATAAGATTTTTTTGATAAAAAGGTTTCAAGAATCATATTACCTTCTTTATAAAAAAATTGAGAATTTATTTCAAGAGACGTGCATCACATAACCCTTTTCGGCCAACTATCCCATACTCAACAAATTATTTTTCATATCAAGTACGTAGAAAACATTTGAAATGTACCTTTGATCACCATTCTTCAAGGTTATAAGAATTTGCCATTTTCCAGACACCGGAACGAATCTTTCATCACCAAATTTCACTTTTGTGCAAAATGATTCATCAAAATCTGCAAATAGCTCTTTATGGCCACACATGTGATTCGTGCAACCAGTATCCAAATACCAAGTCTGGTAGTTTGGAGTTTCATTTGATGTGGCTACCATTAATAATGCATGATCCTATTCGTCATAATCCTCTTCTTGAGCATAATTGGCAGTTTGATTATCACCTTTGATCTGCACTCATTTGCATAATGGCCAAGCTTGTGGCAATTAGAACATTCTACATTTGAATTATTATACATGTCTCTATATCCTCCGCGGCCACGTCCTCTCTGCCAATAAGAATTTGAATTTGGATTGTTATTAGAACTAGTATTATTTTGGTCAGTATCTCTATGATTCTGGCCGCCACGACCTTTGTTGGAATAGCTACGACCACGTCCATGATCTCTGCCTCGTGAACTTGAGCTACTAATTGAGGCTTGTGCTTGTAAAACCTGTTCAATTGATTTTTCAATTTTACTGTCATTCATCCGTTGCTCATGCGCTTTTAGGGTACCAGACAATAACCTTACTGTCATTTTTTACATATCATTGGCCTCTTCAATTGCAGCAACAACATGTTCAAATCTGGGAGTTAAAGACCTTAAAATCTTCTCCATCTTTGTTTGCTCTGAATGTGTTTCACTATTGGTCTTCATTTGGTTTGTCAGGGCAAGAATCCTATTGATATACTCATCGACAGTTTCTGTTGTCTCCATCTGTAGCAACTCATATTGGCGTCTTAGAGTTTGAAGACGCACCCTTTTGATCTTGTCATCACCTTTATAAGAGGTTGACAAAATGGTACAGGCCTCACTCGAGGTTGTTGCTTCTTCGATCTGCTCAAAAGTCTCATAATTCATTTCTTGGTGGATGAAATACAACGCCTTTTTGTCATTTTTCTTCTGTTCGCGATGCGCTACTCGTTGGACATCAGTTGCATTTTCAGCTAATGCAGAAACTCCATTTTCCACGATGATCCCATAACTCATGGTAATCGGATAGAACTTTCATCTCTACATACCACCTATTATAATTCTTTCCATCAAGAATAAAGACTGTTGGATAGAATTATTCATGATAACACACAATTTGGCTCTGATACTACTATTGGAAAAATTAATTAAACAGAAGAAAGAAAGTTGTATTTGAGAAGATAGAAAAAAATGCAGAGAAGAATTTGCTCAACTCACTCTTCATATTATGAATTTTTCATTTAGCAATATATAGTCAAAATAAAATCTCAAAAATAAATTGCATTATTCCCACTTTTTAAAATTTAGGATCCACTATCCCACGATTCATTAAGACCTAAAAACTAGAAACACGATTAATATTAAAATACTAAATCTAAATGAGAATTAATAAATAAAATAATAAGAAGTTCCTTTTCCAAAATATTATGTTTTTTTTTCTTTTTAGTTTCCTTTATGAGCGCCGGCGTGTCATCTGCAAACTTTGGGACTGCGTGGCGCAATTGTATTTGGTCATTCTCCTCAGCCAAAAAGGCGGGGATTTAAATCACACAAATTAAAAGAAGATAAAAACTCCAAAAATGGCGCTCTGTTCATCATCCCTTCCCGTTCTATCTTCCAATTCACTCCCCAAAATCATCTTCAAATCTTCCAAAATTAGGGTTACATCGTTCTCGAATCTAAGAATTCCGGCAATCAACGGAATCTCCGCCTCCAAGTTGCTCGGAAAATTATCGACGGGAAGCCGCTTGCGGCGGCTGAATGCCGGATTATCCCAAATTGAACCCGACTTAAACGAAGACCCTGTAGATCGCTGGGAGACTAACAGTGTCAGCGCTGTATGAACTGCTCTCTCTTTGCCTCTTTATCTTGCTGATTTTGTTTTGCTGTTTTAGGGTTTCATGCTATGAATTGCGATGAATTGATTGGGTTTATGGAATTTAAATCAAAATTGTAATCGAATTTGACTTCTTATTGGAACCTCGGGACAGAGATTGTAATAATTTTGTATTTCATTTCAGGAAGATTTTGAGTATGGAGTATACGATGGGCATCACACTTACTTTGAAGGCGAGAAAAAAGGTCAGTTCATAAACATATGTAATTGAGTTTATTTCCCCCTCTCTTGTTTGGCTCAATCTTTGAAATTTGAATGTTTGAATCTAGATGAACTAGTTTCTGTTTTGGATTAAGTCCTCTGCTTAGGCTGAGTGGAATGTAGTTTCATCAATCCTTAGAGGTGGTTCTTGATTCTTGGAGCTTCTTAGCTCTCTGAATTGGGTGTCTAAATTCCTGTTTTATATGCAAATGTGGTAAAACAAAGGTACTTGAAAGTGTAGGTTTGGCCCGTTTGGATTGGAATCCCAAGCTTGGAATTTAGCTTTCCCATAAGTCTTTTAAGATCTATAGGTGAGGATTCCACATCAGGAAAATGGGTAGACCTCGTGAATTTTTTATGATAGATTGACTACTTCTCTCATTACCAATTAGCTTTAAGATATAACCTCACACCATCTAATATGGTATCAAAGTTCATTAAACCAAAACAAGTATTTAGTCCAATAAAAATAAAGTTAGGATCCAATCCAAAATTGGTGAACCCAAAAGAGAAACCATCTTGAAAAACATGTTGAAGATTCTACATTAAAAAAGTGAGGAGACCTCCTAACATGTATAAGATAGGTGGGCTATTCTCATCCGTCATCACCATTTGGTTTTGCTATACTAATTTCGTGAGTTATAGAGCCAAGACTTCCCCATGTTTCACTGCCACGACCACGATGCATCACAGTCGAGTCAAGGTGAAAATGAAATTGCAACCCCACATTGAATATGTGCAGCTGAATATGTCTAACATGAACCTAGTTCAAATAATAATGACATATATCTGACTAATTAAAGGTTCAAATCTTCACACACATATCATCGAACTCAATTCTCATCCTGAGCATACGACATTTAGAATTGTAAAGAGTATTTTAATTAATTTAAAACACTTTAAAATTTATCATGATGTGTAACATTGTTATATGGCTGGACTTGTTTTTTTGAAAATTTACTTAGGAATTAGGAAGAAGATTTTTTTTTTAATCTTTTAATCCACTTCCATTATTCCATCATAGTTGAGCCAAGTTGAATCCGTTAATCATCAATCTCACTCAGAATGTATAACAACTGACCTTTAGTATCGTGAAAAATGTTGTCCTTAAAGAGTGAAAAGTATTTTAATCCTTCATTAAAAACACTTCAAAAGGTCTCACGACTTTTGTTTGTATGACTAGAAGTAATTCTGTAAATGTAAAGAACACTTCAAACCAAGAAAAACTAATGTTTTGATCATTCCGAAAAGTACCTCATTTGCACTAACTTAAAAGTTACCCCAAAATCACTTTCAGCCAGTCAAATCGAGAAGTCGATAGTCTTGTGTTGTGTATACGATCAAAGTCCCCCGGTGTAGAACAAAGAAGTATCAACGGCTCGGAATGTTCTTCGATGTACCAACTCATTTTCAAGCCATGGATATTCCTTCCCTTGCAAAATCATTGGTTAGGAACTGCTGGTACTGATTACTTTTCACTGGCAAATTTTTCTCAGGAACATCATTCTGGGGAGCCATTGCAGATGATATTGCAGCAGTTGGGCCCCCAACAGGCTTTCAGGGTACACTATTGTCACTCTCAGAATACTCGAATCCTTTGACTTCAACATTCAGTATCATATCATCTGCCCATTTTTTTGCAGGCTTAATCTCATGGCTCTTCCTACCAACAGTTGCTGCTGGGATGTACTTCAATGTTCCGGTAATTTTGAATTATATCTCCGAACACCATTGATCCCCTTGTTCGCTATTTTCCGGAGCACTTCGTTCTTATTGGGGACTGTATTGCAGGGGGAGTATCTATACATTGGAGCAGCTGTATTTACAATAGTATTTTGCATAATTGAAATGGACAAGCCAGACCAACCACACAACTTTGAACCTCAAATATATAACATGGAGCGGGGGGCTCGTGACAAGTTGATATCGGATTACAACACCATGGACATCTGGGAATTCAATGAGAAGTATGGCGACTTGTGGGATTTCACTGTGAAGAACGATGATATAACGAAGAGATGATTGCTGATTGCTCCTCAGTAATGTAATGTGAGTGACAACTCGTTATCTAAATCTTTATGAAAATGTATATCATATAACACTGTTTTTAGTCTTGTCTTATAATGGATGTAATTTGTAAATTGTAACTATGAAATGAACTTATTATCAACCGTATAGCAAGAGTTTTTCTTGTATTTCTTTTGATCATCTTTTGTATTAAACAGTATTCTGTACAGCTCTGAAAGAATACTGTTTTCATTTGAAGTATTGAAATAAATCAATTTGGATGTAGAAAACTCTATTACTTTTGTGCTTCTGTTTTCATTGATCGCAATCTTACTCTTTTTTTTTTTTTTTTTTTTCATGTTCAGGAGAACTTGATGATTCAGAATATGATAAGAAGTAAAATTAAAAAAATAGTAAACATTTTGCCTCTAGTTTTTTTTATTACCTTCATGATTGTCCGAGTCAGCTTACGCATACTTCAACTATTGTTACGTGATATACCGATGGACTCTACAACATTTAAATATTAAGAAAACTCATAAAAAATTAATGTTTAAGTAAGTGATTATCATGAATTCAACTCATCACTTCTTATTTACTTGAGCACTCTTAATTTTGTTCTCCTTTGTGGGAAGTACATAGAATTATGTTCATATAATGGACATTTCCACTGAAATACGATAGAAGGTTTTATCATGGATTTAGTCTGCCCATTAGTTGTCGTCTGTCTACTCTATGTTAAAGTCAATCTGTTGGAAAATTTTAACCAAACGGGTTTGGTAAAAGGCGACTGAATCAACAAAATATTTTTAACTTTCAAATCGTATGAGACTAATTTAAATGATATTTAATATTTGAGAAAAAGTGCCGCAATCATCTTTAAAGTATGAACCATCAATAGAAATGGTTGTCATCACTTATATATCATGATTTTCTTCTCATCTAACTTTATTTGAATTTCAACAATCCTCTCCTCAAATAAAGACCGAAGGTCCCCTCAAATAATCAATCTGTCTAGACAGCATTCAGACCAACTCCTCTTCTCATGAGAGTGCACCGCCAACCAACTTGACAAAGTTAGTACAAATTTTTGTCTCCGGATTCTAAATGTCTTTATTCTACATCGGGACATGATAAGTTTGGGGCATGATTACGATACTACTTGGTAAAGATGACAACCCAACCTGATATCCATATTAATATGATATTGTCCACTTTTGACATACACTTCATGACCTTGCTTTTGGTTATACTCAAAATGCATCGTACTAATAAAGATGGTTGTCATCACTTGCATACCGAATATGAACAACTTTATTTGTATCCAAAATGTGTGTGTTTCTTTAAACAAATTTTGTGATTCTTTATAATTTTAACAAATTAGGATTCCGAGATTTCAAATAATGAAATATGAATTTTAGTTTAAAAGAAAAATAGAGAAATTGTAATTATTATTATTGTTTTTTTTTTTTTTTTTTTTTTTTCATTTTCATTTTAGGGAATCATTTTAGGGAATCATGAAGAAACTTTTTTGTAATGACAATTTTGTCTTTTATTTTACTCAAATTGTATAAAGAGGTTGATTAAAATACTTATCAAATTTAATGAGAGAAATGATCAAATTAAAAGTTTATGAAGGTTATTATTTCAAACCACATAGTTTAAGAGTAATTTATGCACTTTTTCCTGAATATTTAGTCATCACCAATTGAAAAATTATATTGAGTTCGTTGCAATGTGACTGCTATTAAGTAACTGTTAGGTGTAGATTTTAAAAATTGCTACTAGATACCAATTTGAAATTGTGCTCGTCGCAATGATATTTACGGTTTTTCAATTACATTGTGACGATCTTCTAGAGGTGATTGGATTTAGAGATCGAAGGAGGAGAGGAGAGGAGAGTAGGGGTGTTCAAACAACCCGAAACTCGAATAACCCGAACCAACCCAATCCAATTTGACGGATTGAGTTGAGTTAAAAACATTTTTGGGTTGGATTGGGTTCAAAATTATAAAATATTTATGGATTGAGTTGGGTCAAGGGTTGACCTAAAATTAATCCGACCAACCTAAAATTATTATTTAATTTAAAAATATTTTTTTTTATTTATAACATAATTATATATACGTATATTTATTTTATTTAATTATTATGGTTAGAATTTTTGTTTCCTATATTTCTTAATATTTTTTCAAATCTTTATAATTTATATATTATGATAAAATATATAGTCAAATTATATAAAAGTTTTAATTATATATTTGTTTTATAGGAGTCGAATTATGTCATCTATTTTTTTGTTTTAATTATCTATTTGTTTTGTGTTTTATAGTTGGATTCTTCTATATGAATCGTAATGGTATATTTATATTCATTTCATTACCTTGATTGAAGATTGTATTTTGTTTATGTATAATGTAGGAATAATTTAATAAAAAGATATTTATAATTTATAATTTATTATTAGACCTGATGACTCAACCCAACCCAACCTGAAAGTATAAGGGTTGGGTTGAATTGAGTTGTATCTTTAATTGGGTTAGGTTGAGTTGGAAAAATGATCAACTCGAAAATTTGGGTTGTGTTGAAAATTCCCTCAACCCAACCCAAACCAACCCATGTTCACCCCTAGAGGAGAGGAGGAATTTTCAACCCCGTGTTTGTTTTTAGTACATCACAACCTCTCCCAACTTCTATTTAACTCCTTCCAATTCTTCATCGTCTCATTATCAAACATCTTATTTAATTATATTAAATTTTATCTGATTTTTAATTCTTTTTATTTTTTTAATTTTAACATCACATCAAACCTATTATTTAATTATATCAAATAAATATAATAAACATCACATCCACTCACATCAATCTCATCTCGTAATCTTTCCTCATAACTCTAATTCTCAAACAAGTATTTCATCTCTCCAAATCACTCCACTTCCTCTTCTTCTCCAAACCTCTCTTCTACTTCTCTAAACTCCAAAATTCAATCACCCCTATAATAATTTATTCGACCGAGTTTTGACGATTTTCTTGAATAATTTATTCGAGCAAATTTGGTGTACTCCTACAAATATGTAACTTGAATTTTCAAATGAACTATTACTTTGAAGGACTTGTCAAATGCAATTTTTTTGAAGAAGACAAATCAAATATCTTATAGACAACAGAAACAACAATCAAAATCAAATTGAAATAAAAAAATAATAATTACAAAAAATGAATTTGAAAGATATTTAGTGAAGATGAACCTAATTGTCAAAATATAAGACACATTGAAATAAAGAATTATTATCAAAAGACTAATCCGAACCAACTCCACCACTTCTTCTAAGAATCAAAACATTTTCCACAGAAAATTTGGACCTAAGATTACAAACATTATTACATACAATAAATATTTTAGGTTTGATGAACTAATTGTCGATAGCGTCTCAAGTGGGTCAAGCTTGACTTGACTAAAATGAGATGGTAGGAAAATAGTAGTGCTAAGCTAATCAATCGTGGCATAATTTTTCTACAAGATTAGATTGCAAAAGTTTCATAGACTCTTTTTATTGGATCATAGTTTAATTGATTCAAAATAATATTTCACACTCATTCAAATATACATGGCCATGCCATTGAAATTAGATGGTTTTATTGCAACTTAATATATTTTTTTTAATACAAATCGGAGGACCACAAACCTTACAAAGAGAGTATTGCTGTTCTCAAATAAATGACAGTCTAAATATCGATTTTCAGGATCAAACCTATGATCATAGTGTTGAACTGAAATACCACCAAATAATGAAATTATCGAGTCACCATCCCTTTCGGTGTAGGTTAATGTTATCTATCATGTATAAAGATCAACATATTTTTCAAGTTTGATGGGGTTTTTTTGGTTAAATTAAAACTACCAAATAAATTCTTCCATTTACATTGGGGTTAGTTTCAGCAAGAACCTAGTTTATCATGGCTTCCATTTGTTTTGGTCAGAGGAGGAATTAATTGATAAAAGAATTTATAAAGATACAATATTTAAGTGCTACTTTCGATAGAGAGTTCGTTCCTCTATATTTTGGAATTCATATCTTATTTTTTGGAGAGTTCTTGTTTGGTAAATGATCATTGCATTTCTAAAATTAACTCCAAAATCTTTTTAACATCAACTAATATTGTTGTGCTATTTGTTACTGGCCTGTTACGTTAGGATCTATCCCTCTTCTTTGTATTTTTGATGAATCGAAAGATGTCTCATATTATTTTTAAGTTATTTTTTTTAATGATTTTAATTTGTCTATTGTTCGATCATGATAAAAAATGTGGGTTTGGCGTAGAATTGTTGGAGGGTCTTATTCCTCCTTTTTATCATTCATTTTTGAAAAAGTTCATATAAATTTTGGTTTGTTGATTAATGAACTATTTGGATTAAAAAAAAAATCAAAATCTTATTAGACGGAATGTGAAAGTTCTCAAAGAATAAGTATATTTGAAGCTCTTGTCTTTATAATTTAGATAGATAAACTTATTATTTCAATATTTGTTAAATAAAAGTGTTCGTACAAAGAGAATAATGGATGTGGCACTTCCGACTATTTGGTCCATAATTTTGAAAAGCATTTAATAGGTTGCTTGATATTGAATTTTGTGTTTAATAGCGCTTTAATTTTTAAAAAATGCCAAATAAATTTCTCAGCTTTCAATTTACACTTAGAAAAAAATTTATCCGCACCTGACCTATGTGATATCATTGATGATACTTAAAAAAAATTGTATACACAAAATAGTAATGAAAGGAAGAAAAAAAAATGTGTGACACCAAATAATGTCACATAAGTAAAATATAAATATCGTCTACGTATAAACAAGTAGGCACATATATCTCTTTGTACTTAATATTTTCTTAATGTATTCAAAGAGTATTTAAAATTTGGTTGGTCTATTCAATATAAAATTTAAATTATATTTAATAAACTTCCTTTAATGCAAAATTGGAAGTTTAAACCTTATTAACCATTTTACCATTCATACACATAATAGACATAAATTCAAAACTTCAACACACGATATTTTTAAAAAGTAAATGGATTAAGTAAATACAAGCCTAAAAATTCAATAAACTTTTTATTTAAGTTCAATAAAAAGTGATAGTGAAGATTCACACATCCAACTTAGATTACTCGTGCTATGACAAAGTTGTTTTTATTCATTTACAAACTGTTTTTGACATCTGCAGTTAAATAATAAATCAATATCCTCAATTTTATATCCCCGAAATGATAATAAACCACAAGGAAAATACAAAAATAATAACCTTAAAAAAAAAAAAAAAAAAAAAAAAACTAAAATTTTAGATGAGGTAGAGCTACATTCGTCATGGTTATAAACTCAATTCAAAGTCTTCATTTCCATCTCCTTGCCGTTAAAAGTGTTGCTTTTAGGGGTGTTTGTTCGTCATATTTAGAAGAGTAATATTTATCTAAAAGTAGATAAATATTTTGAAAATATTTACCCATTTAAAGTCACATTTTTTTTTTTTTAACAAAAAGTTTTGATTGATGGATTGAAAAATGTTAAAATGATAAGAGAAATGCAGAAAAGTAAAAACATGTGGTTCTAAACTTACACACCCTTAGATGAGTATTGCTCTATTTAAAAAAGATTTAAATTGAAGTTTTACTAATTCTTTATTGAAAAACTACATCAAAACAAGTTTTTTGTAGCTACTCAAAATAATTTTTCATTTTACTACTCAAAATACCTTCTCATTTTTAATTATTCATTTATAACTACTCGAAATTATTTCTCATTTCTAAACCACTCATTTTTAATTATTCATTTTTTTTAACTATTCAAAATAATTACTCATTTTAAATCCACGTCGAAATAAGTTATTGTCTATAACTTCCCTACATAAAAATCACATTTAAACGAGTTTTTGACTATGACTCTTAATTTCTAATTCATTAAAATAACTCTTCAACTAATATCTCATTCAAACACCTAATAATTTTCAAATTTTATTTTTTCTTTTCTTTCGAGGTAGGACCGAAATTGCCAAATTATTTTGAAAAATTTAAGTTGTGTAAAACAAGTATTTGAACTTTATTATTATTATTACTTTTTTGATAAATCGGTGAATTTTTAATTTTGTATTTGATAAATCTCTCGTGAACTTTTTTAAGAGGTCAACAATGCCGACCAAGCTAGAGGCTATAGACGGAAATGTTATATTATTTTAAAAAGAAAAAGAAAAATAAGATAATTATCAATAAAAAAAAATCGTTATTATTTGGATTTAATTCGAGGATTTATTAATTTATTTTTAAAAAATTATATTTAAATGAGTTTTTTTTTTTAATAACTATTCAAAATAACTCTTCATTTTTATTATTCAAAATAATTCTTTATTTTTAACCACTCATTTTTAATTAATAATTTATAACTACTTAAAATAAATTTTCATTTCTAACAACTCATTTTTAATTAATAATTTATAACTATTTAAAATAACCACTCATTTCTAACCACTCATTTCCAATTATTAATTTCTCACTCTTCAAAATAATTCAATTTTAACCATTTATTTTTAATCATATTTTTTAACTACAAAATATAATTACTTATTTTAAATTCACATCAAAACGAATTTTTGACAACAACTCTCAATTTCTAATTATTCTAACTAACTCCAAACAAGAATTTTTTTGTCTTTATGAAATATAACATATTTTATAAATTAGAAATATAGAAGTGTTTGGATGAGGTTTTGGTTGAGAAGTTAGTTTGAGGAGATATTTTGAATAGTTAAAATTTGAGAATTGTACTAAAAAACTCGTTTAAATGTGACTTCTATTTAAATGAGTTAGAGACAATAACTTATCTAGATATAAATTTAAAATGAGTAGTTATTTTGAGTAGTTAAAAAAAAAAATTATTAAAAAATAAAGAGTTATTCAATGAAGAATTATTTTAATTATATATAATTTCTTAGAGAATAATGAGTAAATCTTTATTTCATATAGCAAACAAACACTCCCCAACTTTCCACATTGTAAATAGTAATACATTAAAAAATCAATTATCGTGTTTTTCGAAATTAATGAAATTTAATTCTCGAAGAAATGCGTGCGTTGACTTGTTGTACTACTTATCCTATGTCTGTCTTTATTCCATCTTGCATTCAAACAACTTTACAACAAAATTGTTTAAAAAAAAAAAAAAAAAAAAAACTTACAACAAAATTAAAAAGTTTTTCTCCCTCGAAAAAGAAAATCACTCGAGTAGGTCCCACATCCCAACACCCAATCCACCGGCAACATATTTAATTTTCAGAAATATTTGAGCATGTAGCCAGTCTATGTGGCGAAATCTGGTCCGTTGGATTTTTTTTTTTGAAAAATATTAAAAAAAAAAAATTTCAACGGACCAGATTTCGCCACACAGGTGGCTGCATGCTGCCCGGGCAGCATGCAAATATTACTCTTTAATTTTTTAGTTGAAATACCATTACTTTAAATTTTGATTCATTTTAATTCATATGTTTTTTCAAGTTTTAGTTTTCACTTCAAATAAATTTTAAATCAATTTATGTTGATTGAAAATCAATTCATGTTGTTTCAAAAAAAAAAAAAAATCAATTTATGTTAATTGAAAATTTTGGGCCACTAAAAAATGACAAGTCATTATTTATAAATTAATAATTAAATTTTTGATCAACTACATATTATTATTGTCTCAAAGGTAATTAGAACAAATGATGAACATAAAAAAATTTAAATAAAATTTGGTTTATTCAAAATTTGGATCAAGATTAAATTAAATGAAATTCATGAATAAGACATGAATTCTTCCTCATTTGCAGATGATGAAAGATTGAAGACTAATATATATTCAAAGAAAACAAAACATTCAACCACATAATTTAGAACATCCTATGTTGGTGGGTTTTAAGGAGTTGTTGGAGTAAAGCTGTTGTGCAGCTCGCTTCTCTCTCTTCTTCTTCTTCTTTTTTTAAATTTTTTTTTTTTTTTATTGAGCTGTTTGTTGAGCGAATAAGGGGCATTTAGGTGTGCCACGTGGCACAACACTCATGCGCCACGTGTCGATGATTTTTTTTCCTTCTGCGTTTTGTGTGTCTATATATTTTTAAAATCCTGTCCATTTTTTTTATATATATATTTTGAGGTTTTGTTTTTTAATTTCGGTTTCCATTTTTTTCCCAGTATTTTTCAATTCTTTTTTTAGTTTTCTATTTCACTTTTAGATTTTTTATTTTCTTCGAAAACTAAAATTTTCAAAATTTCAACTTAGTTTATTTTTCTAAAATGGAGTCTTTAATTATTTTTTTAACTTTTTTTTTGCAATTTTTTATTTTAAAATTCTTTTATGATATATATATATATATATATTAATATTTTTATGTAATTTGTTTCATAAATTTTAATTATAAATTTTTCAGAATCAATTTTATTTTATATTTTATTATTCAATTTGTTTTGTTTTAAACTTTTAATTTATGTATCTTTTTATCTACTTAATAGTATTAATTTTTAATAATTAATTGTAAATTATGTTCATTCATATAATATCGTATTTTAAGGATATGTTTCATAATTTAAAATCAATATGGTTTTATAATTCTTTTTTTTTTTTGTTTTAAAAATTTTATTTTTCTCTATTTATTTACATAATATCATTGATTCACTAATTAATTAGAAATTATTCTCATTCGCATACTATCTTAGTTTAAAAATATATTTCATTATTTAGAATTAACATGTGATTTCTTTTAAAATATGAAACAAAATTCATATAAAAAAAAATTGGTACAAAAAGCAATCTCACAAAAAAAAAAAATAACAACATGAATATTTAATTATAAAAATGAAAACGATAAATAAAACAAGTTATACTACCTAACAAAGTCCCAAAATGTTAAAAAGAATAATCTTTGATTTCAAATATAAATAAATAAATAAAATGACATTATTTAAAATTGAAAAGAAAAATCATAAATGTCACATTATTAAAAAAAAATAACAAACATTTCTTACAATCATTTCACAAATAATTACATTCAAACGAGCTATTAATACAATCGCTCTTCAAATTCTTCTACAAACAATCACATTCAAACGAATTTTTAATATAATAACTATTTCTAATCACTCTACGATTATGCATCCAAACAACCCCGAAAGTGCAAGGACAGAAGACTCTGGTTGAGGAATTCAAAATTGGGGAAGCCCAAGAAAAAAGGTTTCAAAAAGTTTTTTTTTTTTTTTTTTTTTTTTAATAAAGGTTTCAACAAGTTTATTGTCTCTTCACCTACAAATTGAAAATTCAGTATTTCCAACATAGTTAACAAATCAAATCAATAAAATTGATTTATTGAGGTTTGATCTATACATATTTGCATCACTTTTTAAATCATATTTGTAACCTCTCCACGGAATAGTTTAAAAACTAACTTTGAAAATGAGTTAAATAATGAGAATTTAAAATAAAAAATTACAAAAGATTATATTTACTAAATTTATAGATAAAAATTAATAAGAGAACAATTTTGAGCCGGAGTGAAACAACATAATTAAAATTGGATTTAGTAGTATATTATCAAAATGATATTTTAGTTTGAGAAAAGTTGGTAAGACTTAAACTTTGATCTTTTAGTTTTTTTAAAAAATTTCCAGTGGCATTATCGTAATATTGTCCAAAACCAATTCTTTTGATTGGCTGACTAAGACCAGTACGAAAAAAATCCCATCTTGACTAGTCCATTTTCTTTTCTTTCCAAGTTACTGTTCTTCCCACATCGAATCAAACAGAACAAAAACACCGATTATAAATAAAAACCCAAATCCAGAATTACAAGATACCAACAAAAAAGGAAAAAAAAACATGAAAACGCCCCAATTCCGCCATAGCTGCTCTGCTTTCTTCATCTTCATCTTCATCTTCTTTACTAACTCCGCCGCCCAAGCCCCCGACGCCGACGGCTACACCTGCGCCGCTAACCAAACCGCCACCCCATGCCAAGCCTACGTTTTCTACCGAGCCGCCGCCCCCAATTTCCTCGACCTAGCCGCCATTGCCGACCTCTTCTGGGTCAGCCGCCTCGAAATTTCACGACCCAGCAACATCTCCGACTCCAACGCCACTTTCCCTCTCATCTCCGGCCAACCCCTCTTCATTCCGATCACCTGCTCCTGCAACTCCGTCAACGCCTCCGTCCATATCTCCTACGCCAATCTCTCCTACAGAATCAACGCCGGCGACTCCTTCTGGCTCGTCTCCACCACCAAGTTACAGAATCTCACCACTTATCAATCCGTCGAAATCGTGAACCCCAATTTAGTCCCCACCAATCTCTCCATCGGCGACGACGTCGTTTTCCCCATCTTCTGCAAATGCCCTAACCCAACCCGATTCAGAAACGGCACCAATTTCATGGTCTCTTACGTCATCCAGCCGAGCGACACTCTCCCCGCCGTCGCTGCGAGATTTCGGGTGCCAGTATCGGAAATCGCAGCTGCAAACAGGGCAAATCCGAAGGCATTCGAAACGATTTTCATTCCAGTGAGTAATCTCCCGAATTTGACCCAACCTATTGTGCAGGTGGCGGCAGCACCAGCGCCGCCACCTGCTCCCCTGAGTGAAGTGGAAAACAGAGGAAACAGAGCGGTGACGGGGATGGCGATTGGGATTGGGATTTTGGGGTTTGTGTTGATTTTGGTGGTGGGTTTGTGGGTGTTTGGAGTGGGGAATAGGCGGGGGAAGGAGAGGGAAATGGAGGAGAGGTTTGAGAAACAAAGAGTTCAGAACGGGGGTGTTTGGAAAGGGAAGGGGAAGGGGATGGAGGGGGATTTAATGGCGGATGTTTCGGACTGTTTGGATAAATATAGAGTGTTTAAGATTGAGGAGTTGGTTGAAGCGACTGATGGGTTTAGTGAGAGTAGCTTGATTCAAGGTTCGGTTTATAAAGGGTGTATCAATGGAGTTGAGTTTGCTATCAAGAAGATGAAGTGGAATGCTTATGAGCAGCTCAAGATCTTGCAGAAGGTAACATTTCTTCCTCTGCCTTTTCTTTTTAGTACAATTATCATCTTCATTTTTAAATATCTATAATTCATTTTAACCTGAAATTCAAAACTACACGTTTCTCACCAAATTTATAATTTTGCTTTAAATGTCTTTAATAATAAGTTGGAGACAACTCTATCTTTCTCACAAGCAACTTGTAGCATGTATATTTGTTCATGCTTTGAAATTAATATATCAATTTTAACCATGGATGATACTATAAAATTGTGGCAAAGTATTAATTTGTTCACTTTTGAAAATTCCTGAATTTAATTAATGTTATTATAATTGTGTTCAAGTATAAATTGATACAACTATTAGTTTATGATTTTGTTCATATTCGTGAGTATTAATGTTTGCTTAGGTTCATTTTGACTATTCTCACGAACCTTTAATTTGATTGGCTGTCAAATAGGAGATCATCACATATATTGAATTCATAACTTCTTAGTCTCTTATGATGATTTATCCCTGATAACTATTATTTAATATTTTTATGATTCAAATTGGAAGCATAAATTAATTTTGTTGCCCAAAATTGTGTTGTTCCATATTGGTGAAGAAAGCTAGGTTAGAAATAAAGCAGTCTTGATGTTGAATATAGACTCTTCATTACCTAATCCAGGAACTAAGCACTTGTTAGTTGTGAAACAAAGAATCAAAGACCCATAAGAAAGTTTTTCAAACCAAGTGTGCTCAAAAGTGTTTTTTTTAATGGAAACAAAGTTTTCAAAAATTGATTGGAAAAGAAAAACACGATTTCATTAAAATATTGGAAGTCTGTACGAAAAATGTGCAAGAGTGCTTTCATTTTCCCACTTTCTTTTGTGTTTTGGACTTTCTGGATCCTGGTTGAATTAATATCAAACCACTTTATTTTTATTTTTTATATTAAAATATTTATAATCTACATTCACATATCAAGCATATTTAAAACATAATTAATTTACTAACTACAGTAAAGTGAGTGATTAAAATGGATTATTGATTTTTTTTTATTACGGGAAATTCAAACCTTACTTGATTTGGCAAATTTATCATTTTTATCTTAAAATTTAAAGTTTGAATTCTCTTATGGCGAAATTGAAAATTTTAGACCAATATAAACTATATTGAAAAAACACCAAAGAATTGAAACACAAATTCATTAATTTCTTTTCTGGTTTAAGTTTTCAAATAGGTATTTTAAAACCAAAATAAATAATTTGTAAAAGATCTTAACTTTAAGAATCAAAATCATATTTATAGATTATCTACATGGGGTTGATGAAAGCTGCCAAGAACTAACCGGCGTTTTCTAACATCATCTAACTTTTTCTTTTTCTTTGTTTTTTTTAAAATTTATTTAACTTGCATCATCCAACTCTTGATAGACCCTTAATAACGTTTTTAATCTTTTATTTAATGCATAATTATCAATTAACGAGAGTAACCTATGGAACTCCAGCTCTTATTTTAAAGCTATATTCTCTTCAACATTTTAAAATAGGTGTGGAAGTGTACTAATTATAAATAAATAGACATGGAAAAGGACATGAAAAAGTGGAACCTTAACTTTAGCTAATTATTTGAATTGTTTATCATATATTGTTGTATTGTCTATTCTAGTGATTTCATTCATTTCTGAGTATTATATATATTTGATCATTTTGGAGTAATTTAATGTTATAGAATATTTTCTTTTGATTCTTAATGGTTTTCATTATTCTAACACAATGATTTGATTTGAAGGTAAACCATGGTAATCTAGTGAAGCTTGAAGGTTTTTGCATTGACCCTGAAGATGCAACATGCTACCTTATTTATGAATATGTGGAGCATGGTTCTCTCTATTCATGGTTACATGGAACCCAAAACCGAAAATTGAATTGGAGAACGAGATTGAGGATCGCGATTGATGTCGCTAACGGGCTATTGTATGTCCACGAGCACACGAGGCCACGAGTTGTGCACAAAGACATCAAAAGCAGCAATATTTTGCTAGATGCAAACATGAGGGCTAAGATAGCAAACTTTGGGTTGGCAAAGTCAGGGTGCAATGCCATAACTATGCACATTGTTGGAACTCAAGGCTATATAGCACCCGAATACATAGCAGATGGAGTCGTATCGACAAAGATGGACATCTTCGCGTTTGGAGTTGTTTTGCTCGAGCTCGTCTCTGGTAAGGAGGCCATTGATGAGGCAGGAGGGGTTCTGTGGATGCGAGCGAGTGGATTTTTGGAAGGGAAAGAGAAGGAAAAGTTAGAGAGGTTGAAGTGTTGGATGGACGAAACTCTTTTCGAGCAATCGTGCCCGATGGAAAGTTTGATGGATGTAATGAATGTGGCTGTTAGTTGCCTGCAGAAGGACCCAACGAAGAGGCCGAGCATGGTCGAGGTGGTTTATGCACTGAGTAAGAGTGACGACGCGGTGTTTGACTTCTCTGATGATACTTTATCAGCTCCTCCCTTAACAGCCAGGTAGCCAGCTTGTTACTTTGTTTCCTACCATACAAAGTGAGAAGTATATTGTACATATTATGATTTAGAAGCTTCAAGAGTATAATTTTCCTTTCAAAGGCTTGCAATAAAGTTCATGTATTTATATCTGAATAAGTTTTGATTTAGTTTTGTATAAGACTTTGTTGATTTCGTTTTTTTGTTAAAAATATCAGTTCATACTTGATGTTGTGTCATTTTAGTTGTAGTTATTTCTAGGCTGCTTCTTGATTTAAAATCGTGAGATAAATAAAATTGAGATGACAAAATATATCTTCAAAACTTAAACTTAGTTTCTAAGAAAATAACAATGAGGCATTAGTAATTTTTTTTTTTTTTGAGAAAATTACATTTTTAGTCCTTAGGTATTGTGTTAGGATTCAATTTGATCCCTAGGTTTGAAAAATGAATACTTTTACCCCTCAAATTTCAATAATTCTCTATTTTAATCCTTTCAATAACAGAACAGTTAGTAGATCGATGACGTGAACGTATTAAATTTAATAGATTGGACATATTAAGTTTTATTTTTAATGTAAAATAAATAATAAAAATAGAAAATTCAAAATACATACCAAACAAATATGATAAGATTTCTTTTTTTTAGATAAAATAAATAGTGACTTTTCATCTTCAAAAGTAGGTTTCTTATATTGAAACAAGAACTCCAAATTCTAATTAAACGGAATGTATGAGAACTCGAGTGTTCATCATGCTTTGAGAATCGTTATGCAAGGCTAACTCCACATCTAATGTATTTGACAGTCGTTTGTACGAACCTTCATAAGCTCCATTCATTCTTTTTATAAATTAGAATTTGAAGTTAGTTGTTTGAAGATAGAAATTTCTAGTTTGGAAGATGAAAAGTCACTAGATTTATTTTATCTAAAAAACAAAATTTCATTGTGCTGGTTAAGTATGTGTTTTGATTTTTTTATTATTATTATTTATTTTACATTAAAAATAAAATCTAATATGTCCAAGTCATCAATCTATTGAGTTTAAAACATATTTGTCTAGCCCACATTCCTTATGTTAGTAACGATTCTGTTATTACAAGGACTAAAATAGAGTATTATTGAAATAGGAAAGATAAAAATGTTCATTTCTCAAATTTAAGGACGAAATTGAATCCTAACCCAAAATCTAGGAACTAAAAAGGTATTGTTCCTTTTTTTTTTTTTTTTGAAATCAAACTAACTTTCATTAATAATTGAAATAAGGCTTATAACATTTGTACCTAATAAGAAAGACCTCAATCCACAATTCTAATTGAAAATCGAACAAAATTTGAAAAAATAATTGACCTCATATATTGATAATGAATCTTGATGTACACGAGATAACAACCACTCCAAGCATTGATCTTACAACCAAATATCACCACAATGAAGTTTGAGTTTTGATATATTAGAGGGAATGAGGGATAAACCCATCATTTATACTACTCAGTGAAGCGTGTATGAATCGGCCACCAAAATTACTTAGTAAAAAGGAGATTTCAAACCCATAAAAGAACATAACTCACTTTTAAGAGAAAACCCGATCATGCAACTCAAATGTCGATTGATAGTCAAATAGTGAAGTACATCCATTATTATTAAGTTTTTGAAAACGGAAAAATAGATAAGAAAAATAACAAAATAGATTTTGTAAATAAAATCATTTTAAGCAATATTTTGTTTTGGTTGAAAAAGACAGTTTTCCGAGTAAAAAAAATCTATATCCAAACTTTTTTTTTTTTGACACATATTGGAGGAAGGGAACAAATATCGATTCTCGAAATCGAACATGTGATGTTGGTGTTGAATTGATTTACAACAAAACAATAAAATCATTATGTCACTGACCCATTCGGTGATCTACATCCAACTCTCCCAATTGACATTGCCTAAATTCCAACCCCAAAATGGGATCCTATCCGCTTGGCCCACATGGTCATCGCACTCTTTCCGTCTTCATCTTACCATAAAGCTTTAAATTTCTACTTTCTATTAAAATTCGGCTAATTTATTTCCATAACTCAATAAAAATAAATCGAGTAAATTACGTTTTTTATCTCTAGGATTGAGTCGTAGTTTCTGTTTAATCCATATGCTTAAAAAATGAACATTTTTTATCATTGATTTTTCAATAATGTTCGTTTTTTATCCACAAATTTTAAAATTGAATACTTTTACCTCTCATATTTCAATAATGCTCTATTTTAATTCTTTTATTTTTTTATTTTACTTTTATGCCAATTTTTTTTTTTAAAAAATTAAATTCACATTAAACTTAAACTAATCATTTATCAATATATTAATATATAAAATTAATTTAGTCATCATTTTAACTAACTATACATTATGTAACTAATATTTTTGTTATCTCAATGACTAAAATCAAGGCTAATTAAAATTCAAGGATAAAATTGTTTAATTTTGAAATATAAAAATAAAAAATAAAAAATTAGAGTCCATTTTTCAATTGATTTTATCCAATTTTCTATTAAAAAAAAGAAAGAAAAAAGAAAAAACATTTTTATTAATTTTACTTGATGAATTAATTAAATAAATAAATAAAACTAGTAATTTTGAAAATGAAGAAGAATTAGGTTTTGTGAAGGAAAGAAAAGGCGGCTAATAGGATGGTCTGGAAAAATAAAAAAAAGAAAAGAAAAATGTTGCGAGAGTGAAACAAATAGTTCTCCACTTTGTACGCTCCACCTCTTCGCCGGTGTAGTGTTGGGAGTCGGCAATAAGAACCCAGCCATGGCCCACGGCGGCTACGGCAAGCGCAGGGTGAACCCGCCGGCGCGCCGATCCAAGGCTTTGGCGGTTCACAAGAAGAAGCCCAAGTCCGTCTCCCTCAAGAACCAGATTCGATCCGCTGAGCGCATGCTTCTCCGCAAGGTTTTCTTCAATTTCTTACTTCTAGGTCGTTTTAGGGCTTGATGATTGTATAACTGATTTAGGGAGGTTGGACTAGTAATTAATTCGTTGCTCCTTTTCTAAGTTTTGTTTCGGAAGTTGAGTTGCTGGTATTCCTCTTCGGAGCTACTACGGTCGAGTAACACTTGATTTTGTGTTTATGGAACTAGATTCCTTGCAATTACTGGAGTTCAATATCGAAATGCTTTGTTAGGATAAGCGTGCACTTATCATGAAGTGACTCAACTATGGAGGCGAAAGAACTTGGAGCTAGATTGAACCATCATGGAGTAGCCTAGTGATCAAGAGAGCCAGAATTAAGAGGTGAACGTTTCCATGCATGGGGGCCACTAGGAATTCATTTCCTATGGATTTTCTTGACATCCAAATGTTATAGGGTGAGGCAGTATGTTCCGTTACAATATGCAAGCAAGCTGGTCTGGACACTATATTAAAAAAAAAAAAAAAAAAAACTGAAGCTTGCGATTTCTGTGTTAGTGGTTTTTCAGAGGTTGCTAAGTGTTTATCGGGTTTAATGTAATACCCTGTAGTTTATGGTGTGTGGTTGCTGCCCATTTTTACTCTATAGTACTGTTGTGCATTATTACTTTTTCATTGACCGTTTTCCCCCTCCAGAATTTACCTGCCGAAATGACGGAGGCTCAAGAAAAGAAGTTGGAAGGACTAAAAAAACAGCAAGAAATTCATTCTCGTTTGGCTGTAGAGCGCAAAATATTCTTGCGGGATAGGAAGATTAAATTTTTTGGTAATACTTGGTAATAGTTTTTCTGTCATTTGATGGGGTTTGTTTTTCATGCACGTGTCAATTTTTGCCTTTTTGTTTATTGTTCATTTTCTTTTAAATCTTTGTCCTTAATTCAGAGAGGAGAAAAATTGAAAGAAGACTTAGACGGCTTGAAAAACTGCAACGTGCACCATCTGGCCAGTTGCAAGATTCAGATGTTGCAGATCAATTGTCCAAGTTGAAAGAGGATCTCGAATATGTCATGGTATGTCATAAAGCCTTTTTCCTAAACGTATGCATATATATACACATACATATATAATTGTATATATATGTGTGTGCGCGCGTGTGTTTGCATATGTATACGTATCCGTGTATCTATGGATGCATGTATTTATGCATGTGTAAAATAAATGGTTTGATATACAGGAGATCATCTATCTTTTTGTTGTAGTTACGGCCTAGTCTTCACTATCATTTTGTTCTAAAATGGCATCATTGCATATATTCACTATTTTTCATTCTTTAATGCTAGTATAAATATTCTTAGCAACCCCAAACTCTTGTATGATTGGTTGACTTGTCTTTCACACCTTATTATTATTATTTACATTAATGATTGTCTTTCGTACCTTAGAGTAGGTTGAAATTGTACATTTAGCTCTGTTTGGCCTCGTGCTTTGTTATTTCCCTCTTTTCCCCTGGATAAAGGATCAACAACAGTTACAACAATTGTAATATAATAATAAGTACGATATCCGGTCTTTCGTTATCCTTCTATTATTGCAGATGTGAAAGCTTTTCATTTGAATGCAGTTCTTTCCCAAAACAGAAAAATATGTAGCTTTATTTACTGGAGGCGATGAATCAGACATGGTTGATAAGAGAAATAAGTTGCGTAAGCAGATTAAAGCCAATCTGATAACTGCTGCAGCCGGTGGGAAGGATTTAGAAGGTGGTTTTTTTACCATATCTTCAATGGTTATTTTTCAAAATTTTGTTAATATATTTTTCTGCCAAGTAATTAGTTTCCTTCATTGAATATAGGTTTGTGAGCAAACTTTCACATGCGCTTTATGTGTTCTTAGAAATATGCAACCAAGTGCCCAACTATTGTTCTATGGCATCTATTTACAATTTTTAACTTAGATTTATTTAGGAAAATGCTTGAATATAATGTTTTTTTAAACCGTTGGCTTGACAGATACACTAGAACTTCATTAACAAAAGGAAGCCTTATGAGAATTCTTTTATTTAGTTTTAGTGACTGCTTTGTTTACTCTCAACATTTATGAGTTATAGTTTGTATATTACTTTAGCCACTTGAACATTTTGTAATCCCGATTGGTTTGGGCTTTGGGGTTTGCTTTCCTTCATTTTTGTAAACTTGAGCA
>JBBMKA010000021.1:4317550-4347992 GCA_037833695.1 Sechiopsis laciniata | reverse complement strand
TTTATTAATTTCCATCCTTATAATTTTCACTCATTCAATGAAAACTTGTTTCCTTTATTTATATATATATACACGCACTTTGGGGTTTGCTTTCCTTCATTTTTGTAAACTTGAGCATTTATTAATTTCCATCCTTATAATTTTCACTCATTCAATGAAAACTTGTTTCCTTTATTTATATATATATACACGCATATATATATATGTCCCAATCTTTCGTATTTGGTATTTATATTTTCTTAAAAAAAATGTTTTGTTAAGATTTTTATTAAGAAATAATTGTTCTGTTAAGATTATATGTGTATTTTTAATGATGTGGAATTGTCTCAAACAGAGACCGGTAGTGAGGATGATGGATTACTAGACATGAGTGAGGATGATTTCTTCGTATCTGGTAGCTCAAGTGATGAAGCAGATGCAGATGATGAATGGACAGATAAAAGTACAAGGTATGGAGGTTTTGGAGTTTCTTTCTATTTATGTTTGATGATCTTTTTGGAAGGATTTGGGTATATTGAAGGTTTATTTTATGCTTTGGCAGGGAACAGGCTTCCAGTGCTTCTGGCAAAGCTGCATCAGGCATGTCTAGTGATGAAAAAAATCATCAGGTTTAGTTATGATAGTTGTTATTTTGTAATAGGATGGAATCTTTGTACTTCATGTCCCCAACATCTCTTTCCATCTCTCTTATTTGGCTAGCGTTCCATGTAGAGACAGAACTCTGCCAGAGCCTTAATGCCACCTCCTCGTCCAACCAAATCATTTTCAAGTTCAGCTCAAGCTCGGTCAAAACCAGGATCTTCATTGAGAAAATTTTCAACAAATCACAGGGCTGAGGGTTCTACATCCAACAATAGATCAAGTAGTAGAAGTGGATCTTCTTTTAAAGCTAGGGGGTCCTCAAACTCATATACAAGTCAGAGCAGTAATATAAGTTCCAATTCTGATGCTCACAAACCCCGAAGAAAAAGGAGGCCAAAAAAGAAAAAGCAGCAGGTATGCGACTTGCACAAGAACTTCCCTTCTTTATTATTATTATTTTTTAAAATTCAACAATATTTAGGGGTGGGAATATTTGAATCCATGATCATAAGTTTCATCATGCAAGTTGAGCTTAACCTATTTTTTGCCTTCTACGTGGGAAAAAAAAAGATTACAACATCCTTTCTGTGCTAACTACTTGCAGTTGAGTTTACTCAAAATGTATCATTCAAGCGATTTAAGTTTGTATACTTGTGTTAGGATACCTCCTAACAAGAACTAAGAACTTGGAATCAGATATACTAACTCGAGACCTAAAACTCTTATGATCTTTTATTAACCTATTAATACTTATTGGTCAAAGAGAGTCTTGAAAATTTAAGAGGTTATGCATTCGTTCAATCCATAGTGACCGCCGCCTATCTAAGAAACAATTTCGTACGGATATCCATGACATACATAAGACGGTCAGGCGGTATGTCTCGTGAGAATAGTCAGGGTATATAAGAAACTAATGTACCCCTTTTAACTAGTACCTTAGAACTTGATTTGATAATGAATGCAGGACAATGGTCTCAATTCCGTTCTCAGATTTCTCTAGGCTTCTCACACACATGAATTATTGATTTCCGTTGTGATTGTTTGGAAAGTAATTTCTTCTTGTTGGTCAAACCCCCCTTTTCAGGCATGATGATAGATTGGCCTCGGCTCCATGTAACCTTCACTACAACTACAAGCCTGAATCTGACTCCTAAAGCGGGTTTCTGAATTTTTTACCTAACCATGAGTGTCTGTTTTCTGCTCTCGACCATTTTGGAGGTTTGCTGTGCATTATTATATACTAGGTGGGTTTGAGAAATCATTTCCTTAAGTTCTGAAATGGATATGTGATCGTTTATTATGGTTCTTTTTCTTTCCTCATTTGGTTTTGGGTTATTCCTTTCTTTTCTATTCGGTTGAAACTTGTAATGGGACTTGAATCTTATAACCTATCATGCTTCTTGTTTGGCCTCTCTCAAAATTACTTCTTCTCCATGCGATCGCAGTTCTCGGAATATTTGCTTACTTCCTATGATCCCAACAGCACAGTACTAAATTTCAATTCATCTCTATCCTAATTCCCTTTGCCTTTTCCTTTTAAGTTTGCTCTAAAAGCTTAGTTTGTTTTTAGAATTTGCATGAGAGTTCAAATGTCTGTTTTATCTAAAAAAAAGGCCATTCATTTATTATTGTTGTTTTAGTTTTTTATTTTTATTATTTTTTTCCCTTTTTTTTATTATTATTTTTTCCTTTCTATAGTATGTAGCTCAGAAACCCTTGAATTGAGTAAAACATCTCAATCGAATTGAGATAAAAATGTTTAAAATCAATCGATATATCCTTTTGAGTTGAGTGATATGCTGTTGATTAGTTTTATTAATTATTATTATTTTCTAAAAAATTAATAATGAAGTAGCTGCTAGTCTTTATGAACTCTAGAGGCACATGTTTGACCTGTTTGAGAGAGATTTTAAAATGGCTAAACACTCTACTAGTCTTTATAAACAATTTAATAGGGAGTTACAAATTTAGTTTCAAGCTTTCATATTTACGTCTAATTTTCTTTTTTGTTCAATTTTTAACCCGAAATTTTAACATATTGACCTTATACTTCTAATTTAGCATTTGAGTTCCATCCAATGTTTTTTTTTTTTTTTTTTTTTTTTAAATTAATAAATTTATTACATATCAAATTGATATTTATGCCTATTTCAAATCTTAAATTTTCTTAGCTTAAAAACAAAAAAACTTAAATCTTCCCTTTATAATATATAATAAGATCTACCAATTGTTTTTTAGACTAAAAATTGATAGCTGTAAAGACTAAAACTCAGAATTGAAAGCTGTAAAAGATGACTTAAGAGTCAAAATGAAAGCTCAAGTCATGATATAAACACTAAACTATAATTTAATAGTATCTAAGGAGAAACCGTCGTGATTTACTGCTTTCCCTTTGGACGATAGGTCTTGGAGTGAGGAGGAAATTGAGGGGTTGTTCTTACCCTTAGATGCCATTTATCTTAACCCTCTTTTAATATTTCATATTTGTTTATTAAAGTCTCTTTGGTATTTATGGGGGAAATATTTTATCCTCCCTCTTTTTTGTTCACTGTTTTTATATGCCCATTTGGGGCTGTGATGCATTATGCATTATATCTAATTGTGAGGAAGATCCGTTATTTTTATTTTTATTTTCAAAATGAACTATGAATGTGCCTTACATTTAATATTGAGTGGTTTTATAATCCATACATGGATTCAATTATTCAACAGTTTGCAGGCATTTTTTTATAAGGGCATCCCCTTTCAATAGTGTTCCTAGAATACTCCTTGGAGGAGATGCATAAAGTTAAATCACTCGGATTTTGTAGGTATGTCTTTAGCACAGAGGGCCACCTTGTTACCTGTATTCCCAGTTAGAGAACATTGTTCATATCTTGGGGCTTTTTGTAAAAGTAAAATGGAATCTGAATCTGGTGTGATGAACAATGCAACTGATGTTGATGAAGCTAAACGTTCATTCTCGGACCGAACGACTACCAAAGAAATGCCACCAAGCTCTGATTTATCTGAGTTGATATGATATCAACAACTGGGTTGATCAGGGTAAATATAGTTTCAATTGCTTTAAACTTCATTCATACCACATCATTTTTTTCTCACTTAGTTGGATTGCTTTAGAATATTATAAAGAAATACATTTACATCCCCTCTTGTTAGATTTATGTTACCCTCAGCAGATACTTACAGTCAATAGAGGTATTTGTTGCTTATATGCACTTGATAATGAAAGAGAATTAGTTAAATAGGTAAAAGAAATACCTACAGGAAAGTCAACATCAGAAATTCATGTAATTCAAAATGCTGTAGACCATAGCCAAATGAAACTAGTCTGATCATTTACCAGATACATTCTTTTGCATGGTGTGAGTAGTATAAGTTTTGAAGTAAGTGTTTATGTAATTGAGTTTGGGAGAGAATTCTGTATGATTGTAACAATATTTTACATAGTGGAAGTTCTTTCTGTCCGTAGCTTTTTCTCCAGTTTTGGAGTTTTTTCATGTCAATTCTTGTGTCTTTCTATTTTGTATTTCCTTTAATTTTTCAATTATTTTTCTACTTATTCTTGCAGTAATTAGAGAAGGTTTTTCTCCATCCAAAGAATCTGTCATGTACTCTCTTCTCCACAAAAGTTTGTTATAACATATTAAACTGAAAAAACATTCTGTCTTTTCTTATTTTTTTCATTTTTTTTTCATAGCTCTTGCCATTCAGTTTTGTTTAGCTGCTGTAACTTCTTTGTCATTCTTTTATGTTAAGGTAGTCCAGATTTGTTTAATATTAATATCATATGCTCATTATTTAATTAGCATTGTTAACAAAAAAAAAAAAAAAGTAAGAAGTATCATCACCTACATATACTCTAACCTAATTTATTATTCAATTAGAAGTTTATATAAATCTTAATACAATGAATGTTGAGAGTCCTGCGTTTTGATTTTAAAAGATGTCTTAACTGAATCCAATATTATTTTGAATTAGGAGTCTTAATTAACTATGTCGGATTATGCTTTTGGATAAATTAACTTAATCTACAGACTGACAACAAATTATTACATTAAAACCAAATAGATTTTCTAAGATTCTTTATCTAAGTATGACCTCGAAAATGTCGCGCATATATACATATATACATATATATATATATATATATAATTAGCTTGGAATCAGAATCACATTCAGTGCATTTGCAATTTCAGAAAAGAAAATAAAAAGAAAATTGACAGATCTATATAAAAAGAGAGAGAAAAAAAAGGATAAATTAAAATATTGATAATTCCATGAAACAAAAAGTTGAGAGTGCAATGTTGGAGATTTTAAAAAAAGAAAAAAGTAATAAAAAAAAGGTTCAAATTCATAACTAGAATATTATAATGAATTTTTTTTTTTTTACAAACTTCGAAATATATGCTCGTTGCTCGATAAGATTTGCTGAAAATAAAAATATATTTAATAATGCAACACTTTTAATTGGTGGGTTTTCTTTTGAAATGGCTCAAACTTTGACATTAAATGGTGGGATTTGTTTGGTTTCATTTCAACATATTATATGGTTGTCTCATTTGGTTTCAGAAAAAAAATATTTTCAGAATAAAAATATTGTTGTCTCATTAAAACAAAAATATTATATATTAAATATGCCATTTTAAAAAAAGGGAGAAATTTCCAGGGAGAGGCCAAAAAGGTTCTTAACGAATAAGTTCAAATTCTTGAGTCCTATGTTTGAATTTGGGAAAAAGAGTTCTTATTTTAACTTTAAAATTTTGATCTATTTCAATTGAGTTTTAATAAGCTTGGAAAGCAGTAAACTTAATGTGCAAAATCAATATTTATTATAAAATGTAGTCAACAAAATACCTGAAAAGACTCCCAAACACAACCATTAAAAACTCAAAAACTTTTTTTTTCAAGAAACTTAACAACAAGACATTGGAAATTGGTCAAAATACTTGACCTAGATAGAAAGATGTATTATAACTTGGACATTAATGCCTAAGTTAATAAGTTTAAATTTTCATCCTCTTATGATAATATTTAAAAGAATAGTAATAAACGCTTTGTTGCTTTGAAAACAAATGGTCATGCCCAACATCAAAACTACTTACACTAAGCCACAAGTTAAAAACTTTCTCATATATATAATTCTTTGAGATGAAATTAAAATTTCAACTAAATATATTTGACTTTGTTAGGGTATTAATATATCAGTATTAGAGTAGTCTAGGACTAGTATTAATTGTTTACATTATGATAATATTAGTGTGGCACAATAAGTTCATTAGATTAGACTAGATTTGTTTCCTATATATTTAAGAATTATAGGTTCTAATCGGTGTGGCTAATAACTTTTACTTCCCAATAAACAATTTCTTCCAAAACTTTAATCTCAACAATGGCTTCTCTTATCTCCTTGGTGCAGCTTAAACATTGATAAACCTGAGTTATAATAATAATAATAATAATAATAATAATAAAAATTCTCTTCAACTGTTTATACAAAAAGGTGATATTTCATCAAATTAAATCTAAACTTGTTAAATTAATATTATCAATTAATTCTTACTCTTTTTATGTGGTTTAGTAGATGTTTTGAGTTATCTAACTTTAAACTTTTAATTTACTGCTAACAAAAATTATAGTTCAATGACGTCAGTGTCATCCAATGATCTAAAAGTCATGAGTTCGAATCTCTCACCTTAAACTGCGTCATTGACCCTTTCATTGTGACCGTGAGTATTTGTTTCATATGATATGTCCTTTATAGAGTCTAATTTGAATATTCTATAGGTGAATTTGAACATTTGTTTACCCTACTTGATTTTATGAGATAAGCATTTGTTTTGCTTGGAATATATTTTGTGTTTTGATTGGTTTAGCTTTGTGCAATTTATTGGTGATCAGTTTATGGAAAATGTACTTTTAATCTAATTTTGAAAAATTAAAGAATTTATTCTCCATTTTATTTAAACCTAATAATATTTGTCGCTTTGTCTCTTTTTGGTAATATTGACAGTACTTTAATATTATAATAATACTTTTTCTTTTGTACATGTAATAAAAAATGACAGAAAAAGGAACAGCAGACAAAAAAGAAAAGAAAAAGGAGATTGTTTTAACCTAAACACAATGGTGTTGGGTGCTTTTTTAATACAATCATTATATCATGTGTGTAGTGTTTAATGAGAGCTATCACTTCAAACCAAACATATATTTATGGCTTTTGCCCAACAAATTCATCCCATTTGGAACAAAAGCACATTTCCAAGCAGAGAAAGTTACTTTAGTTTTCAAGTTAATTACCATCTTCCTTAATTATTTTAAAAAATGAAAAATCAGTTACCAATCTTCTTTCTAAGAAACCTTAATTGGTCATAAGAAATCTAAGGTTTAGAAAGTCTGTGTTTGCATTAGGTAAAGAAAATTGTTTTAAAATTTAAGTTTAAATTTAAAGGATTTAGTACATATATGTATAGTTTTTTTTTTTTTTTTTTTTTTAATTTCATTTAATTTATTTATTTTTTAAATTCAACTATATTTCAAGGTGATTACTCGAAGGTAAAATATTTTTTAAATGATACAAGATATCATTAAATTCTATCTTTATTGGTAAGAAACTTTAGCCCTTACATAAACAGTTGATATTTTAATTTTCTTATTGGTTTATGTGCAATTTTAGTAACAAGCTATTACATTAGATTCTCTCTTTAAAGAATTTCAAACTTTGGAATAAATTTTTAGAGGTTTGATGTCATATTAAAAAAAAAAAAAAAAAAAAAAAAAAAAAAAAAAAAAAAAAAAAAATCTTAAGTTGATTATAAAAGTGGTCCACATTGTATTGTTAAATCTCGTTTGATATAGATTAAAAAAAAAGTCTATAAAAAGTATTTAAGTTAGTCAAATGTCAAAAGAAATTGAGCTCTAAGACATCATGTATATCGAATAAGTCATTGACTTTTTTGTTTGATGACAATCCAATTTAACGTTATGGTCATATGTTAAAAGTCGGTATTTAATTTTCATTTATTTGAGAATAGTACCACTCTAAAAAAATTCTTAGCCAAATATTAAAACAATAAAAAATAAAAAAAATAAAAATTACTTTTGTTAATTTACGAAATATGACTTGATTTTTAAAAACATATATATTATGTATGTGTCAAATAAGGAAATTTATATATCAAGGTTGTACTTATATAAGGTTTAATTTTTTTTAAAAAAAATTAAAATCTAGTTTATAACCATTTAATTTTTGTTTTTTTAATTTATATATGTATTTACTCAAATTTTCTACCTATGATTTAATTTTCAATTATAACCAAATTTCATAAAATAAAACAAGTATTTGAAAACATATGTAAAATGTATATATCAGTAATAAAATCATACGTTCGAGTAATACTTATAGACCTAAATTTCAAAAACCAAAAAAATTATGTATTGAAACCTAAATAATTATTAGATGAGTTAAATGATAAAGAAAAGAAAAAAAAAAGCGAGTATATATTTCAAACTTTACTTCATAATTGACTCTATTTATCAAACTAACTTGGGAAGATTAACTTAAACTAACTTAGGAAGATTAACTTATATAACTAATGGCTTAACATGTACGATTACATTAATATGATACTCCTCAAGTACATCTACATGTTTGAGAAATATATATTTTAATTTAAAAAAAAAAAAATCAACCACGCCAAAAAAAAGAAATTATACAATATCAATTATTCAACTCCACAGTCGATCAAAAATCTTTTGTTCTTTTCCTTTCCTAATCAAACTCATAAATAACATATTAAGAAACTGACTTCCTCATCGAAGTTCTTATCAAAATTGATGAATTTAAATCTTCTTAATTTACCCAAATTAAGATTTAAGAGTTTAGCAAAAATTAAGATTCAATGTATAGAGTCGGGATTCTTCGAATCTACGATTCAAGACTCAAGATTGGAATATGTACGATATAATACTTTTCAAAAAAAAAAAAAAAAAAAGTTACGATATTAATAACATTCTTATATAAACCCAAGAATCAAATAATAAGAAAATATTACATTGCTTAATTTCCACGAACAAAAAATCACATCTATTTCAAAAAAAAAAAAAAAAATCACATCATATAATAAACAAAAATCCAAAAAAATGAAATAATGAACATGATCAATAATATTTTCATCCAATTACATTACTATCAAAATTTATAATAAATACAAGACCATTTCTGCTCCGGGCAGAAAATGATATTGGACAAAATCCACATGTGACACAGTACTCACGATTTACTCCCACAAAGATGATCAAAATGCAGCAACATAACATCAAAATACCCATCAAATTCATCCTTCAAACATCCAAATTTCTTAGCAAAATCCCATTTTTCCCCAAATCCCAACTGGTTTTCTTTTTTTTTTTTTGTTTGGCTGCAATGAAAAAAAAAACTCCCATCTTTGAACTAGGAAGATCCTCAAAAAAAAAAAAAAAAAACTTTTAATATTAACAATCCTAAATTTTTCTTCTTTTTCTTCTTCCTCGAGAACCCAAGCCCAAATTTTCCATCTCTGAATCCATTTGTGTTTTTGATAGCTAAAAAAAACAAAGCTTTTAATTTTTCATGCAACACAGCCTAATCCCTTAGCTTCGGATCCTTTCATGATTCTCAGCCGCTTGCAGGACGACATAAACATTCTGTAAATCAAAATCCAATTTCAAAATGTCAGACCAGTAATTCATACAATAACATTGAAAATTTCTTTTAATTTCCACAAAAATTAAAATAAAAAAAAAAAAAAAAAAAAAACTTACTCCCATGGAACATCTCCGACCAGCATCCAGTCACCATCTTTATCTTCATAAGTTGGAACATATTCAGATCCTTTGTAGCCTTCTCTCTCAGAGTATTCACCTAAAGAAAAATAAAAATCAAAACTTTATCGTTAATCTCAAAGAAAAACGACACCTTATGTGAAAAGATTGAATCGTTAAAACAACATACCAACGGTGAATTTGAACATGTCTTCTAAAGTTTGAAGAAGTTGAGTGTAGTTTTGGTATAAACTGAGATCAATTTTTCTCAAGTAAGGAGCTCCATCCATGCTTACTTTCACATAATTTCCAGTGCTCTCCTGCCCCACCGTGGTCGCCGCCGTCTTCCTCCCTTGAAGGCTGTTTCTTCTAAACGATTGAACCGGCGGCCAACCAACAATCTGCGCCCTACACCACATACCCAATAAAGAAAGAAAATTTAATAACCAATCAAGATTAGAAATTTCTTTACTAGAAAAAAAAATATTTGAATTTGAAATTACTTGGAAGGAGGTGGGGTTTCAAGGGTGGCATCGGAAACGGCTATATTTGAAGCGGAGGAGCTTTGGTTGGATTCCGGCAATAATAATGATCTTTTGTTGTTGATGATTCGGAGAAATTGAGATTCTTGTTTGTTGTCGTCGACGCCCGGCGGTCCAAGGCGGAGCTCCGTCGCGTCGAGGTTTAGGCTATTTTCAAATGCCATTGCTTCAAATTCTGGGTCAAAGTTTGAGTTTTTTCTTTTTTTCTCTTCTATTTGAAGGAAATGGAATGAATACTCGGTTGGTGAAAAAAAAGGGAAGTGATTGTATTTTATAGACAATGCTTAAAATTAAAATGGGTTTTTTTTTTTTTTTTTTTCAAAAATTTAAAATTTTTAATTTTAATGTTTGGGTTTGAATTGAGGACAAAGGCAAGGAAAGCTGTCGGTCGCAATGGCAGCAGCTTTGAGGCAAAGGGGGACAAGAGTGGGACAGGGGCGAGGCTGCCCACGATTAAATGGTGGAAGTGAGAATGGACAGTTGAGATTTGTTGAGAGAGATGGCGAGGAGAGATCTGGAGCGTTGGATTTGTAGGGCAGCCCCACGTAATGGGGACCACATGCGTTGTGGGACACCAACCCCGTTGCCGGAGACCTACTTCTTTCCTCTCATTCTCTTTCTAATTTAATTCACTTTTATTGGAAAGCTACTCCCTATTATTTTGTATTTTAATTCAGAGAATATGTATTCTAAACTAAAGTTACTTTTGGAATTTGGTCCCTTCTACTTTAATCTTTCTTAAAAGGGTTTAAGGTACCTTTGATAATTAATTGATATTTTTATCCTTATCTATCCTTTTTAAATTCTATACTATATTATTGTGAGGTTTTAGATGCTGAATGTTTGGGAGTTGTTTGTTTGAGATATTTACAGAGGATTTAGATTGAGTATTTATTAATTCATTTTTTGAAATTACGTACATTCATATGAGTGTTTTTATAGCTATTCAAAATAATTTTTTAGTTTTATTAATTAAAATAACTCTTAATTTTTAATCATTCATTTTGTAACGACTCAAAATAAATCATCATTTTTAATTACCCATCTCTAATCATTCATTTCCAATTCTTTAAAATAATTAATTATTAACCACTAATTTTTAGTTACTTTTTTTTAACTACTTAAAATAATTATTTATTTTAAATTCACAGTCAAATAGGTTATTGTCTCTAACTCTACATAAAAATTACATCTAAACAAATTTTTTACTACAATTCTCAATTTTTAATTTCTCAACATAATTTCTCATCCAAATGCCTCATAGAGTGTTAATTGAAGTTAACTTTTGACAATTGAGTAAAAAAACTTGTAAAACAAAGTAAACAAAAAAAAAATCCAGATGGGTTAACTAGTTTTAGTATCGTAAACCAAAAGACATTCGTTGAAAATCATAAAGGATATTCAAATGTTGTAGGGTCAGACGGTATATCTCGTAAAAATAGTTAAGGTGCGTACAAGTTAGCCAGAACAATCATAGATATAAAAAAAAAAAAAAAAAAAGGAAAAAGAGTGGATGTCATATGTGTGATAACAACAAACTTGATTAATGAATAGTAATACCGATAAGAGATAGACGTACGCAGTGTCACACTAGATTATGTGGACAAGCTAAAAGCGAGACAATCTTGTTGAGATATGCCTTAAGCTTTGATAACCTACAATTACTTAGTTAGGGGTCACATTATCTAGTTAGCGAGTGAGAATCTAGCTACCCAATCAACTAGCGAGGTATCGCTATTCTATCAGCGAACGAGTGTCCAAGAGCGATGCTCTAGTAATGTCCCTGAAATCTACATAAAATATTTAATTCAATTTTTGTTTTAGTACTTAAACTTTTATGTATTTAAATCATATTTGTATTAAAATTTTATGAGAGTGCACTATATAAAATTTCTTAAAAGTCTAGCCTCAATTTGACCTACGATTAAAATGTTTTTTACTCTCATTTTCGTTAATAAAATTATTTTTCTCCTCTCCTCTACTCTTAGACATGACTAACACATCATTAGTGAACTACGTAAATTTTTAAATTTTTGTCTTATATTTTGATTGTTGTTGTGATTTCATAATTAATCAAGAATTAGAGATATATGTTATTGTTACCTATTAACTACGTAAGAATCTAAATTAGACGCATCATTGGTAACGTAGTAAATCTTCAAATTATTTTATTCTCATAAAGTAATTTAACATCTATCATCTCAAATACGACGATTATTTCATCAGACAAAAGTAAATAAATTTGAAAATTTTGTGAGAGTATAGGACGAACGATCCATGAAGCATCATGAAACGGAGAAAGAGAAATGGCTACGAAACTTCTGAATGAACCACTTTCCATAATGCTGGATATTTATCGAATTAAAACGAAAAAAATAAATAAATTAAAAACTAGAGGTTGAGGTTTGACGAGTTGTTTGACGAAAATGTATAAATATAGTTTTTTTTTTTTTTTTTTCTGTAATTCGTATAAATGGATTTATTTGAATTAAATGTTTTGCATGTGGCAGGGAAAGCAACGGCTGTCTAATCTCATTTTTAGAATTGCCCAACATGTCGACCTCCTTTGCCCCATTTTTCACTTCTAACTGATTAATTCCTTTATATCCAAAATTATTTTCATTAATGAAAACAAAAATATGAGTTTAATTTTTTTTTATTCTACAACCTTAGGAATAGGGAAAGAGATTCGAACGTATAGCTTAGTTATTACTAGATGTATATGTTAAATTATGCTATTTTTGGCAAGAAAAGTACAAGATAATTATGATTAAAACCTACTATTAAAAAAAGAACTGGAATGTTGGTGAAAATTTAGATAAGTTAAAAAAGATTGAAAATTTAGGTAATAGAAAGAGATTGGGTACAAAATGGAATTTGAAGATTGTGATTTCAAGGATAAATTGGAATATATACTTACGGTTGTCTCATGATTATTATTTTCCAATAACTCACAGTGGAAGAATCTTCATAAGACTTAAAAAGTTGAAGTTAAAATTGCAGTCTTAAAAAAAAAAAAAAAATGCAAGAAATTAAAATTTTAGATTAATTTTTTTGTTCCCATTTTATTTTTCTTCATATCTTTTGTTGTTCTCAAATAAAAATGCAGCCTCTCTTGATAAAGGTAAAGAATAAAGAAAAGGGGTTATTTTTGTAATAATATTTGTTCCCTTTCTTTTTAATTGACCTTTTTTTTTCCTCTTTAGTAAAATAGGTAACTTTTTCTTCTGCCTTGCCTATGCTGGCCACTACTAAATTAATAAATTTTATTTTTTCTATTTCTTCCTAACTTTCTTTTTTTCTTTAAAAAAGAGGAAACAAAGGGAATGAAAAGATACTGCTTTATTACAAGGGACTTTGGGGGTGGGTTTTTGCCATTAATAAATCAAACAAAACTTATTTGCAATTCCATAAGTTGTTTCACCTTTGTTGGCTATAAGCAGAACTGCCATTAATTGTTTGAAAGCTTAATAAAAATAAATAAAATGAAAATAAAAATGATTTTTGTGGCAAAGCAAGAATGAAGAGCAGCCATCAAATTTAATTTTATGCCTTTACACCTGTGTGGAGGGTGAGCCAA
Source organism: Sechiopsis laciniata (assembly GCA_037833695.1). NCBI lineage: Eukaryota > Viridiplantae > Streptophyta > Magnoliopsida > Cucurbitales > Cucurbitaceae > Sechiopsis > Sechiopsis laciniata. The sequence continues at coordinate 4,334,486 of JBBMKA010000021.1, read as the reverse complement.
AAGCTTGGCAATTGCTCAATACACAGGATTCTAAAGAGTGAGAGTCATGGAAATTTAATTTTGAATTAGATTTTGGTCAATTTTGAAGGTTGGAATTGATTTGACTTGTCATTTATTTAGGGTTTGCAGTTAGGTTTGGGCAGACTAAAAGCTTGATCCATCAATTTGATATCAAGAAAATATCACTTCATATAAAATCTCTCCATGTTTTTTAAATCTTGAAATGAATGGTTTGTAATGGGGTTTGAGGAAACTTTCAATGTTGTTAATAGTATTTTATACATTATGTATGTATTGAGTGTAGATATTTTATGTTTCTTGTGCTCTTTGTTAGGATACCATATTTAAAAAAGTGAAAATCTCATAACAATATACAAGAATGATAATAATTGTAAGTTCGTTTGGAATAAATTTTGAATGGATAATAATTTTCTTTTTCTTCTTTTGTGATATATTTTGTAACATATGATTGAGAAGAATATTAGATGGGGCTTATAAGAAGGATTTTATTTTTAGGACGTATCGAAAGAAGGGGACAACAAACTCTACACAAAAGATATCACTGCTCTCAAATAAATGAGAAACAAATATCGATTCTTGGGATCTAACCTGTAATCATAGCATTGAACTGATTTATAATAAAATCATGAAACTAATACGACACTGACCCATTCAATTTATAAGAAGCATTTACTTAGTGACTTTTCTTCTTAATTAAAAACACTACTTTTTATTAGTGCAAAATACACTTTATATATCAACATGCACCAAATTTGGATAGTGTTTTTTCTGCCCCTCATAGCCTTTCATTATCCAAATGAGAGTTTATATTATAACCGCTTATAATTTTTTAATTTAAACAACATTTTTATATACATCAAATCTTTCCTAATGAGTTAGAACTCTTCGCATCATTATTGTTGGGTTTTGGCAAAATATTACAATTGAATTTGTCCCACATCGAAAAGATGCAAGGTAGTGGTATGCTCCAAGCACTATAAAAGGAGCATAAGGTTTTGGTTTTAAAGCATTCGAGTCAGAAGCACTTTAAGCCTAGTGTACTGACTCTAGTTAAATTCATTTTGTATTCTCTTGAAAAGAGTGAGGCAAAAAGTGTGAGTAGTATAAGTTTTGAAGAGAGTGTTTTTGTAATTGGGGTCGAGGAGAGAATTCTGTATGATTGTTGCAATTTTTTCATATAGTGAAAGTTCTTTCTATCCGTGGTTTTTTCTGTTCTCTATTTTGTTGTTTCATTTTAATTTATCAATATTTTTCTGCTTATTCTTACTGGTATTAGGGAAGGTTTTTCCCAACAACTATTCCTCATTTTCATAAAAGAGACCGTTAAATTATATCTTGTCAGTTGTCATGATTTATCTTTTGGTCCTATCATTTTATATTCATCAAATCTTTACTAAGACATATCTTGTCATGATTTATCTTTTGATGTCAAAGTTCGAATCCGATCGTAACAAAAAGTAAACCAAAACAGGTATTTCAATTCACAAATTTGGATAAATTTCAAGATAGTCTTTCCTATATGGCGCCATCTTGAGATGGCATGTTGAAGATACTCACCTTGTGGCAAATGTCCCACATTGAAATTGTGATGAGTCTTCAACAAATTTATAAGAAATATGAGTTACTACTCTCATTGCCAATTGGTTTTGAGGTGGAACCCCATATTCTCTTATAGTAAGGTAATTAAGACCACATTTTGTTGTTCTTTAACTTTTTTTTTTTTTTTTTTTGAAAATTTGAGCTTCGCTCTCTTAAACCCAGAGACCATTGGCCCATCCTTTGACTTTGGCACCTGGATACTTCAGAAGATATTCTTGTTTAAACGCTCCACAGCAGCCTTGAATCAGAGATCTCTAAAAAAAGTATGTCTTGGAATTCATAGCCTCAACCGTTGGACTACCCTTCGTGGACGATTGTTTTCTTCTTAAAAAAATAATAATAATAATAAATAAATATAGCTCAAATTAAATTATATAGACATGAAAAGATAGTTCATATCAAAACGTGACCTAAACTTTTCTTTTTTCTAAAGCCTCAATCCAAACATACCTTACAGATCGTACTATCATAATTTCTTATTGACCCATATGAATCTATCCTATTTAACCAATGGTATGATGAGTGTGCTTAATTCTACGCTAATTTTCTTAAATGTTGATAACTGAACTTCAAATTTCTTTCCACCAAAACAACAAAGAATACATTAGAATTAATCTTTGCTTATCAAATCCAGTGTCCAACACTATTCTTGTAATATTTATTATATAGTACCTTCTTTAGCATCTAAATCAAGAATCACACCCCACTAAAGAAAAAAAAAGAGGTCCAAAAGGAAGAACCCAAGAAAAAATGAGGATAAATATATGCAGATTTAAGAGACAAAACACACATGGAAAGATGAGAAAGCATGTGTTGTTGGAATATATACAATAGTTAAACAAAAAACAACAACTTACAACTGTGTCCTTTATCGCCCACTTAAAAAGAAAAATCATTATCATAATTAGTTTTATTTGAAAAAAAAAAGCACTTCAATATTGGTGGAACTTAAATATTACACTAAGACCAGCTAGCTGCATTGTTATGGAAATGAGGCTTTATGGGATGTGTCAAAGTGTTTGGTTATTCATAGATAACAATACAGAAACAGCAAATTAAAACAAAAGGATTTTATGAGAATAAGGATTTTTTTTTTTTTTTTTTTAATTTATTTTCCAAGTCAGAAATTAAAGTCGGTGTTCCTACCATTTCTTCTGGTTGTGTCTGTGTCTTGTTATGTAGGAAACAAGCTTAAAGCAGAAGATGATTAAATATGTACCGACATTGAGAACCAGAATCAACTGTTTTTAATTGCTTACTTTAATAAAGTTTCAACAACAGCACTCTAGTGTTTGTTATGTTTGCTTTTGTTTTTCCACAACCACCCTATTTAACTTAACCCAACAAAAAAAAAAAGAAAAAAAAGTACTGTATAAGAAGTAGGTATGGTGACCGACGTTGGGTTTGTTCGTCCAAGTCATGGTTAAGAAAGAATAGGATTATACATTTTCTTATGAAACTCTAGTAAATTGGAATTAAAATTCCTAACTCATTTATAAGACTAAAACTTTCAATTCATTTATGTATTATGTGTGTTTAGGGAATAGGTGCTTTTGCCTAGTTAGTATAGGTAAATATTTTGTTCATTTAGAGGGCAACAAAATATCATAAACGAATGAACTAAACAATTGACTACATATTCAAGCTTCTAGATAATTTTGTTATGATTAAATGAGTGATTTATTAGTTAAACGATCAAATATGATTAGTTAGGTAACATGTCATCATGAACAATGAATATGATAAATTGCTTAAATAATTAAGAGGACCACATAACTGAGAATTATAATATATTAATTTTTTACCAGTTGTCTTGTCAATTAGATGTAGCAATATTATGGTTTCAAAAAAAAAAAATGATGTAGCAATATTACATAATCATCTCATCAAAATAATTGAAGTATGTATAAACTTATTCAAACTCTTATTAAAAAAATCAAAATCAAAATAAATATTTTTCTTCTTCGCATCAAAATCTTTGGTCTTTATTTTAATTCAACAATATAGGAATTTTGAAGTAAAGAATTGAAACTTATAATTTCTTAGTTATTAAATCTTGCAAGATCTCACACGAGCTATAATAAAAATAACAAGTGGTCGAGTTAAAATGTCTACTTTCGACCTTACTTATTGTGAAGAGTTACAATCTTTCAATTTTGAGAATTAACTTAATCATCTAAAAGGCACAATAAATCTCAAAATCCAATTGTGCAGGAGAAATCCCCTTTAAATAATAACCGATAATGCAACCCTGAAAGAGTTAAAGTTTTACTTGGAAATTACAATCTATATATCAAGGAGAAAAAATGAACTATGTTCCTATTTTTAAGATTTCAAACTCACCTAATTAATGAGATTAGCTAGAAAGTTCTAAACACATATTTTATATACAAAAATACAAAGAAAACACAATGCTTAAATTCAAATATGAAATTTCATTCAATTTAAACTTCTCTTCCATTTACATAATGATATCTCTATGTATACCAATTGAATACACACTAATCAATGACAACCTTTCACTAATGCAGTAAAAATTCGGTTCTAACACTTTAAATCTATATACATGAACCATATTAGATGTAAATAGATTATGTACATAATGCATAAATTATGTGAATTAATCTGAATTTAGAAATTCATTTATATTGTGCATTTTAGATGAATATATACCCATTTTAGCTTAACCATATTTGTATCCTTATCAAGCTATGCTCTTATTGGCCCTTATTATTATTATTGTATACATATTCCTAAGACTTTTTTATGTGTGCATCACCAGCTTTGAAAGTGCTTCTCCAAGTTCCCTGAATTTTTCTCTAATTTTCAAAATGTATCATCAATGACATTGCACCAAACACATCTTTCTTTCACGACAAAGTCCCCACTTTTCTTTGGTTACATAGTCCCTTCAACCATATTTTCATATTCTTTCAATAATTATACCTCTTAAAACACTATTATATATAATGTTTTTAGTAAAAGTTAATATTAAGCCTTCATGTACTCAAAACGTTATGTCTTATCTTTAAATTCATCCACAATGATTGAATTGAATGTTCATTGTTGAGATCAAGTTGGAAAATATAGTTTAAATGATCAAGTGAATGTTTTTTTCTTTCTTTTCACTTATGATTGTGAATAAGTTTATTCAAGTTAAAAAAAAAGAAAAACCCCGATTATATTATATAATCATGTTTGCATTTTAAAATAATTCTTTTTAAAAAGTGTTATATATTTTAAATTAATGTTCATTATCTGTGACATATAATATTGGAAAGCAAGCTACCAACTTGAATATTTGAAAGAAAAATGTCCCAAGGCATAAGTGGGTGTACCTATTTAATCATTCCTTTCAATTTTAAAATTATAAGGCTAGTTGACTTGGTACAAAGATCACTTCAATCGAGGAAAGCAGAGAAGTAACTACATGATATTAATATCTAGTAGTAACCTAAGTTTTGATGATTAAATACAATACGTAGATCTTCAAAATTTATAGGAAAACTATTTCTTCATTGGTAAGTACGACAATGTTTTAACATTATATTATTGGTGTTTATACTTTTAATTTTGTCAAAAACAAGTTTAGCTTCAATAATATTATTATGTGGTCTAGAAATTAAAAGCTCTTATAAATTCGGAACTTTGAGTTTCTATTTTTATTTTTTTTTAGTATAAATTAGGAGAGAATCATAAATTCTATGAAAGCCTTTTGAGAATTACAACATAAGAGAGGTTGAAGAAGCCACTGATATTCGAAAAGTGTATTGAAGAAGAAGATAAAAGTATGGAGGTCTACATTGTAGCAATACATCATTTACATATTATGTATATATACTAACTTAGATTCTAACCTAAGTTCAATGGATCTTACATCAATACTCTAACACCCTACGTAAAAGATATTAGTGTTTTCAAATAAGATTAACGACAAATATTAATTTTCAAGATTAAACTCGTGGTCGTAAAGTTGAATTGGATTACCACCAAATAATCAAGCCAACACTCACGTACTCCTTTGATCAATTTCTAAAATTATTGAATTAAAAAAAACACAAAATTGATTTCAATAATCTTTGTGATTATTAGAAATTAAATACAATAAAATAAGAAAATTTTCATAAATAATATATAAATAAAAAATTATGAAAATTTTAGTCCTAATTGAAATATTCGAGAAAAATGATTCAAATAATTAAATTGATGATTTTAATCAAATTTATAAAAATTAAAAAAAAAAAAAATCAATCAATTAAGTAAAAATGATGATTAGATTCAAACTGATTAAAAAAAAAAAGAATAATAATAATAATAACTATATACCTAAAAAAAATTTTAAAAATTATTATAATTAAAATAAAATAATATGTTTTTTTTTTTTGAAAAATATAAAATAATAGAATTTATTAATATCGACAATTTAATAGGATGTAGGGAAACATGCTTGAAACAAATGGGCATGGAAAGACCGCGTGGCAGATTGGTAAAAGCGTGTGGCAAAGGGAGGGCGATGTGCGGGGCCGGGGCAGGTTCGCATGTGTGGCGGTCAGAGAGTGGGTCCCAGCAAGAATCAGGGAAGCTACACGGGAGGTACGATGCGACCCCACCGCATGATATAAAATCTCCTACCATTGCAAATTACAATTAGAGATCTCTACCGGGTGGGGCGGGGTGGGGTCGGGGTCCCCGTCACCTAATTTAATTCTCATTCTCGAAAAAATTCTCGTTTTTTTATTGGGGATCGGGGCGGAGATTTCTCGTAGAAATTCTTTCTTTACATTTTTAAATATTTTTTTGGACAATATTTTGAAATAATTAGATTTTCTTAGAAAATATCTATAAATTTCAACTAGAATGTTAATTATTAAAGAAAAATATTCATGTGAATAGATAATTTCATCAACAAATATATTTTTATTTGAAAATTAAAGGGGTAAAGTATAAAAAAAAAAAATGTAAAGGGGGTGGAGATTGGGAAATACATTCTCTGTCCCCAATTAGCCCACTGTTCCCTCGTCCCCGTTCTCCGTAGGAAAATAGACATCTCTAATTACAATTTGTGACTTGGACTCGGACTTGCTTGTTGTCCTCATACGCGTGCGACACGTCACGTTCCTATATCAAAACCAATCCCTAATTCCGCGTTTTATTTTTGCGGGGTTTAAGGTTATTTGTTGGGCTCTCGGCCCAGCCCAGCCGGCCCACTTTCTTGATTTCTCTTTTGCGCGTTAATAAGTTCATCATTTTAGTTTGATGATTGATGAAACTGTGCCGCCAAGTGTTGTAATTCAATTGTTTCTGCTCTATACTTTATGTTAGCACACACGTTTTTCTCTGTGCCTAACTTATCTTGTTTTAATGTAATGAATTACTTATTTTTTCTATTTATGTTAGAACTAGAGTATATCATATAGCCAGTTACTTTTTTATTTATTATTGTCTCACGTTGAAAAGATGAAGAGTTTTCAACATATTTATAACAAACATAGTTAGCTACTTTATGTTAATTGATTTTAAGGTGAAATTTCATATTACATTCATCTCGAACTCTTTGTGCAAATTAATTTTTTTTCTTAATACCTATAATTGTCTGAGCCAACTTATGCGCACATAAACTAATGTCACAAGATATACGGTTCGACTTTCTAATATTTGAATGTCAAAAAACTTTAGGAAATTAATTTATAGGTGGTAGGTGATAACCATAAATTGAATCCATCAACTCTTAATTCTTCAAAACTCTCTTGACTACCAGGTCACTCAATGATAGTTGATTAAAATACCATTTGAGTCTTCAAATTTTGAGTTTTGTTCCATTTTGGTCTATATACTTTCAAATATTCAATTTTAATCATTTGTCTTTCAAATATCTAATCTCCCTAAACTTTCAATAAAGTTTAAAATTGGTTAACACGATAAATGTATAATTAATACTAATAGAAATATGTTCAATAACGTAAATATCGAACAAAGGTAAAATGTGAACATATTTTTAAAGTTTATTAAGAAAGATGATAATTCTTAAAAATAAAAATCCATTGAACACTAATTTTATGTTTAAAGAAAAATATTGGTGACTTCAATTGATAGAGATCAGAACCAAAATAAACAATTATTTAAAAGTGTATAAATTAAAATCGAACATTTCAAACTTCATGAACTAAAATGGAACTAAACTTATTTTAGAGATCAAAATGTTATTTTAACTATTATTATTATTATTTACTAATTTCGAAATTCCATTGCGTGATTGGGCTGGGCCTCAACAAATTACAGCCCAAACGATGTCGGTTTCGGAAAGGGAGAAACAGACCTGCCAGTTGTCATTATGTAATGGAGAATGAAGTGGTAGCACAACTCATACGTCAATTATGTTCTAAAGATTCCCATGAATTTGATGTTGCCGCCGCCATATTAGCCAATTGGAATTCTCCACGATGACTTCCAATTTATTAACGACAAAAGATTAAATTCTAATTTTTAAAATTATATATAACGTAATACAAAAATCTAAACTTTTACCTAGCTCGATAATTCTAATCCATGCTATATATTTTAACCGGATAATAAATAATATTTTATGTCGATTTACACAAATTTACAACTTTTGAAAAACAATTTTATCTCCCTCAATAATCTAAGTACAAGCTACATAAATCCAAACATATAAACGAAAGCGAGAGGGACCCTGAAATTAATTGAGATAAAAATGAGGTAGGGTTCTAGCTTTAATGGCAAAGTTTTGAAAAGAAGAAAAATTATGAGCTTAGTTTGACTTGAAAAATAAATAGGGGAGAGACGAGGGGCATATAAGTAATTGGGAAAGAAAATTTGGAAACAGTGAAAAGAAAAACGTTTGATAATGATAATGATAAGGGAAGAAGTTATTGACTAAAACACTCAAAGCAAAGGGTGTCTTCATGATAGCCCCACCCACGGTACCATTGTCTCAACTTCTACCAACATTTCGAATATTTTGTTATGGTGCGTCTAGATTCTTTCTTATTTAATTTTTCATCCCTACACATTTCATTTATTATTTCCTTCAATATTCAATTAACCCACTAACTCCACTTCATCCTTTCATTTCTACCTTCAATATTCATTTGTTTTTATGGAAACGATGTTCTCCTGCAACCTAATCACCTTAGCAATTGGCCAGCCTTCACCACTTTTAAGAATGAAGACTGTTCCCAACAAATCAACACTAGTCTTTTCAACATGTTTTGTCCTCACTCACATGCATTCACATACATCCTAGTTTCCTAGGAGGTCATTCAACCTAAGACCACTCCAAGCTAAGCACGCTTAACTGTAAAGTTCCTACAAATTTTTTTAACATTCAAATGTTGTAGGACCAGACGATATGTTCTGTGACATTACTCGAGGTGTGCACAAATTGACCAAGACAATCACGGATATAAAAAAAAAAAAAAGAGAAATGAATAAAGTTGAATAGGAAAGAAGGGAATAATAACCTTCATATTATAAGAATAACCAAAAGGAGGCAAAAGAAGATAATTAGGTAATGTAAGATACAAAAAAATGTGTGTGTGTGTGTGTTTAGGGTAATGTTGAAAGAAGACGTACACGTGTGGGTTAGGAAAGTATTGAGATCAGAGATTTATTAGAGAAAAGAAACATGGTGGGAAGATATATATAAGTAGACTTATAGGGGTATTTGAGGAGTTTTAAATTTGAGAGAGGGACTGGCTGACAAATTAGCTAGGCTACCCTTTACTTCTATGTTTCCTTTTCTCTCTCTTCTTAGATGTGACCTGTTTCTCTCTCTCTCAACCCTAAACTTCCTACCCCTTCTTTAAATCCATATCTATTTCTCTAATTCATATTAATTCCCTAATGTCTTATGTTTTTGCTTCCAACTCTTCTCCAATGCATCAAACGCGTTTCTCATAAATTATATTTATGACCCATCAAAATGAATATGTTTTGAATTTGTGTAAATATTTTCTCTATAGCTATCAAAATAGTTGCTTTTAAAGGTTAGACTATTTTACAATTACTTGGTTTTTTATTTTTTATTTTTGAAATTTAAGCTTATTTTTATTCAAATTTTTTATATTGTGTTTTATGTTTCTTATGATGTATCCATATTTCTTAAAAAAAGTACGTGAATGCTAACCAAATTTAAAAAATAAAAATAAGATTTTGGAAGTTTTTTTTTTTTAATTAAATTTTGATTTGATTTTTAAAAATAGAGGTAAAAAGTAGACATCCAAATAAGATAGTTATTGCAAATTTAAAAATTAGAAATTAAAAACAAAATAGTCATCTAACCGAGTCTAAATTATACTTAATTATCATCTAAATTTTGAGTAGGTTCTATTTATGCACACCCAAAATGAGTATAGTTTAATTGAGTTGGTTCTATTTATGTATTATGACTTTCAAGTCCAATGTTTGATCTTCATACCTTCCATCCATTGTAAAAAAAAAAAGGCATCATTTATGTCTTTGGGCTTTAATTTTCTTTTTCGTTTTTACCATTGAATTTTAAAACGAAAAACATTATACATGTAACAATTGGAAAATTTATTTCAGAAAAAAAATGTAAAAATTGAAAGATATACTCGACATCATTTAAATATTATTCGCATAAATTGACGTGGCATTGTTAGAAAGCATACTTGATATTATCTATAAGTTCAAAAGTGAAAATTAAAATTTTCGAAGTCTTGGTCCAGGGCCCTACATGTAACACGTATAATTTGGCTATTTTATTATAAAGTATATGAACCACAAATACAGTTATTTTGAAAGTAAGAAGATTATTGCCCCACATAGAGAGGACAAGTAATCTAACGATTTTATTGTTTGATGGTAATCTAGTTCAACATTACAATCATGATTTTGATTTCGAAAATCGATATTTGACGCTCATTTATTTGAATGTTGTAGCACCTTCTTTGTAGGGGTTGTGGTCCCCCTTCTCTAATTTGTATTCTAAAAAAAAAAAAAGAAATCCCCAAGAAGTAGTTTCATTGATAGACATTTAGAGGATCTCCAAAATATGTTCTATTAGAAGACGTTAGGTTTGAAACATTCACAAAGTTATGAAGTAGAGAAGAACTTCAGAACACACATTGAAAGATCACAATGAAGGAGATTTCATTCAGATTAAAGAACAACTAAACTTTTATTCGCATATGGTTTAGAAGAGAATTAACAACTATAACAAATATACTAAACAAACTTCTATATTGTTACATTTATTTAACCACTCATTCACAATCAGCATCTAATCAGACAATGAACTAGCGATGAGTTCTCTTGATCAGCAGCTGAGTCAGCTTTTAATGAACTCTCTTGATAGAAACTCACATGAATGATCATAATTGTAAAATCTCTTATTATTTTTTCAATCGGATACAAATACAAGTGCTCCTAGATATATAAAGAAGCAAACTGTTAAACTAAATGATTGTCTACAACTTTTGTTTTTAGATATAAAAAAAGTCATAGAATCAAAAAAAAAAAACACTTTGTTAAAATATATGGACAAGAATAAAAGTAATATGACATAATCAATATGAATATATTTCAACTAAATGTAAAACATGTGTAGTCAACCAACCAGTAAGCAATTCGAATTTAAACCCTACGTATTAAAATAGAATTCACATCATTAAGTTGTTGATTATGGTAAATATAAAAATTAGAGGGTATACATTAGAGTTAGGGTGGAGTGTCTTTATGCGATTAATGGTTGACTAATAGAAGGGAAGAAAAGATATGATGATTGGGGGCAAAACCATGTTACTAGCTTCCTCCAAATCCAACCACAAGTAGTTGCCCAAATTAAAATCATATGGCTCTTAAGGGCAGTCCAAGATCAACGCCCTATACTTCACCACGTGGCAAGATCCCATTAGAGAGGAGCTTGATAAGACATGCACATGCAACCACACTACACAAACTTCCACGCACCTTAATAATATTGCTCTGCCTATATTATTATAATTTCCCTCCCACCCAAATTTGCAAAATTATCACAACACACACGCTCAACAACAAGAAAGTGGCAACAGCACAAAAAAGCTCTCAACTTTTCTCTTGGTTTTGTTCAAGCTGGTCGTGGCTGGATTTAAGAAGAATTTTTCATGGAGGTTAGCCGCAAAATGGTGAATATGCTCGAAACCGATCTCTGTCTCGGTCTGCCTGGCGGTGGTGCTGCCGAGCCGGAGACTCCGAAAGCTAATGGAAAGAGAGGATTCTCTGAGACTGTTGATCTCAAACTCAATTTCCAGTCTCAGCCTGGAGTCACCGTGGATCTGGCTCCACAGAATTTGAAGAATAATATTAATACTTCAACTGATGAGGAGAATCTTAGCTCCAAGGATCCTGCTAAGCCACCTGCCAAGTAAGTTCGATCGATACCATATTTAATTATTATGTTACTAAAAAGTTTAAGTTGATAGGTTGGAATATATTTTAGTAAAAATAATTTGAATTTGATGGTGAGTGCAAATATTTTAGGGCACAAGTTGTGGGGTGGCCTCCGGTTCGATCCTACCGTAAGAATGCGATGTCTCAAAAGAACCCCGATGGCGGAGAGAAGGGCGGAAGCAGCGGTGGCTCGGCCGTGTTCGTCAAAGTTTGTATGGATGGCGCACCCTATCTCCGAAAGGTGGACCTGAAAATGTACCAAAGCTACCAAGAACTCTCCAACGCCTTAGCCAAGATGTTCAGCTCCTTCACCATGGCTGGTTAGTTATAATTTACTCTTAACATAGTAACAAACTACATGTACTAATGAATTGAATTAAATTCACAAGACTTAGATAGTTGGAAGGTATTTTTGTGTAATTTTCTCAATATTAAATATACCGTTTATGAATTTAAGGAGGGTTTATAAATATTATTTTAGAATAATTAATTTAAACTTCTCTGACATAAAATATAATAATTTCCATATTGGGTAATTTTAATTGGTTTATTATTTTCAACCATATGTAGAAATTTGTGTAATAAATTAGGTTAGATCTAGAACACAAAATCCTTGATGCCAGAATATGTGGGATCATGTGGAATCATTAACAAAGGCACATTACAGCCTAGCTTATAGGCTTTTATTTATTCCTTAAATAATTATTCTATGTTTGAATTAAATAATTAAATTAAGCAAGTGTTATTCATTTCTTTTGGGTGTTAAATGATAATGTTTAATAATAAAATTGTAAAGGTAAATATGGGGCCCAAGGAATGATAGACTTCATGAATGAGAGCAAGTTGATGGATCTTCTGAACAGCTCTGAATATGTGCCAAGCTATGAAGATAAGGATGGTGATTGGATGCTGGTGGGAGATGTACCTTGGGAGTAAGTTCTTATTTCAACCAAAGCCTTACTTATCTCCACAACCAAACAACACCAATTAATTTTCACATCAATTGATCATCCTAATTTCTATTTCCCACTTGTGTATTATTTAGGATGTTTGTTGATTCATGCAAGCGCTTGAGGATAATGAAGGGATCAGAAGCCATTGGACTCGGTATGTGTATTATTTTCACAATCTTATTTTAAATTTAATTATATGATCTAAATCTAATCATATAATTTGTTTGACATCATTCTGAAAATAATATATTTTCGATCACCCGTTTTAGACAAATAACTAATATAGTAAGAAATTTGAGATGGGTCCATACATATCAACGATTCTTTTAAAAGCGTTATTTAATGAAAGTACATCTAAATCCCAAAGGAAGTGTTTGGATGGGTTTTGGATGATGAGTTAGTTCGAAGAATTATTTTGAGTAGTTATAAATTGAAAGTTGCAGCAAAAAACTCATTAAGATGTGATTTTTTTTTTTGTAGAGGAATTAGAGGCGATAGATTGTTTGGATGTGGATTTAAAATGAGTAGTTATTTTGAATAATTAAAAAAAGATTAAAAATGAGTGGTTACAAAAGAGTTATTTTGAATAGTTAGAAATGAGTGATTAAAAATGAGAAGTTATTTTGAATAGTTAGAAATGAAGGATTAAAAATGAGTGGTTAAGAAATGAAGAGTTATTTTTGGCAATAAAAATGAAGAGTTGTTTTGAGTAGTTACTTTAACTCGTTTGAATGTATTTTTTTGAAAAGTGGTTAGTAAATACTCATTTTAAATCCTCTATAAATTCAACAAACAAACACCTCAAAAGAAAACTCATATAATATATTAGACAAAAAATCACATCAGTTGCAAAATAGCTAATTTCCACACATATATTTCCCAACAATTATAACTAACAAGGACAAATTTTTAAATTTTATCAAATCATAAGAACTAAATTCTAATTTTTAAAATCATATGGAGCAAATTTTAATTTTCTTAAAATCATAAAAACTATTCTAGTGTTTGAAACCATAATGACTAAACTCTAACTTTCTTGGAAATATAAAGACCAAATTTATTATTTACTAGTAAAAGTAATACAATTTGAAAGATAAAAAGAGAAAAAGAAAGAAGTTTTGCTTTTCAAGCCCTAAAGTTAGATTGAATTATTTTGCAGCCCCTAGAGCAATGGAAAAATGCAAAAGCAGAAGCTGAAAGAGGTGTTTTTTGGAAGGTGGTGGATGGCTTCATGATTTGGTCGACCCTTAAGCAAGAAAGAAAGAGGCAACACATATGGATCTCGTTTGATTTGATTGCAATATCTGTATTTTATTTTTCTACTTTTGCTTTTTTTAATTTTAATTTTAATGTTATGATTCGTATATAGATATTAAAAGAGATTTGGGACATTAATTAATTTGTAATAGGCAACAAGGATAATAAACTCTCTCTCATATCCTGTCTGGCTGTTTGTTTGTTGTTGATTTGCTTTAAATGTGTTTGTTTAATCACAAAATGAACTATAATGGGCTTTGCTTTTAAATATGCCTTTTCTCTCTTGTTATTTACATGTTTAATTTTAGTTTAGTTTTGTGTTGGTTGTTAGTTTTATTTTGATTCCCTTTAACTGGTATTGTTATAGTTAATTATGCCTATAAACAAGACCCAATTGTTCATTTCTTTATTTCTGATATTAATTAATTATTGCATATTGTGTAATGATTTAAGGATATGGAAGCAACTATGGGTTTTTTTTTTAATTAAAAAGAATAAAATATATTATTATTTTTCTTTGGGGGAACATGAGCATGTGGATGCTTATGAAGATGTTTGATATTTTATATGTTAATTATAAGTTGAATGTTCTGGCCTGCCCAAGACTAACCCAACAACTAGAGGTAAAAGGGTAAATTCACCACACAAATGGTATTTGGGTCACTAATTAATGCCAATTCATATGATTGAGGGAAAAAGGAGAAAACTCCTCAACATTTATGAGTATTTCATATTACCATAAAAGTAAATATAAATATCTTTCTTGTTTCTACACTTAATTAATACAAGCAAGTAGTTCAGCTACTTCAATATATATCTAATGATCAAGAGTTTACGGGTTTGAATTAAAAAAAAATACGCAAGTGACGACAAATCCTACATTCAAGGTAAGTGTAAAATTAATTAATGTCTTAAAGTTTTTTTTTTCAAACTCAACAACACATTTATATATGCGAAATTTAAATTAATAAATTATTGTTGACAATAATATTTTAAGTGTTTTGATAAAAATAGTTATGTGGGCTTAATTAATGCAATAGTATAATTAATAGTGTAAAGATATAAAGGTGGGAGTGGAAGTGTTATCTTAACCAGGTTCTTATTGGAAATTTGGAATAGATGATTAGATGTGAACTCTTATAAATTATTAATTAATAGTGTGTGGGAAAATAATGTTTTAGTGATTTACACATCACAACTTCTTAATATATTGTTCTTTATTATATATTATGGATAGTATGAAAAAGAAATTGTTCTAGAAGCTTTTCTTTTAAAAAAAAAAAAAAAAAAAAAGATAGCAAAATGAATTTGGTTACTCTTTAAAAGAAAAAAAAAAAAAAAAAAATGAAAGGACGTCTTTCTACATATAAGAAAACTTTTAGAAGAAGCATTTTTTAAAAAAATTTCTTAAATTTCAAAATTACATTTGAGAAAAAAAAACATGTTGTAAATGACAAATTCTAGTATCGTAAATTAATTTTGATAAATTTTTAAAAATTATTTCAATCTTAAAAAAAAATGATATAATACAAGGACTTTCCAAATAGTTACCCAAAAATTATTTCATACTTTCATTGTTTTCAATGATTTTTACTTTTTTTTTTTTATAATTAATTTAACTA
The DNA here is from genome assembly GCA_037833695.1 of Sechiopsis laciniata. NCBI lineage: Eukaryota > Viridiplantae > Streptophyta > Magnoliopsida > Cucurbitales > Cucurbitaceae > Sechiopsis > Sechiopsis laciniata. The sequence continues at coordinate 4,318,624 of JBBMKA010000021.1, read as the reverse complement.
AATTGAAGTATGTATTTCATTTGATTGAAACCATCAATTTATTGACTGGAATGTCACATGTGAATGAAATGTCTATTTCTCGTTTTTGTTATATTTGATTTTTTTATTAAAATTTTAATATTTATAGATTTTTTTTATTCATGAAAAATTCTCTTTGAATAATCTAAATAAACATCATGAAAATAGAGAAAATAATTTAAATGGTAAAAAAAACACTTTTCGATTTTAAAAGAATTATTGTAAACTCACTCTGAGAGTCCAAATAATCGTTTTTGAGTAATTTAAATGGAACAATGAGATTTTTTAAAACCATAAATCAATGAGATATTTCTGATCTTATATATGACTTGGTTTTTCAAGTTTGGAAATGTATTCGTAAACCTATATTTACGATATTGATAAGTATGGGTGCTTAGGATATTATTGACCAATAAGAAAAGGGATTTTAAAAAAATGAAAAAAGGGGAAAAAAAAATCCATGTTTGAATGCTTCCTTCAATTTCTCAAATTTCTTGGATCCGACGCTCTCCATATATATTAATATAATAAATAGACTGAAATATTGCGTATGTTCGATGAAAAAAGATAATTAAGGTACATTTAAATGATTTAGACAAGTGGAGGAAATATTTTTTCTAAATTTTATCACAATTTTATGTCACATGCAGAAAGAATATGCAATGTACATATCACTCTAGATACATAACTCAGAGATATGTTACAAAATACGAACTTGTTTTACATATAAAACATTTTATATGCCATAAAGATTAATAGATTTTTTTTTAGCAAATAAAGATTAATAATTTATGTTAAAGTTTTTACATATTTTTAGTTTTTTTTATCTCCCTTGTCTTCTGCCAAAGAAATTGAATCATGTCTGGCATTACAGTGTTTTATTTATTTTCTTTCCTTAAAATAAATGTTGGAACTTGGAATGAAAGCAAGAAATGTCAAACCCTTTTTTAGAATGATTTTATTTATTTATTTTTTTGACTATTTGAAAAGTGTGTATAATGTATCTTTTCAGAATTATGAGGATGATTTTAATTAGTTAATAAAGTCGTTATATAT
>JBBMKA010000021.1:4292934-4308191 GCA_037833695.1 Sechiopsis laciniata | reverse complement strand
CATGGTGTGCTGCGCTACAAACACTGGGAGGTAATGAGCAACAAGGATGGTGGCTATAATTTTGAATCAAACCTCATTTTCAATTGGGAGTTTTGTTGCAGTTTTTATTTGAGTTTTGATAGACAAGAGCAAGTTTGTGCTATGGAAATCCATACCACGAGCGGTGTTCCTAACAACAAAATTTTTGCGGTCCTCCAAGCAGCGAGAATTACAAGTTGAATACGGATGCGGCTATAAATTCGACAGAGAATAGAGGCAAATGTGGGGCTATTATTAACAATTACAAGGGCAAGGTCATCTTCTCGATGTTGAAACTAGTGCATTAGATCTTTAATCCATAAATTTTGAAAACTTCGGCTGTTAGAGACAGTAGAAATGACTGTTCAGCTTGGATTACATAGAGTCGGATACTTTACGAGTGATAAATTTGTTACAAAAACGCCACAAGTGCCCATCGGTAGGTACTTATTTTTCAACTGGTGCAACCGGGGGAAAATACTCTTGCTCATGAATTGGCGCAATAGGCAAGTGTAGAAAACCTTGATGGCAGATGGGCCCTAGTCAGATTAATGGTAATTTACCAACGACAAAAGCTTAGAATTTTACTCCTCTGCATAAGAGGTTTGAATTTCTTGTAGTCCTCTGTAGCTTGTTTTCAGAAAATAAAACATAAAACTCTACTATGATATCACTTAAAATTTTTCCCCTAATAATAGCATCATCAGTAACACATGACAGGATAATTTCTTTCCAAATTGTTTCTAAGTTTTACTGTTTGGAATTTGACAGACCAAACAATGGAGGTTCTAAGGGAAATGATATTACCTAGCAGAAAAAGGAAGGAGAAGGCACCTGAAAAAACAGTGTCCTCAGTTTCATTGCCCAGCAAAAGAAGAGAGATCACCATCTTTCAACGAAAAGGCCATCGAGATCCATGGTGCGAGAGAACCTCGCCACACAACAATCACCTACCACCATGATTGCTCACGGAAAACTCATCCTTGTTCAAAACAAGCAATGCTAACAAGTAATAGAAGGGAAACTGATGATTCAAATATAAAAAAGAAGCAACAGTAACAAGTTCAAATGATCGTTAAAAACAAGATACTTTTGCGAAGCAAGAGTCAATCCAGATTGATGAGAACTATTGTAATGTTCAAGAACATGGTCACAGGCAAATGATGGAAAGAGTTAAAAGAAGACTAATCTCTGAAACTTCAATATCTGTTGAACATGAAAAATTACAGGATGTTTCAAAGAGAAGGAGATTAGGATAGAGGTGACATTGAATGGTTTGCACTGTTCATTAATCTACTCTGCAAATGACAAAATATTGACATGAACTTGAAATCAACTTTACCAGGGAAGGAAATGAGCCTTTGCCTCAGATCTCCTCAAACTACTTGATGAGGGTTAGGTTAGTTCTATTTCCTATAGTACTAGTAGTCAACATGATATTAAGCAGCTATCCCGCCCCGTCCCGCCTCTTATCTTGCATATTTCTAGTAAATTATTGTCTTTCGTGTTTTGGTTTTCCTTTTTGATCTTCAACACACATAGATGGCAGTATACCAGTGTCATTCATCTAGAAATATCTTGTAAAGAAATTGAGTCTTACTAGTGAAATTGAGGGAACCCATCCTCTTCCTCCCAAGGTACATTAGATTTAACTCCTGCATTCCTCTTGTCTGAATGATCTAGTGCACAAGTATGATAAGAATGCAATGTAGACATTCATATTAAAATGAACTAAAATCAAACATTCAAGAAGCAGAATCGGTTAATATTACTTTTAACATTTCCATGATATTTACAGGTGGAAATCTCATTGAAGGAGCTCCACATAGCGTTTGCATGAAACCGTAGAACTTCCGTGACAGACAACCACAAAAATTGAACTAATACAGATATCTGTGGGCAGCTCAGCCAAGGATCTTAACCTGGACACCTCCCAATGTTCAACAAGAGATCAAATAAATGAATCCTCTTATAAGTTTTTCCCATACATTAGCATTACATCCCTTAACTTACCCTCAAATTCTTTTTTCTCTTCATTAAAATTTGCTATCAAGGTCAACGAATCCAAAAACAATCGAGCATATCAATCAGCTAGGTTACCTTTCAAACGAGTACATCTAACTACGGCTAGGATTAAATGTGATCAAAACTCAAAAGAAAAGCAATGGTTTGTGTTAGCTCTCAATCCAATTCAGTGGCTAACTTAGTTTCAACAAATTAAAGGTAAACATAGAACGAAAATACATCCCAAGTGACCAATTCCAGTCAAATAGACTGACTGATTAGATGAAACACAGCACCAAATGCTCCAACAAAGTAAAAAGAACAATAAAACGCAAGATTCTAAGCATAATGGACATGAATACTTCTCTGCAATTCATTGTATTCTGCAATGTACATTCATCTAACAATACCAGTATATAAACCAACCACCAACTAGAGAAATGAAAAGAAAGAAAAAAAAATAGAACATCAAATGGTTAAATTCAATCAGATTCCGCTATAATCACCTCTCGGACTCTCCAAAAGCGCATCCCCAAAAGGATCTTGCAAATCCCCAAGAACATCCTCAACGCTCCTCAAAGCCGCGTGAAAACAAACCACCACAGACCCAATTGCAAGGGAAATCAGGACATTCAAAAAGACCCCAGTGAAAGCCAGGGCGAATCCAGTAGCCAAGCCAAGAACGATGACCAAAACCAAATCGTCCAAGACAAAGCCGAAAACCCTAAGTGGGTCGTCGCGAGAGAAGTAGAGGAAGAACCAGGCGACGAAGACGAGCAAGAAGACGATGATGGAGAATGGATGGTAGATTAGGCCGAGAAAGATGAGGATCAAGAGAACCAGACAGTAATTGGAGAGGAAACGGGTCAAGTTCTGGGAAATCCGAGCCGTCGCGTCGGAGAGGGAGGACGGAAGGCTGAGCGCTGATGGGTCGAGGAATTGCCGCCATGGGCGGCGCGTGGCGATCACGGATCGGCCGGCTTCCTTGAATGTGACGGCGAATTCGGCGGTCGACATTGGGATCAAACCCTGGAAATTTTGGGCAGAGCTCTGGAAGGTTGGAAATGGAGTCCCGAAATACAAAGAAGTAGAAGATTCTAAGCTTAATCTTTTTTGTTATTTATTATAAAAAAAAAAATTAATTTAGAAGAAAAAAGTGTAGGAAAGGAAGAAAAGTCCACGGTCAACCTGGAAAAGTTGATCTATTAGCCAATTTGTTTTGAAATTTAATCTTAACGAGTGTAATTTTTGTTTTGTAATTAAAATTTGGTTAAATTATAAAAAAAATGCTTTTAACTATGAGATTTGTGCCAAGCTCAGCGACACTAGTGTATGTTTAATGACCAAAAATTTTTAGGTTCAAGTTCTCTACCTTCAATTGTTGTAATCTAAAAAAAAAAAAAAAATTGATCAATATTTAAGATGCAAATATTTTTAAATTGAACTTCATTAATATTTATTTTGTTAGAATAAACTATTCATTGAAATTTTCCTAAAAATAATATGTGAATTATTCATTTTTTATTAATAAGTATTATAATATTAATATTTAAATTAATCTTTAAGATACTCATATCTTAGCTACTATTCTTATGGGTAAAATTACATCTCCCAATGATTTAGAATCATACATTTATATTCATAATTTAAAAAACAAAAAAATAATCTCCTTTTAGTATGATTATATAAACTATATTTATTATGATAATAATAATAATAATAATATTCTAATAATAATAATTATTATTATTTAGTAATATAATAAATAATACCACTTAATTGGTCAAAGAAGGGTTTGTGGTGTATAAAATAATGGGTCCAATTGATGGTACTTATAAAAATTAATTTTCTACGATTTTCTTTGAGATCTGAAATGTCGTAGGGTCAAAATGATAAAATTTTGATTTATTTATTTATTATAGTTCAATTTTTATTTTTCATCTCATTACTATAAACCAATATAGGTGTATATATATCTGTTGCATCTTATATCAATGATTAATTCAAGGCTAAGTTAATTTATATTATTATTATTATTACTGAATAGTAGTAATAATAGTAAGTAATAACAACAAATAAAAATAGGAAAATTTATAAGATTAGTCAAATCTAAAAAATAATTAGTAAATTTTTTTTAGCAAATGTAGTTATTGTTAGTCATTAGTATTGTTACTTAGTTTCGTATAATATTGGTATTAATGGGTATAAAACGTATTAAAATGTATTAATGAATGTAAATATAAATATTTTAGAATTTGTCTACCTTTAAAATTATATTGTGAGAATAACCGATTCAGTACAATTTTTCATAAAAATATGTACAAAGAAGAAAGGAAATAGAATAAGATAGATGAAAAATGTGGTGTGACCCATAGATTTGCAAAACCATCTAATCCACCTTAGGATTTGAAGAGGTTTGGAATGGGTTGAAATAACCATTCCAAACCAATTTTTGATTTGTTATATTGTTGTGAGGGCCTATTCTAAACCAACTCATTCGACAAGTGAACTAAACAACACCATTAAGGGATGTTTGGCTGCAGCTGAGATGAGACGAGAGGAGATGTTGATAGCAGAAAAATTTTGTTTGGAGTAGAGGGAGATGAGATGAAATGACAGAAAAACCTTATTGGGGTGTAGGAAAATGAGAGGAGATGACAAAAAACCTTGTTTGAAGTGGGAGGAAAGAAAATGAGATGTTAGGTTTTTTTAAAAAAAATAATAAAATTATTTTCAAATCTTTAGCTATTAATATAAGTATGTAAATATAACCACCATCATAAATAAATTGTAAGTAATATAAAATCAATATTATATTACCCTTGATCATATTAATGTTTATATTCAAAAGAAACGGAATTTCAATAATATTATCTACGATCTAATAACCATGGGTCAAAGTTTTGAATCTCTCACACCTAAATATTTTTTAATTAAAAAATAATAATGAAAAAAAACTTCACATAACAAAAATAAATTTGACTAATCTAAAATGTTTGTAGGTCATTCATAACTTCTTTTTTTCAATATTTGTTAGAGTTAAATAATAAAAACAAATTTAAAAAATACGAAGATTCTATTTATTAAAAAATAAAAATAAAACCACAAGATTAAACTTGTCATGATAGCAATTTTTATTTTTATTTTATTAAAAAAAAATATTTTCTTATACATTCATAATCATATTTATCGAAATCAAAGAATTCTCAATAAAATATACTAATTAATATGTAATAATAAATCAAACATTCTAAAAAAAAAAAAAATCAAACATTGAAAGTATTTATCTTATTAGTTATTGACACTTCTAGGGAACCATAAAGATTCCTAAAATTTTTAATTTGTTATTTTTTTCCAGGTAAAAATGAACTCAATCACACTTTTATAAGAATTATTACATGAAAGTAAGATCGTGCCCCTCAAATTTTAAAATTTTTTGTTGTTATTTATTGTTTTTTAAATACAAAATAGATCTCAATCCCTATGTTGACTTATACAAGTCTTGAAACTTATAATTATTTTTTGTATATACAAGAAAAACTCTCAAAATTATTTATATTAGTTTACCCCTTTCCAAAATAAATTGTAGATATTCACCTATTACTATTATTTTAAAGTGTAACTTAGTACTACAAAATTTAAATCTCATTTTTATAACAAACGAAATAAGTTGAATATTTTTAAATTTATTGAAAATAAGTTCATATTTTTAAACCTATGGTAAATTATGAATAAAAATTCAATATGTATAAATTATTTAAATTTACTTGTTGTTTTAATAATAAATTGATGTACATATTATTAATATTAAAAAGAAACACAATATTAAAATAATTTTTTAATTATAAATTTACATATACGATATTTCTAATTTATTTCTAAACAGTTGAAATTTCATAAACTTTTAATTTTTAAAAGATAATATATATATCTATTTATCTATTTATTTTAATTTCAAAATTCAAATTTATTTAAATAAATATTTGATATAATAATGGTACAATTATTTACCGATATATTAATATATTTAAATAATAATAATATTATAATAAAAATATATGAAACATAAAAAATAAAATTAAAAAATAAATAATAAATAAATAAATAAAAAGATGAAAAAATGTAAAAAATAAATAAAATAAATAAAAAGAAAAAGATGAGATGAAGAACACCTTGAGCCAAATAAGGTGTCGGAGCCGAACACCTCATCTCATCTCATCTCAATACAATCACACCCTAAGAGTGTTTGTGGCAAACGGATAAAGAGAATGACAAAAATTAAAATAAAAAAAAATCTAAAATGCGAAGGCGATGTGTTTTGAGAGTCAGTGAGGACAAAACTCGAATATATAAAAAAAATAAATAAATAAAAATAAAAAATAATGCACACAAATTTGTTGTACATTAGATATTTTTTTTAAAAAAAATGCTATAATTAAAATACCTTCACTCAAAAGTGCTATCTAAAACAAATTTCCAAAAAAATGAATAATTGACACAAACAATTTAAAGTGAGCATCAATGAAAATTCATAGGTAAATGTGAACTAAATTCAAAACGTGTATCTTTAGGTTCTCAATTCTTAAATTCAATCTCAAAATCATTTTATTGGATCAAATATTTGTTTGGGATCAATTTGTTATGATATTATATTAAAAAATATGATGTTTAATGTCAAAATCAATTGATAATAGTGAATCTTCTAAAAAAAATGGATAATAAGCGGAGAATCAAATAGATAGATTTCTTCATTTTTTCAATATGGAATATTCAACTAAACTAATGAAGAACTTTTTATGTGATCGCTAGTGTGAGTTTCATACAGAGCGAACTAAAACTCTCAATCAAAACCAAAGGACTTTAGATGCACAAATTTTTAAGCATGCTCTCACATGTCACAAATTGCAACACTGGATGAATAAAACTTGGTCAATTGAAACAGGTAGAAATATTAGCATATTGTATGCTAAATGATCTAAATTTGCTACATCTAATTTGATGTGGCTAAACTTAGTACAACACGTTAATCTAAACATAATTTAACTAGTTAAAGTATTGTAATATTAATCAAATAATTAAGATAGATCTTATATTTCCTATAATGTTGGACTAAAAATAAAAAGTGCACAAGTGTTTGTTTACTATGTTAATGCTTGGTAGATATTTTAGGAGTTTTTGTAATCGTCAGTATAGTAAGAAGTAGATGAATATGTTAAAAAAAAAAAGAGTGAAGGAGTTAGAACTAGTATATTAATAGTACATACAAGATAATCTAGAAACTCGTGAACATCAAAATAAATAAGTAGAGTAGAAATTTTTCCTCACTGCAACTTCTCTCTTATCTCCACACCACATCAAACCTTTAACCTTTAGGTCAAAGATATATATCTTAATTAGTTGAGCTACACTCTAACTTTTCATCTATTGGTTCAGAACTCTAATATCTACGCTAATATTTCTTTGGGATGACCGAAAAAGTCTCTCCCACATCGAACATTCTTATGAACGGATGAATCGCAAAAATAAAATCGACAAAGTGTCGAACACTTCTAACGAATCACTACTCCGACATGGAAAGAAAAAAAAAAACATGAAAACACATTGAGTAATTTTAGAAGGATCAAAATCACTTCTATCATATCATTTCATTTGACAAAAATGATTTTGGTCATTTTAAAATCACTCCCAAACATCTGGAAATCTTGCATTGGTTAGATCAATCAAAACTGCAGAGGCTTCTTCTTTCTTCTTTCAAGAAAGTGAAGCTTTCACTTCAATCCCCATGAAATTTATAAGTTTTCACTGTACAATTTCATTTGAGATTGTTCTTGAACTTTCTAGCTTTTGAATCGCAGATCTGAGCTCTATCTGAGAATGGAGCCTTGAAGGGGTCGGAACAATTTCTTTCAAAATGGACTCGGATTCAGAAAATGGACTCGGGTTCGGGTAAAGCTCGAAAACGAATTCTGCATCAGCGTTCAAATTGGCCAATGTTGTCAAACACGCATGTGCTTCAGGTTCAACCAGCTCAAGCGGGTTGTCGCTGTCTTTACTATAGATCAACTGCCAAATTAGAAACACACGTTTAAATAATTAAAACATCTGCAATTTTCACATTTTCTTGGAAATACTATAAGTAATTCATTAAAAGTAGGAATTATAAAATGTATTGTGCAATCATATTAAATCCTCACCTAAGGATGTACAAACTTTTACCTTTTTTCAGTTAAATCATAAAATTGGAAGCCAAATAATTTCCTCCAATTTAGATGATTATGATACCATGATAAATTTAGAGAAATAATGGCCAAAAGGTTCTAGGCTTTCCATTAAGTTTACTCAAATATATAGTATAAAGAATATCAAAACCTAGAGAATATAATACTAAATCTACTAACAAAATCAAGAGCATATCTAATAATATAATTCCTTACAGCCAGTCCAAGCCTACACACGTGCTGTTGAACCCCAAAAATAATTATTATAAAATTGACATCCATGTCTAATTTTATAAAGTTCATTTTACATCTTATGTCTAATCCAAGCTTTTAACTTTATTAATGCAATGATAAATGGCATGCCATTAGTTAATTCAACTATCCATCATGTCACTCCAACACAATATTCCATTAATGTTTTTTTAAGTTCATTAGTGTTGAGCATGCTCATAATGGAGATTAAATAAAAGTATAATCTAAAATACCTTAGGTGGATTGCCAATGGAATTGGTGGAATAGAGCCTGACATTATCAACAACTTCAGAGTATTTTGGAAAGGCATTAGCAAATCTCTTGTGGGATTGCAACTGAGAATTCACCCTTACAGCCCTTCCCATCATTATGGCTCTCCTGTTCAAATCATCACAATATTTAGAACCAGAAATGGCTTAAGAGGTTAATATTAAAGCTCTAAAAGTTTACTTATATTTTTACCTTATTCCTCTAACAACAGCTAGATGAGCATCACATACAACTCCAACCAACTCTATTCTATATGGCATCCTATTTTGCATTACTCCATGATCCTTCCTCAATTCCTCCTCTTCTTCTTCACCTACAGGCTCCCAGTAATTCTCTGTTACAATTCCATTCTCTACCTTGTACCCTACTCCCATTCGGTACCGACGCTTATGAATATTTCGAGCCATTTCAATTGTCTGCATAACATATGGCTCCCACGACAGAGTGCTGTCGAAGATCACATCCCGTCCATCGTTTAATGCTGTGACCAGCAATGACGATGCAGCATCGATTGATGGCTGGTGTACCTGTTGCAAAACATCATAGTTAGTTAGTTAGTTGATTAATCGAAACAATTCGAGATGGTATTAATGTGTGGTTGTGCTGAAGAGGGGAGACGGTCACCAATTCGGCAGTCTGAAGCATATCATCATGATAGCCCATTGAGCTGATGGCTTTGTAAATAACATCAGACTCTTTAAAGGCATCTGCCTCTACCGTCACTGCATTTGTTTTTGCTTCCGACCAAAAGGGCCTGCATAATCAGCAACAGTTTATCAACAAACTTTGTTCTATGAGTTCTTATTTTTCATCAAATGAGTAAGTTTTGATATCGATATTACGCACTCTTTGCAAATGTCTTTAAGGACAGTACTCTTGCCAGCCCCCATGCCACCACCCATAAGAAGAAGCACAGGTCTTCTATCTCTTTGAGACCACGGCGGTATCGAGTGGCAGCACTTCGACTCGCCCTTATATGGAGTACAGCCAATCTTCTTCATCTCCTCCACCAAAGTAGAGAACACCCTTGTCACTTTCAGATCCTTACTCACCCTATCAAATCTCTGCTTCCTATCAAATAGCCAGAAATTAACATTAGGAAATAAAGACTAAAAATCTTAATAAACAAAACAACAATCAAGAATTAAATAAAATGCTACCGGACAGTGAGACCTCAACTAAGTAGTCGTAGGACAATATAGTTCAAGACATTTCAACATTCTATTTGTCGAAGTTATCAAGTGGATTTAAATTCTATTCTAGAAGATTCAAAAAAAGGATGCTGGTGTGTTTTGAAGTTCAACCTCAGGAACCAAATTTGACTTCTAAAGCAAATTGAGAAAGATGCAAAAAGGAAATTACCTTGTTGCTGCCACTACAAGGTCCTTCAGCTTCTTATGCTCAGAGTCAACACCCAAAACCTATCATTAAACCCGCCATTAATTAAGAAACACGTTGAAATTATTTAACATCGTGTTGACCAACTTTGTGGATTAATGAATTATACCTGAGTGATCATCAAGGGAGCTTGGCTCCAATGGAATGCGAAGTAACTCAAAATGCATTGATCAAACTCGTTCATCAACTTCACATACAGAGATTCTGCCTCGGATTCACTGGCGAAATACGCATAGATTTCTTCCTCGCATCCTTTTGTCTTCTTCAGATAGTTGTTTGCTAACTTGCAGAGTTGAGGATACTCATCTGCATCTGAAATCCCCAATTGCCTCGCTGCAAAAAAAAAAAAAATAATCCCCATATATAAGGTTAGATTTCCCTTTGAGACATCTAGCAATTTATTAGATAAGTGGGCTACTCCTCTCATGATTGATTGGTTTTAAGATCGATATCTACACTATGTTATCAGAGTTCATTAAACTCAAACCGGTATTTGGTCTAATAAAATGAAATTATTAGTGTAACCCAAAACAGTCACCATTTTGAGAGGGCAAGTTAGGATTTTACTATTGTCCATATTGAAAAAGTGTAAATTACTCCAAACATTTATAAAATAGGCGACTACTCCTCTCATCACTTCACTCATTAGTTTTGCGATGGATGACCGACTATCTAATATACTATCAAAACTCATTAAACTCAAACAATTGAATATTCAAGGTAATAAATTGAAATTAAAATCCATTTAAAATTGATGAAACCTAAAACCCAAAACCCAAAAAAAGCACCATTTCCAGGGATATTTTAAGATCACACTAACTAATTTTATAGTCAGTAATGGGGGAGAATTTTACCAACATAATGCGAAAATCTCTCCAAGAAATCAACGCGGCCGGACTCCGTTCTATGTAGATAAGGAATCAACTTCTGACTGTTGACCACAGCCTTCGAGCTTCGCCGGCAATGGCGTTTTCCGGCGACGACGAACGTAGGGTTGAGATAATGCGACGACGGAATGACCTTCCTGAAACCGCCATCTGAGAGCATAGCAATGAAGCAAGAAATTTAGTGTTCAACATTACATGAATTTCAGAGATGAAAATCAAACAATTATTGAGGAAATTAGGTTTGATTATTACCTTCGTGCTTCATGATGAAAAAAATTTCAAAAAGCAGAGAGATGGGAGGAAGAGGAAGAGGATTTTTGGGCTGTGATGATGTTCGAAATTTGGAGGTTCATAAATAAATACAAGAGTTTCAGTGTTGAAAATAAGTGGGGTCAGACTTTCAAACTTTTTATGTAATTAAAAAAAAAAAGAAAGAAAAAAAGGAGTCTGAGAAATTAACAGTAGAATTAAATTACATAGGGTGTGTATGGGGTGGGATGAAATGACATGAGATGAGATATCGAAGTCCGACATCTTATTTGACCCAAAGTGTCCTTCACCTCATCTCATTACCTCTCATCTTCATTTTTTTTTTTATAACATTTTTCATCTTTTTATTTATATATTTTTTTACTAATTTTATTATTTTATGTGTGATATATTTTTATTATAATAATTATACTATTATTATATCGAATGTTTATTTAAATTAACATTAAAGATATATACGACTAAATTTAATATTTTTATGTATAAAAATTAAATATTTTTTATTTCTTTTTTTTAATCATCTTTAATAACAAATTTTCTTTCATAAAACTTCAATTATTTAGAGATACACTATAAATATCGTATTTACAAGTTTATAATTTAAAAATTATTGTAATAAAATAATGGTTTTCTTTTTAATATTAACAATATGTACATCGATTTTTTTTTTTGGAAATAATATGTACATCAATTTGTTATTAAAACAACGATTAAATTTAAATAATTTATACACATTGAATTTTTATTCATAATTTATAATAGATTTAAAAACATGAACTTATTTTCAATAAACTTAAAAATATTGTATTTATTTTGTTTGTTAAAAAAATGAAATTCAAATTTTTTACTTCTATATTAAGCTACACTTTAAAATAATAGTAGGAGAGGATTTTTTTTTTTTTGGAAGGGATAAATTAATTTAAATAATTTTGAGAATTTTGCTTGTATATACCAAAAACAACCATAAGTTTCAAGACTTGTTGAGTCAACATAGGGATTGAGATCTATTTTTACATAATAATAAAAACAATAAATTCCAAAATTTGAGTGGTATTGTCTTACTTCTAATAATTATTATCAAAATGTAACCGTGTTCTCTTTACAACAAATTAAAAAATTTAGGGGTGGTTATGATTCTCTAGAATGATTATAAATATATTTAATTTATTATTACCTATTAATTAGCATATTTTATTGACAATTCTTTGACCTTTGGTAACTATAAATATGAATGTATAAAAGGTATTAGAAAATAGTTTCTTTTTTAATAAAATAAAAATTGCGATCAAGATTTTATAATGACTAGTTTAACCAAATGGTTTTATTTTTATTTTTTAATAAATAGAATCTCGCTATTTTTTATTTTTTATTTTTTATTATTTAAGTCTAACAAATCTTGAAAAAAAAGTTATTAATGGTCTACAAATATTTTAAATTAGTCAAACTTCATTTTTTTTATTGTTAAAAAAGTATAAGATTTGAGAATAATTTTATTGTTAAAAAAAAATATAAGAATAGATAATTAAATTAAATTAAAAAATCAGATACCTTAACATCTCATCTCCTCATTTCCACCCCAAATAAAGTTTTTTTATCATCTCATCTCACTGCATCCTAAACAAGGTTTTTTGTCATCTCATCTCACATCACTCCACCCCAAACAAAATTTTCTGTTATCAACATCTTATCTCATCTCACCTGCAGCCAAACACCTCCATAAGTTCTTGCTATTCTAACAACTACCCTTTACTTGAACTATTCAAATTTGTCATTAAAAATTAAAAAAAAAAAAAAAAAAAAAAAAAAAAAAAAACCCCCAAAAAACGAAGAAAAAAAAAAAAACCCCATTCACAAATGAATTAAAATAGAACTATTCACATAAATAGTCTTTACGTGATGAAGAAATTTAAAGATTGAGGAAACAAGTATGATTTTTTACAATTGAGAATAGATTATTGCAATATATTATATTTTTTTAGTGTAATGACCACTGAGGATGGAATTTAAATGTATCAGTTTAGTTATTGATATGTTTTGTATAGATTACAATTAGCCTTCTCAGCAAAAAAAAAAAAAAGAGAGAGAGAGATTACAATTAGCCTTCTAAAATCCAGATACTTTCAAATTTTAGTTTAGTCATATTGTAAATAACAAATTGTAGCTCTCTATTCTAATTATAGTAAATTTTAAAAAATAATTCAATTTTCATTATTTTCAATCAATTTCATTTAATTCAAATCCATTAAATTCATTTTTTTTAAAAGTATTTTTTTTTATATCTAAGAAATGTAAAATATTTATTTATAAATTTAAATATTTTTGTAATATCTAAAAAAGGTTTATAAATTATTTCCCAGAGTAAATAAGGGAATGAGAAAATCTAAGTCTAAAATAAGTATTTCTAGTTAATAGACGATGTTTCAAAAAAAAAAAAAAAAAAGTTAATAGACGGTGTTTTTTTTCAAGGATGTTAATGGATGGTGTTAAAGATTGGCAAAGGTGATCCAATTGAACAACATCATACATATTAAAAAAACACATTCTTATTTAAAAAAAAAAAAAAAAAATACGTTGTGGATAACGTATAATGTACAATATAAACGGTAATAGAACATTTTTTTAGGTCAATGACAGGATGGAAAATTTAAGTTCAAAACTTTTAATCATGAACATATTTATTTAAGTTAAGTTATTGAATTTTTCTTTTGTCATTTATTTAAATTCAAAACAGATATGGAAATATCTCTGTATTCATTTCATATTCTCTGTCAATGGTCATAATCTCATCTCACTCTTTATTTCCTTAAAAATTCGTCTCAATATTCTCTAATTATAAATTTAAATTTAGATAAAATTTTATGTTTATAGGTATAGATTTTATTGTCCACGTAGATCTACTTACAATTATGTGGACTAGGCAAACAACGGACTTTCTAGTTTAGCTTTTGAAAATGGGTAACAGGTGAATTCATCTAACATGATGCATGACTTGAGCATTAAGAAGTTATACGTTCGAAATACACGTCTTTTTCTTTTCTTAATTTACTTCTTGCTAGCATGTTAAGTATGACCCTAATTATAACATAATAATGAAGTAAAACATTAATATAGGAGACTCATTTCACTAGTAAGGTACATAATATTATCGAAATCGTTGAAAGCTTGATAGTTTCATTGTTTGGTAGAATCGGTACTATTAATACTTCTAATTTTTGTTAAAGTAACCTTAAATCACACATTAGTCCATTATAGTATGTGTAAACACGAAATTTGGATAGATAAATAGAATCGAGACACGTATAAATAAAGAATTTGTATATTATATTGATTTCAATATGTGTGAGTGTGGGATACAATCTCTATTTGTTCCTCTGATTCTATCTCTCTCATATACAGATATCTCGAGGGCTATAGAGCTTGTTCTCGTGGTTGACTTGGTGATCTTCTATGATGATCGGTCTCGGACTTGTCGATCTTTGATCGATCGTTGACTTGTTGATCTTCTATGTTGATCGGTCTGTGACTTGATGATCTTTGATCGAACGTTGACTTGTTGATCTTCTATGACGATCGATATCTGCCTTATTGATCTTTGATCGGTCGTTGACTTGGTGATCTTCTATGATGACTTTGATCGGTCATTGACTTGTTGATCTTCTTTAATGATCGGTCTTTGACTTGTTGATCTTTGGATTGGTTTTTGACTTGTTGATCTTCTATATTGATCGGTCTCTAACTTGTTGATCTTAGAATCGGTTGTTGACTTATTGATCTTTTGATCGATCTCTAACTTGTTGATCTTTGAATCAGTCGTTGATTTGTTAATCTTTGATCGTTTTTTGACTTGTTGATCTTCTATGTTGATCAGTCTATGACTTGTTGATCTTTGGATTGGTCTTTGACTTGTTGATATTCTATGTTGATTAGTCTCTAACTTGTT
>JBBMKA010000021.1:4270449-4292834 GCA_037833695.1 Sechiopsis laciniata | reverse complement strand
ATATATCAAAATGCTTGACTATCTACCTACTGGACGTGAATTATATTTAAGTATAGTGAACTATAGTTTGATTTGTTAAAGGTTGAATTTCCGGAAGAACCTATCAATTAAAATATGAACATAGTTTAGTCTTTAAAAAATATATTTGTTCGACTAAATTTCGAAAGTTCAATCTCCTTAGGTACATATATAAACAAAATTAATGTTAATCAAAGTATAATTTATCTAATCAATTAAAATATATAATTTCAACCAAATTCAAACTTTCACCTATATTTGAACAAAAGAAAGTCAAATTTAAATAAAGTTTCTTTCGAACGCAACAGGTAGTTGGTAAACATATTGTTAATGCTAATCTGTTAAGATTTCACAATTATCTCACATTGAAAAAGTAAAAAGTTCTACCAGCATTTATAAGAGATATGAGTTTCTCTCCTAATTTTCAATTATTTTTGAGGTGAACGCCATGACGTCTAACCAAACATCATATTTCTTTAAAAAAAACATCATCATCAAATGCCAGTAAATAATTAAATAAATAGCCTCAACTAAGAGTTTCAAAAAAAAAAAAAAACCCTCAACTAAGACATTAAGGCCCTCAAGCCTTGGGCTCAAAATGTAAATATCTAACGTGGGCCCGAAATATTTTGAAAACCTTACACAAATTAGGAAAATATTTACACGAATAATTTAAATATATATTTTTTCATAATTGCACGAAGATTTGAAAATGTTCGTATCTAGGATTCTAGATTTAATGTGCTTCATATGCTTATATCCTTTTTTTTTTATGTCTTTAATTAACAGACATTAATTATGAATATTACAGATTCAAAAAAAAAAAAAAAAAAATTATGAATATTATATTCGAAATTGTCTCAAAATTAGAGTTGTTATTGAATCCAAAAAATAAAAATAAAAATGAAGGGTAAATAAAAAAATGCTGTGCAGAAAATAATGAACGTAATAGCAGCCACAACAATGAGAGGGGAGTCGCAGGTTATAGCGTTACAGCGACCAAAAACAAAACAAACATCCTAAACAAAAGGCCACTCGTTACTCACGAGAAAAATGCTCCTAATTATCTCCAAAAAAAAAAAAAAAAAAAAAAAACTTTAAATTCTTTTTCTTTACGTATAAATCTTCATTAATTATTATCACTTCTCTTCTCTTCCACGAATTCAATCTTCATATCCATCTCCATCCTTTACAAACATTCCCACAATTTCCCTTCTTTGAGAGCAACCGGTTGTGCCCGTTTAGGTCGGGTGAATGGCGACAACGACGACGGAGAGTGAGGCGGTGAAAGTAGAGAGTGGGAAGTTGATGTGTTGCTTGACATGTCCTCTTTGCGATAACTTGTTCATTGATGCTACAACCATATCTGAATGCCTCCACACATGTAAACCTCTAAATTATAAAACTCTATTTTCTTTTTTTTATATTGAATTTTTAGAGCTTTTTGATGTGATTTTTTAATGCAGTTTGTAGGGATTGTATATATGAGAAGATAAATGAAGATGAGTTAGAGAGTTGTCCTGTTTGCAATGCATATTTAGGAGGGGTGCCCTTGGAGAAACTCAGGTACTTTATTACAAAATTCTAATTGCATTTAACTCTCTAATGTTAATATTAATAGTTCACATGATCATCCAAGGATGATATGACATTTGAAATATAAATGTTCCATAATATAATTGGGGCTAAAGTAAAGTTGACATGACAGGTAGTTGGGTGTTAGATTGTTTAGAGTTAGATGAGTTGTAATGAGCACTATGAACAATCATTGGTATATGTTCTTTTAATCAAATGGATGTCTATATCATGTCCCTTTATTGATCAAATATTATCTCTTGGTGTGTTACATCAGTGTTTTGTTGATAAAGACCAAAGATAAATAATCATATAAGATCACATATGTATTTTTTAATGTGAATCATATTGATAAAATTTACCAAGTTTACATAAATAGCATAGCTTAATTAGAAATAAGAATGTCAAAGTTACAATTAAAAACTTTAGAACATAATTCAATTGACATAAACTACAGACTTATACATAAGAAGTCATGAGTTCGAATCTTCACCTCAAATGTCGTTAGAACTCTTTAATTTTTGCTTAATAATAACATCATTGATAACACCTTTAAGCTTTAAGCTAAATACATCAAATTGTCTCTTATGTTTTTTACTGTTTGATAATCTGCAGGGCAGACCACATAATGGATGATCTAAGGGAAAAGATATTCCCTTGCAAAAGAAGGAAGGAGAATGCACCAGAAATAACAGTGTCCTCACTATCTTCTTTAGCAAGCACAGCTTCTCACTCTGCAACGAAAACGATATCGAAATCTACCGAACGAGAGAACCTCGCCGCACAACAATGGTCTACTGCCATGATTGCACACAGCGAACTCCTGTCTGTTGAAAATAAGCAAAACAATAGCCAAGTAATGGAAAAGGAAACTGATGATTCAAATAAAAAGGAAACAACTGTAACAAGTTCAATTGGTTGTAGTATAAATGATACTCTTGCCAAGCCTGAGCCAATCCAGATTGATGATTCCTATTGCAATGTTCAAGAACATAGTCACATGCCAATAATAGAAAAAGTACTTGAAAGTGGACAAAATTTTGGAACTTTAGGTTCTGTTCAACATGGAAAACTACAGGATGTTTCAAGGGGAAGAAGATTAGCCAATAGATCATACGAACAGGCTAAAGGCGACGTCGATGTCGACAGACGAAGTGATAAATTAACAAATCCAATATGGTTTGCACTAGTTGCTTCTGATCATCAGTGAGATTAATAAGACTTTAGAACAAGAAAAAGAATGTTTCTTCTGTTCATTCTTCTACTCCTGCAAAAATGACCAAACACTGATATGAACTTGTAATTGACTTTACCAGGGAAGGAAATGAGCCTTTGCCTCAAATCTCCTCAAACTATTTGAGGGTCAGGTTAGTTCTATTTCCTACAGTAACAGACAGTAACCTCTTTTTTTTCTTTTTTTTTTAAATATCCGTGAGAGTCCGGACCATCTTACGTGCAGGTCAACTATTCTCATGGAACAACTCGCCTGACCTTACAATATTTGAATGAAAAGAATCTTGTAAAAAAATAATTACTAGATAGTTGTCTATCATGAATTAACCCAAACTCATAACCTTTTGATTTCTCAAGTTCCTGACTATTAGGTCAATCCATGATGGTTAGTAGCAGTAACCTATTTGATAACAAGCAACTGCATCGATCCTTTTCTTGCATATTTCTAGTAAATTTTTAACTTTCTTGTTTTGATTTTCCTTTTGATCTTTCACACACAGAGATGGCAGTATAACTGTGTCACTTATCCAGAAATATCTTGTGAAGAAATTGGGTCTTACTAGTGAAATTGAGGTAACTCATCTCCCTCCCCTAAGTAACACTAATTTTGTCCTGCTTTACTTTTGTTTGAATGATCTAAAAAGATTCTTAATGTATGCAAGTATGATGAGAATGCAATGTAGGCATTCATGTCACAATGATCTAAATTCTTTGCACAGTTCAAACATAAAAGAATCAGAGTCAATCTATAACACTATAAAGTAATAACATTTCCATCAATGTTTACAGGTGGAAATCTCATTGAAGGGTCAGCCAGTGAGCTCTACGTTGCATCTGCATGATATCGAAGAATTGTGGCGACATACAACCACAAAAGCCGAGCGAATAGAGGTATCGGTCGGCAGCTCGGCCAAGGATTTCATGATGGTTCTGTCGTATGGTCGAAAGAGTTGTCAACCTGGAAACTTCCCAAATGTTTGTGCTCACTTAAAGAACAATGTTCATCAAGAGATCAAATAAATGCATCTACTGTGCATCCCGTCATAAGTTTTCCACATACACTACAGGCCTTAATTTACAGGGTCAACTTCTTTCTTCAATACATTTTTTTTATAAGAAATAATTTTCATGGACGGGTGAAATTACAAGAAAAGCCCCAAGAGTAGAGTAACTATAATCAATGAAAAGAGGAAAGCGTTTTAACCAAGATACAACCACATTAGCTATAAATTCAAACACGATGAGTAAGTAGAGGATTTATCTTGACAAGTTCTTCTATTTTGCTCTTACTTCAATAAAATTTGTTAACAAGCTCAACTAATCCAAACGCGATCGAGTATATTTATTAGCTAGATATGATCTATTACACAAGTTGGATGAAAACCCCAAAGAAAAGTAATGATTTGTTGGCTTAACAATCCAATTCAGTGGCTAATTTAGTTTCTACAAATTCAAAGGGAAACATACAACAATGATGACATCCCAAGTAACTAATTTCAATTCAAGAACACATACTCCAAGTAAGTATGAACAATAATGTGCAAGATTCTGAAAGCTTGAGTTATTATTAAAAGGAAACACACTCCAAGTAAGTAAAAAGAAGAATAATGTGCAAGATTCAGAACAAAATGGACATGAATACTATTCTGCAATTCATTATGTTCTGCAATGTACATTTGATCTAAAAAAAACCAGTACATAAAGCCGCCAAACTATGAAACTTCAAAAACTAAACCAATTGAAAAGAAGAACAAAACTTCAAAAATGGTTACCAATATACTGTAATCAATACCAGTAATCATTTTCAATCAGATATTACTGAAATGGGCTCTTGGCTCTCAAACAGCAAATCCCCAAGAAGAATGATTTTACGCCTTAAAGCCGAATGCAAACCGCCAATCCATCAAACTTCAAAACCTAAACCAATTGAAAAGAACAACAACAAAACTTCAAGAATGGTTCCCAATCAATACCAGTAATCATATTTGGTGAGATGGCACTAAACGGGGTCTTGGCCTCTCATTCAGCAAATCAACAAGACGAACGATTTTATGCCTAAAAACCGAATGCAAACAAACCAAGACAGCCCCAATTGCCAGAGAGATCATCACATTCAGAAAAACACCAGTGAAAGCCAGGGTCAACCCAGTAGCCAAGGCAAGAACGATGAGCACAGCGGAATCGGGGAAGACAAAACCACAAACCCGAAGTGGGCCGTAGGGAGCGAAGTAAAGGGACAACCAGGAAATGAAGAGGAGCAAGAAGGCAATGATGGAATGTGGATGGTAGATAAGGCCAAGAAAGATGGTGAAGGTGAGGAGTTGAAAGTAATTGGAAAGAAAGCGGTTCAGGTTGAAATGAACCCGAGTCGTAACGTCGGAGAAGGAAGAAGGAAGGCTCAGAGCCGATAGTTCCAGGAATTCCTCCCATGTACGGTTGTTGGTGATGATTGATCGGCCGGAATTCTTGAATGAGGCGGCGAATGCAGTGATCGACATTTGGAACTTTCGGCCGGAACTCCGGTAGACTGGTAATGAAGTCTGATGAATGTAAAGAAGCTCGAATCTTTTCACCCGCCTTTTCTGATTTCAATCATGAATGGATCTATTTATAAGAAGAATATGAAAGAAGAGAAAAGAATATGAAAGAAAGGGAAATCCAACGGTCAATCTTCAAAAGTTTAACTGTTCTAACCGCTTTCTCTTGAAATTTAATTGGATAACCACTTTAAACAACCTTCAATCCTTGAGACCAAAGAGTAAATTTCTTATATATTTGTGGAGACATTTAATTTTTAGCATGTGTAATGTTGTATTCTTGTTAAATTATGTTATGTAAACTTTGGAATAGATTTAATAATTACACTTCTGGAATTTGATTTGATTTTTTTTAACTCGTTATCTTGGAAGTTGTTTCAATTAATACTCTTCAATTTTCTTTCTCACTAAAATGATGAATTGAAATCAATTTTATAGTGTCAACAAGAATTTAGTTCTAGTAAATTGTTGAATCAATTTAATAACGTCAACAAGAATTTAGTTATAGTAATATCATTTATGTAATTGACAAAATAGTTAATGAGTTAAAATTGATTTTGTGAATAAAATTATAAATGTTATCCATGAAAAACAAATAATATGGATGAAAATGAATCAAAGTAACATATAGATACTAGAATAACATTTAAACATTTATTTTACGAGTTTTTTTAGTTTAACAATTATGTGAAGTTCCCAACCTTTTAATTTTTTTTTTTTTACCAACATTTAATCAACTGATCTAATTGAAATATTTTTTTAAAGATAAACAGCATACTGATGAGGTAAAAGATAATGTACATATATTATATTTTTATTATTTGAGAAAATATTAAAAAGCCTAAATTATTCTTTATTTGAAATCAAAGACTTCAAAGATAACATCAACCATAACAATAACTCAACCGATATAATTGTGTATATGACCAATAAATTATAGATTTGAATATTTATTTTGAGTTGAAATCAAATAAAAAAGAATCCACGATAACTCAAGAAAAATAAAACCCCGATGTTTCTTATTTTAAATACAACATATTCACGGCGATAACTTTATGTCAAACATACATCAACTTTCCAATTCAACGAATCCTATTTGAGCCAATGAAAAAAACTACATAAAACATAAGATTTCACTTGATAACCATTTGATTTTTTGTTTTTTATTTTTGAAATTTAAGTATTTTTTTACTCAAATTTTCTACGAATTTTCTATGATGTGTTCCACATTTCCTACAATGTATTCATCTTTGTTTAAGAAAGTATGTGAATATTAACCAACTTTCAAAAACAAAAATAAGCTTTTAGAAGCTTTTTTTTTTTTTTTTTTATAAATTTTGGTTTGGTTTCTACAAATATAGGTAAGATGTAGATATCCAAGTAAGAAAAAATATATGGTAAGGTAATTGTTATAAGCTTAAAAAATATATGGTAAGGTAATTGTTATAAGCTTAAATTTAAAAAACAAAAAACTAGAAACAAAATGGTTATCAAACGGGGCCTAAGCAATTCGATTGTACAATATTGTTTTCCAAATATCTACTTTCCAACTCAAGAAACTCACATTAAAATCCTACAAGAATCTTCAATTATCATTGCCATGAAGAACAACAAACATATAAAGATGCAGAAGAGAAGTAATCAGCAAGCCGTGTAAGAATATATTACAATGAAGCATTCCCAAGTTTGTGGTTTATGTTCTAAATTTACAAGTCAAACTCATCAGAATCAGACAATGAAATAGGTCCAAGTGAGTTATTACCTTCTAAGCTAGCAAGCATCACAAACTCCTTTTTTATGCATCCTCTTTTCTCTATCCACCTCACACCAAGCACACTGAACCGGACAACGACGTCGTTTCCAATCGTTGCAAATTCGTTGCTAGAGAAAACAGGATTTTCACCACCAACATAATGGTAGGTCGGCATTTTACGAACGGAAAGAAACACGTACTTGATCGGTCCACATTTTAAGAGTAATCCCCGACGAAATATGTGACGAACAACTCCGTGCAAGATCTCTCCCTTGTAAGGCAAAAAGGTTCGACAACTAAAGGTAATGGGGAATGAAACACATTGGGACTCGTTCTTTGTGTCTCCCTTGCCTATGCTTTTCAAGCTAGTAACAGCAAGATAATAGCCATGGTCTTTGCTGGCCTTCTCATTCAATAGGTTTTCTAATAGACATGTTATAATGTACCTCTGAAAGTTGAGACCATCTCTCTTTTCCTTTTCGGCCATAACTTCCACATCTCTCACTAGTTCCACTTCACAAAACATTTCCCAGATCTGATAAATATCAAGAAAAACAACAGAATTGTTGAGAACATTTATCAATGTACTTATTGTAGGAAATTGGAAGCGAAAAAAATAAATTGTTAAAGACTGAAGTGCAAGAAATATTGAGCTACAAATTTGCTTTCTAGACTATCTGATAAGATCCTTTAGTTGGCCTTGGTTGGCTAGGTAGTTAGTACTTAGTAGGTTAGTACATTTGAGAGCTATATAAAGTGTAACCTCCATTTGAATACTAACATACATATTTGATATGAATTGATTGATGGGACTTTGTGATAGAACTAGACTTTATCACTATTTGACAAATATACAATCATTAAATCGGGTGAATTCATCCACTTGGAGAAAAATACTTCAGACTATGAGATATTGAGCCATATCTCCAAGCATCAGATGAAGGATAAAGATAAGATATGAAACATTTGTTTCATGTCGGCCTCTAAGATTAGCGCAAAGAAAAGAACAAAATAAAAGGTCAGCAATTTACTTGAAGTATGAAACTAAAAAATTCTCAAATGTTTGACGAACCCCTTCGAACAAGTTTTGTAAAGAGGATTGTATCTATCTAACGAATATTATACACTCAATCTAGTTGAAAACTGGTGGAAATCGGTATTGGGAACTTGATCTCGCCATGTTTTAAATGGGAAGATCGCAATTCGATTAAATACCCTTTAAATCTACAGAAAATGAAAATTCTAACAAAGATAGCAGAGTGCTTGATGATTCCGTAAATTCCAAAAGGGACGATAACGAATAAGCAAAGAATCCACCCGATTATGGCCGGCGATTCATTCAATTCAAAACTAAGCCAAATCCAATCAAATCAATTCATGGATACTAACTTCCGATTTCTATTCACCAATTGACCACACAAATACTTTAAAGGAGCACGATCGCCACCGGATCAAATTCCACGATAAATTCCAATGATCACAACATCCAAACAGAGAATCGAATAAAAAATGAAACAGCAAACGAGAAATTAAACAATCCTGCAGCCACAGAGAAGCAGAATCAGCTACAGATCCCCAATTTTCAAAATTCAAACACAGACCTAAACTCAGGAAAATAAAAATTATGATGCGAAGCGAAGCAAAATCTGCAACACGGATTACAAAGGCGTGTTGTAGTGTAGATGATGATGATGACGAGGAATTAGTTACCTGTTAGGAAAAATTGAGAGCGGCGGTGGGGGCGGAGGCGGAGGAGGAGCGGCGGCGGCGGCGAGAAATGCGAAGAACTAGAAAAATGAAATTGGGTGGAAATTATGAAGAGCTGGCATATTGTGATTGGCGAAGTCTGTATTGGATAAGTAAAGGGCAATGGTGGTTTCGCCATTTTTATAGAAACAAAATATTATATGGATCTTGGAAATGGAAGCTTCGTCTTTTCTCAGATATTTATCAATGACGCGTAAATATAAATCTTTTCTTCTTTTTTTTTTTTTGTAAAATCACAAAAAAAAAATTGTTTAATTAAACATAATTAAAATGGATTGATTGGACCTTATAATTTTTGGAACAAAACGTATTTTAAAGTGAATATTTATTATATAATATGGTATCAAAGTATTGCTATGGGTAATAGTCTTACAAATTTCAATCCGACTCAAGGAGTAAATATATGTGAGTGATTTAGACCGGACTAAAGCGAGCAAAAGTTTAAGTCGGTATTTATTTTCAAAAATTTAGATTTGAGCCAAGCAAATAAGCCAAAATAGATACTTCGGTTTACAATTTCACATCTAATCCAATATGGTCTTTTTTTGTGGTACCATTTTCAGGATCATGTTGAAAATATTCAGTCTTAAATTAAAAAAATGTGAAGTTTTTAACATTTGATTAATTTTAAGATAGAATTTCATATTATCTAATAATTTTCCATATTCAAAGTTATAAAAAAAATTATTTATTTATTATTATTATTATTTTTATATCGTTGAATACGTAAGCCTTAGGTGCTAATTATTAAATACGTGCTTCTTGTTATTTAAACTAATCATTTTGTGTTTCTTTGATTTTTTTTCTATTTTTGTCCAATACTATTTAGCTATTTTAACAATTTTAGACCTAGGCACATAACTAGATTGTTATTACATAAAATTAATTTTACATCTAAATATATCCTGAAAAACTATTAAGAAACAAAATGAAAACTTTACGACCTATTAAAAATATTTTAAAACTTTTTAGAAACAAACTTGAACATTTGAGAATTAAACTTGCAATTTAGCCCTTTTTGTATAATGTTGATTGTGCAAATTTAGTTATCAAACAAATTATGTCAAATTATGATTGGATTATAATTCAAATAACTTTAACATCCCAGCTTGGCTATTTAGCCAAGCATGTTAATTTGACCAATTAGTGATACAACGTTTTAAATAGCCTTCTTTTTTTTTTCTTCCTTCACTCTTGTATTTATCTAATTAATATATACTTTTCTATTGAACTGGAACTTTGACCAAAAATATTAGAGAATGAGATGCAAATATTGATGTATACAAATGTAGCATAGAGAAAGGCAGGTGGAACATAATTGAGTAGATAAAGACACACTTACCCCTTCAAATGTCCATAATTTTATTCATTCTTATTAAATCGAGAGTAAGAGGGAATAAAAAGATAAGTCCCATGTACCCATTATTAGAAGATAAGAATATTGGTCTTTTCACAAAAAAAAAAAAAAAAAAGAAAAAGAAAAAGAAAAAAGATTAGAATAGAGGCTAACTCTCAATTTTGTTTTCGGGTTGAATGATAATGAGAGATGAGATGATTAAGTCTTTAACCTCTTAGTCATGTTACATATTATTATTGTTCATATAAAAATTGATTAATTGTTTAAATCGCACGTAAGAAGTAGATAAGAAAACAAAAATGTTTATACCTAAAATATTAGTTAATTATTTAAATTTATTAAGATCTCATATCGAAAAGAGTTGAGACTTCATAATAATATATAAGATAAGTGAACTATTCTTCTCAAGACTAATTAATTTTAAGATGGATGTTCACATTACTTAATATAATTTTTTTTTTTTTGAAATCAAATGACTTCATTAAACAACTAAACAAAACATACAACAAACTCCTATACGAAGGAAAATCAAAATAACAGAACAATATAAATTTGTAAGAACAACTTGATCTCAATCCACAACTCGAGCCAAGACAAGGCAAAAGACGAGAAGTTGTAAATCAAAGAGCTTCTAAACTGATATGAGACACATTTCGAACCGACGTTTTTTCATAAAGGACGGGTAGATCCACACGTAAAAAGCCAGAGGTAATTAGTCAACACTTCATTGGTTGAAGTTGAAAAATCTTTAGGGGTAAACACTATCAACATAGAAACCATTGAGGTACCCGCAAAGGTAGAAAGCAAGAGTTCCAAAACCGTAAAGGAACGAAGTCTCTTCCGAAGGTAACATTCATCTATCACTAAATTTAGAAGTTTCTCTATCAATCAACTCCTCATATCACAACAATTGAAAGACACGAAGAAACAGAACATCATGATACGAAGTCCCGTCACAAAAAATGGTAACAAAAATACTTAAGAAACTAAATAGAAACACTAAAGTGGGTCTTGAAAGTGTGACCACTTTCACAAGATTATGGATTGTCCAAGAGTTGCCCATTTCTCGAACAATCTCCATTAAGATTATCATGAAGAACGACATCGTTGAACATCAGAATGCCCCTTAAATGAAACTCGAACACATTCTATAACTTCTTCAAATTTTACCCGAATTTTAATTTACATCGTGATAGGTCCCATATCAAGAACAAAAATAACCATTAAAGGCTCAAAATTTGAGCCTTCAATTGGTAAGATTTTCTCCAAAAACGGCACCTCAATGTTAACGAAGCAAGTGATCTTCACCTCATAATTATTTCCAAAATCAATATAGTTATCTTCTTAATATGGCATCAAACATTAAATTTAAACGAGTTTTCGATGTATTTTAAAAGGACAAGTTAGGATTCTACATTGAAAAGAGTAAAAACCTCATAACAATTGTTAAAAAGCTTAGTTAGATCCAAACAATGTGAAAAGTAAAAATAAATATTAAAAAAGAAAAATATTTGGTTGAAAATTTAGGTTTTGAGATATGCTTCCCTTAAAGTCATCTAATGTATTCCTAATTATCCACCAAATAAATATATATCGGTATCACCACTTTTAAAAAACTAGTAATCGAAAAATTGAATTAGAATACAAACAAACTAACACCGCTTGATTAAAAAAAAAAAAAAAAAAAAAATTGGCATTGGTTTAGGGTATTTTTCAATTTTTTTTAGTGACAAATAATAGCTAAAATGAAATTACATTTCATGTGCTAAACGTAATTTCTCACCGTCGCTATGGATAATTTTCCAGTGTCACAGCTTCTTCTCTAGCTTCGACGGCGAGACCCAAAATCCAATTGAAGCTCAACAAAATCACTGTTCTTCGTTCTTGTTCTGCCAAACCAGGTATGCTTCTGTATCAGCCATGGTTCTAGTACACAATCGTTTATTCCACGCCACCAACTTCTTCGATACATTTCAAGCTTCCTTCTCAGAATTCCATGGCTCTCACGTTTTACTCAAATACGGTTCCTCGATTGTCTTTACTAATCGCTCTTTCTCTTATCCGTTTCATTCTTTGACGACTGATAAATTTGCCAATCGAATTTCATATGGAAGTTTAACCACACAAAAACCCTTTTTCCCATTTAGTTTAAGGAGGAATTTATGTCGTGCTAGTTGGATAGATGTGTGGAACAAAACTGCAAAAGACAATCGCCCGAAACCGCCTCGGGCTGTGTTGGGTTATCCCAGTAGTGATGATGAAGAAGTTTCAATTTCGAGTTCGTATGGTAGTAGTCGGATTGATGATGATGGAAGAGGGGGAAGTACAATGGAGAGGATTGTGAGAAAGTTGAAGAAATTTGGGTATATGGATGATGAGAATAACGAGAGAGCTATTGAAAAAGGGTCTGTGGAGGATATATTTTATGTTGAGGATGGAATATTGCCTAATACTCGAGGCGGGTTTTCGAAGGAATCGCCTCTAGGAGATGAGAACATGTTTGGGAGTGATGGGGAAGTTAGGTTTCCATGGGAGAAGCCAAAAGAAAAGGAAGATGCAGGTGGGGTTTCTGCAAGGAGAAGAAGCAGGACATCTTTGGCAGAACTGACTCTTCCCGAGTCAGAATTGAGAAGGCTGATAAACTTGACATTTCAAAAGAAGCATAAGATGAAGATAGGCGGTGGAGGCGTGACTCAAGCTGTTGTGGATGTCATTCATGACAAATGGAAATCTTCAGAAATTGTGAGGCTCAAAATTGAAGGTCCTCCTGCACTTAACATGAAGAGGATGCACGAGATACTAGAGGTTTGCTTTCCATGCTGTTTTTTGTTGATTTGTTTATGTTCATGGAATTGTTGGCATTTGAATAATGGCTATTTGATACCAAAGTCATAATATTGTCATGCAAACATGGACGATTTAGCTAACAAATGAAGTAATTATTCTAAGATATTGATGTATAAATGTCTGAGAAACTAGCATGGAAGATGGAGTGTCAAAATGCCACAAGGGCGGGCTTCCGTGCTCTCAAATTTCCTTAATAATATAGGCTGGATATGAGCTTAGTAATCTACTCTGTGTTTTTATTGTAAGAATTGCCAATTGTTGCTGAGACAGCCATTTTAGGTACGAGTGATGAAATAGATGTCAAATAGTTCTGTTTTGAATGTGTAGTATTCATGATTAGCTGCTTATAAATTTTTGCAACATTTTGGTACAATCTAGGTCTAAGCAAATTCGAAACCAGTTTGGAGGTCGGGACTATTTGGAACATATTGCAAGCTTAATGCAAGCTAGGTCTAGTTAATTTTTTCAACTTTTTGGTACAAGCTAGGTCTAAGCAGATTCAAAACCAGTTTGGAGGTTGGGACTATTTGGAACATTCGGGATTAGATGCGTATAATAACTTTTTGCAACATCTTGCAAGATTTTGTTTTTTTGATATTCGTGATTGTCCGGATCCGCGCGCCTCGATTAATGTCACGGGACATATTGCTTGACCCTACAACATTTGGATGTCAAAGAAATTCCTAAAAAATTAATTTCTAGATAGGTAGCTACCATAGATTGAACCCATCACCTATCAGCTCTCCAAGGCCCTCTTGACTACTAGGCCACTCCATGGTTACATATTACAAGCTTATTGCTGCTCACATTAATTTTGTGATTTTTGCTGCTATAGATGTGATAATTTATCTTGTTTCATTTGCTCTTTTAATAGAGAAAAACTGGTGGACTGGTCATTTGGAGGTCAGGAACTTCGTTGTCTCTGTATAGAGGTGTAAGCTATGAGCTTCCTGAAGCACCACAATTTAACAAACGGATTTACAAAAGAAATGAGATTACTCCTTTGCCTAAAACTGGTGTCAGTACTATAGTTCCTTCTGGATCTTCTTCTCATAACAATGTACATGAACCACAACTAAATAGAGCAGAAACTTCCACAGAGGGTGAACAGTGCAGCGAACAATTGACAGAAGTACAAGTGAATTATGAGGATGAAGTGGATAAATTACTGGATAGTTTGGGTCCTAGATACACAGACTGGCCAGGATTAGATCCTTTACCCGTTGATGCGGATATGCTCCCAGGAGTAGTTCCTGATTATGAACCTCCATTTAGAATACTTCCATATGGAGTGAGATCTTCTCTTGGTATCAAAGAGGCTACAGCTTTAAGAAGACTTGCCAGAAGACTTCCTCCTCATTTTGCACTAGGTATGTTCTTGATTGTATATGTGAATAAATTCAAGAGATATCTGCAGAAGGTGTGATTTTTTTCGTGTTTACTGTTCAGGAAGAAGCAGGCAGCTTCAAGGTTTAGCCAATGCGATGGCTAAATTGTGGGAACGAAGTTCAATTGCAAAAATCGCCCTGAAACGAGGTGTGCAGCTGACTACTAGCGAGAGAATGGCTGAAGATATCAAGGTAATGTGCTCTTTGTGGATAAGCATGATTTGTTTACATTACAATAAATTGTGCAAATGAATTGAATGTTTAAGTGGTTGATGTAGATATTGACAGGAGGCATTCTTCTGTCTAGAAACAAAGACTTTTTGGTCTTCTATAGAGGAAAGAGTTTTTTGTCACCTGAGGTGACTGAAGCTTTGTTGGAAAGGGAGAGGCTGGCGAGGTCTCTACAAGACGAAGAAGAACAAGCAAGGTTGAAAGCGTCGGCCTTGGTGGTACCTGGCATTGAGAAAATAGAGCAATCTGGAACTGCTGGTTCTCTGGAGGAAACGCTGGATGCTGATGCTAAATGGGGAAAGCCTCTAGATGAACAACACAAGGAAAAAGTAATGAGGGAAGCCGAACGATTGAGGCACACCGACCTTGTTCGAAAGTTGGAACGGAAGCTTGGATTTGTGAGTTTTTTGCAATTTGGGTTTGTCGTGTCATTTTGGATATCTGAGATGGTCTTTAAATTGTTTGCCTTTCCTATATCTAGAATTCTTTTCTTGACATGCAAATCAAGCAATGACTCGCTAAGATATGGGGCTATATCCCCATGTAGTAAATTTTATTTTTATTCAGTTACTGTCTTTTCCAGGCTGAACGAAAGTTGGTGAAAGCTGAACAAGCATTATCTAAGGTAGAAGCATTTTTGATACCATCAAAGCGGCAGGCTGAACCTGATAGCATAACTGAGGAGGAAAGATTTATGTTTCGCAAGCTTGGTTTACGAATGAAAGCTTTCTTGCTTCTAGGTTAAACAACACTCCCTCAATTTTGTTCAGTTTATTTAAAATCTGCAATTATTCACTGAAATGTGTTATTTCAGGAAGGCGTGAAGTTTTCGATGGCACGGTGGAGAACATGCACTTGCATTGGAAGTATCGTGAATTGGTGAAGATCATGATAAAAACTAATTCCTTTGACCATGTCAAAAAAATTGCTTTGCAACTCGAAGCAGAGAGTGGGGGTGTTCTAGTTTCAATCGACAAAGTCTCCAAATCATATGCTATTATCGTATATCGAGGAAAGGACTATAAACGACCTTCTTTGCTAAGACCCAAGAATCTTTTAACAAAGAGGAAGGCTCTAGCACGCTCGATCGAGCTCCAAAGGCATGAGGTACAGCATTTAAATTTCTTTTCCAATAGTCGAAAAGCGGCTCATGCACATGAACACATGGTAACGTTTTAATTTCTTTCATTAACTTGTTAAACAGGCTTTTGCGAAACATATATCAGCGTTGCAGAGTAAAGTGGACAAGCTAAAATCCGAAATTGTAAGTCTCTAGCAACTGCAGGAAGGAATAGTTTTCAACTCTGGTTATTTAAGTTGATAACTTATATGATATCTTTCATGTCAAAAGGATCAAATGGAGACAGTGAAAGACCAAGGTGATGAAGTATTATACAACACACTGGATTCCGCTTATCTTACCGACAATGATTCTGAGGTCTGTTCAATTTTACTCTCTACATTTCTGCTGTTATAGTCCAAAGTCTGCAGGTCTATAACGGTGTTTCTTATTGTTCATTTCCTTCGTTGTAGGAAGAAGATTACGATACATATACTGAAGCATATGACCGGGACAGCGATGCAGAAGAAGAGAAGGATATCACTAGCGTCGATGACTTGAAGGGAGATTTTTCACATGGAATGCAAGTACAAGAATCCGAGGTTGATTATGAGATAGCTGAATCACGCCGCGTATAAAATGCCTTGATACTCCGTGGTTGACGAAGATGAATGAAAAAAGTAGGGTGAAGAAAGGAATGGAGCTGGTGGGAAGGAGATTCAGAAGGTGTTTATAACAGTTGAGAGTTGTTTACAAGGAATATATGTATATCATGTATGTACTCAGCTGAGTTTGTGTAAATTAAACCATACCATTATTTTGACATTCGATATTGTCGACCTTGTTTAAACAAAACCAATTACAATAGATTTCGATAGAGTAACGATACAAGAAAATAACAAAATAAACTATACTAATTATTTAGTCTGTGACTTGTAAGTTAAAAAAGGAAAAAAAAAAAAATTATACCAACAAAATCCCTTACATTGTCTCAACAATCACAAAAATCAAAATTGAAAAATGCATGTCTCAAATGTGGATAGAAGAAGAGAGACAGAAAAGATGGAAGGAATGTTTAATGGGTAGATTACTTTGAGGTAATCAAAGATTTTCATAGATTGAGCATTTGGATTACCATATTGATTTCGTGGTAATTAAAGAATATCGACTCCATGAGCATCTGGATTACCATATTCATTTCGTGGTAATTGAAGAATATTGACTGTCTTGACATTTCTGGGTATTCTAGGATTTCCTTATGAAGGGCATCCGACAAGATTTAGATGCCCTTTTGATTGGTGGGTTTCCAAGATTCCCATCATCTATTTTTTTAATGTATATTTATATTTATCTATTTTAAAATATACATTTAGAAAAAAAAATATTATTTAAATTATTATTGTACATTTTAATTGAAATTTGAAGTATTTTTTATTTTACTTTTCCAAAGATGATTACATTAAAAAAGAAAAAAACATAAACAAAGTTGATACTATTTCTTTCAAAATTTTATTTATTTTGATTATCTATATCTATATCTATATATATATATAAACAAGTCATTAAAAAGGACAATTAACTATACAATTATTTTTAAAAATTTATAATTCATTATATGCATGAAATTAAATTTTAATATAAACAATTATGTTATATAAATTAAAATTATTTTAAATTAATGCATATGAATATTGTAAAACACCATTATCTAAATATTATCGAATATTCGTAAAAAATATTTTTACAAAACAAATATAGTCATCTAAGAATGTTAGACATCTTTGATTCCAGATATCTGAAATTCTAGGTATTAGAAGATTCTAATTATCGTGATTACCTCAAAGTAAACAGGCCCTAAAAATAATTTTGGAATAATCAAAAGGTTTCTTTCACTAAAAATTGACGCACAAAAATTATTTAGTTATTCTAACATATTTTAGCATTTGTTAGATACTTCAAAAAAAAAAAAAAACATTTGTTAGAGTAATTAAAAAGGTGTTTGGATGAAGAGTTATTTTGAGTAGATAGAAAATTGAAATTTTTGTAATAACTCATTTGAATGTAGATTTTTATGAAATAGTTACGGTAAAAAACTCATTTTGATGTGGTTTTTTTTTTTTTTTTTTTTGTAGAGGAGTTAGAGACACTAGCTTGTTTGGATGTGAATTTGAAATGAGAAGTTATTTTGAGTAGTTAAAAATGAATGATAATGGTTAAAAATAAGTTATTTTGAATATATATATATATATATTGATATCTGTGACTGTCCGAGCCAGCTTTCGTGCATCTCGACTAATGTCATGAGGCATACGGCCTGACCCTACAACATTTGGATGCCAAGGAAATCCGTAGGAAATTAATTCTTAGGTAGTTAGCCAACATGGATTAAACACATTACCCTATGCACCTCAAGACTCACTTTGACTAGTTGAGCCACTTTATGATGGCTAAGTTAGTTTGTATAGTTGAAAATGAATAATTAGAAATAAGTGGTTAGAAATGATGAATTATTTTGACTAGTTAAAAATGAATGATTAGAATTGAGTAGTTAGAAATTGGGAGTTATTTTGAATATTTATAACAACAGTTTGGATGTAGTTTTTTGAGAAATAGTTAGTAAATGCTCCATCTAAATTCTTTCTTAAATTGGATAATCAAACACCCCTAAAACTTCAAATGCTTCTTCTTTCTTCTTACAAGAAAGTGAGATTATCATCATTAATACAACTCCACTTCAACCACAACGAAAGTTTTTTACTGTACAATTTCATTTGAGATAATTATTTAACTTTCTAACTTTTGAATTGCAGATCTGAGCTCTTTCTGAGAAAGAAACCTTGAAGGGGTCAGAGCAATTTCTTTCAATATGGACTCGGATTCAGAAAACGGGCTCGGGTTCGGGTAAAGATCGTAAGCTGATTCTGCATCACTGTTCAAATTGCTCAAAGTTGTCAAACACGAATGTACTTCCGGGTCAACAATCTCAGAAGGGTCGCCACTACCTTTTCTATAGATCAACTGCGAAATTAGAAACACGTTTAAATAATTAATACACATACACTTTCGTATTTTCTTGGAATTATTTAAAAGTAGAAATTATAATAAGTATTGTTCAATCATATCTACAACTACCAAGAGATTACACGTTCAAATCATCGTATCCAAATAGTGTTGAAATTAAAATAAAATAAATCACTTTGAAGAGTACAATTTTTTCAGCCAAACTTAGGCAAGTAAGGTAAGAAGTTTAAATTCACACCCCATGATGAACTTCCAAGAATAAAAGTTATAATAGAGACAAAAAAGTATAATATAACTTTCATGTGCTCAAGATTCAATTTTAAAATACCTTATGTGGGTTGCCAATGGAATTGGTGGAATAGAGTCTGACACTATCAACAACTTTGGAGTATTTTGGAAAAGCATTAGCAAATCTCTTGTGGGATTGCAACTGTGAATTCACCCCCACAGCCCTTCCTATCATTATGGCTCTCCTGTTCAAATCATCATAACCTTCAATTAGAACCATTAATGGCTTCATATGTCAATACTAAAGCTTCAAAAGTTGACTTATACTCTTACCTTATTCCTCTAACAACAGCTAGATGAGCATCACAAACAACTCCAACCAACTCTATTCTATATGGCATTCTATTTTGCATTTCTCCATGCTCCTTCCTCAATTCCTCCTCTTCTTCTTCACTCATAGGCTCCCAGTAATTTTCTGTGATATTCCCATTCTCTTCCTTGAACCCAACTCCCATTCGATATCGACGCTTGTGAATGTTTCGAGCCATTTCTATCGTCTGCAAAACATATGGCTCCCACGACAGAGTGCTGTCTAAGATCACATCCCGTCCCTCGTTTAATGCTGTGACCAGCAACGACGATGCAGCATCGATTGATGGTTGGTGTACCTGTTGTGATTCGTTGTAGTTAGTTTATTTATTGAAACAAAGTTGAGATGTTATGAGATGCGTGGGGCTGAGTTGAAGAAGAAAGGCGCTCACCAATTTGGCGGTCTGAAGCATGTCGTCGTGATAGCCCATCGAGCTGATGGCTTTGTAGATAACATCTGTTTCTTTGAAAGCATCTGCCTCTACCATCACTCTACTCGTTTCTACTTCCAACCAAAAGGGCCTGCATAATTAGCAACTGTTTATCAGTAAACTAAAGCTCTAATGTTTCTCCAAATAAGCGAGATTCGGAATCGGTATTACGGACTCTTTGGCAATATCTTTGAGGACAGTACTCTTGCCAGCCCCCATGCCACCACCCATAAGAAGAAGCACAGGGCTCCTATCTCTTTTAACCGATGGCGGTATCATGTGCGGGGATTTCGACTCGCCCTTAGATGGAGCACAGCCAATCTTCTTCATCTCCTCCACCAAAGTAGAGAACACCCTTGTCACTTTCAGATCCTTACTCACCCTATCGAATCTCTTCTTCCTATCAAATGGCCAGAAACCAACATATGGAAATAAAGAATAAGAATCTTCACTTATGGATCTAAATTCTATTCTAGAAGATGCAATCATAATTCAAATAAAGAACGCTACTGCAATTTAAAGTTCAAGTTCAGGAAACAAATTTGACTTCTCAGTCGAACTGACAAAGATGAAAAAGGAAATTACCTAGTAGCTGCCACCACAAGGTCTTTCAGCTTCTTGTGCTCAGAGTCAACACCCAAAACCTATCATTAGATCCACCATTCATTAAGGGATATGCTAAATTCTGATCCACCATTAATTAAGGGATATGCTAAATTCTAACATCGTTTTGACTTTTTTTGGGATTTTTTTTTTTGAAGACCCCGGAACTTGGAGCTTAGCTCTTCTAAATCCGGGAGCAATTAGGTTCGTCCTTAGGCCAGACACCGGAAAACAACTTAGAAAATCGAGGTGAAATTTGGAGTAGCCTTTAATCTCCACAACGGCCTCGATTCTAAGACCTCAAGGGAGCACAGGCTCGAGGCCCAAGCACTTGACCACTCCGCCGCCCACAATCAAGATTTTTGGGGATTTATGAATTATACCTGAGTGATCATCGATGGAGCTTGGCTCCAATGGAACGCGAAATAACTCAAGATGCAGTGATCAAACTCATTCATTAACTTCACATGCAGAGATTCGGCTTCGGGTTCAGTCGCGAAATAAGCATAAATTTCTTCCTCGCATCCTTTCGTTCTCTTCAAATAGTTGATCGCTAACTTGCAGAGTTGAGGATACTCATCTGCATCTGAAATCCCTAATTGTCTCGCTGCAAACACAAGGGTTAGATTCCGCCTTATACACAGAACAGATTTAGAACTCAGTAATGGCGGAGGATTTTTTACCAACATAATGCGAAAATTTCTCGACGAAATCAACGCGGCCGGACTCCGTTCTACGTACATGAGGAATCAACTTCTGATTGTTGATCGCAGCCTTGGAAGTCCGGCGGAAATGGAGTTTTCCGGCGCCAACGAAGGAAGGGGCAAGAGAATGCGGCGATGGAATAAGTTTCCCGAAACCGCCATCTGTACATAGAGCAAGAAAGTTAGTGTGGAACAATGGATGAATTTCAAAGATCAGAATCAAAGGATTGATTGACTGATTACCGTCGTGTTTCATGATTGAAAAGTAAAGAAAACGGAGAGAGAGAGAGAGATTAGAGGAAGAAGATGAGGATAGTTTGAATTGTTGGTGCGAAATTTGAAGGGTAATAAATAGAGAGGAGCTCCACTTATTTCAAAATACATGCGTCAGAGTTTCGAAATTTGAAGGAATCTCATTAATCAACAAAAAAAGACAAAAACAAAATAAAGAATTGGAACCCATTATATTATTGCCAACAAACAACAGCAATAGCCCCGTTCAAATCTTTATCCGTTCAAATCTTCTTTCCTATTGTTGTAACTCAAAAAATAAAAAAATTGCATTATGTCAGTATTAAGTTTGAGATATAATTTCAATTTAATTCCTAAATTTTAAAATTAGATATGAAATTATTTTTAATTTTTATGTGATTTTGTAAAGTTTATTTTTATATTCATTTTCTTCTAAAAATTAAATTCATATAAAAATAAAATAGCTATTTATCTATACATTGAAATTTAAAATCAATTTAATCATCATTTCAGTTAATATTATGTTATGTAATTAGTAATTTTATTATATCAAGCACTAAAAATGAATCTTATTAAAATATTTAAGATAA
Organism: Sechiopsis laciniata; assembly: GCA_037833695.1. Classification (NCBI taxonomy): domain Eukaryota; kingdom Viridiplantae; phylum Streptophyta; class Magnoliopsida; order Cucurbitales; family Cucurbitaceae; genus Sechiopsis; species Sechiopsis laciniata. Next base: position 4,270,870 of record JBBMKA010000021.1, on the reverse strand, counting down.
AGGTGTTCTATAACTTGATCGCAAACTTCATTAACTTTTTTATTATTATTATTATTATATTTTTTTAATTTATAACCTTTTAGTTAATGAGTTTACTTTAATACTACCGAATTATTGCCTTTATTAACTTTTTTAACTACGACTTTACTGATCAAAGTACATACTATTTAAATGAATTAAAGAGGTCAAACTATCAACGTGTGGATTTTTCAATAGAAAAGAAAAAAAAAAAAAGAAAAAAAAAAACTGTCAACGTGTGGAGAAGCTTCTAATTTGACCACGGTAATTTAGTATTAATTAGGGGAAAATACATTTTTATTATGTTTTGGGTGAATATTTAGTTTGTATTTTCAAAATCGCGCCTTGTCGTTTTAATTTTAGTTTTTTAGATACTAAAATAGTTAATGACATAATATATATA
>JBBMKA010000021.1:4258653-4270349 GCA_037833695.1 Sechiopsis laciniata | reverse complement strand
TATATATATATTGTATACGGAAAAAGGTGTCGGTTGTTTTTTTTTTTTTTTTTGAGTTCAACAACAGATAGGAGAGATGTAGATGATAATATAAGCATTTTGAAGACACTATTTATGTGATTGAAGTCTTTGAAAGAATTTTGTGTGGTTGTAACAAATTTTTTAAATAATGGAATTTTTTTGTCTGTTGTATTTTCTCAAGTTTGAGAGTATTTCATGTAAACTCTTGTGTTTTTTTTTTGTTATTTTATTTAATTTTTCCATAATTATTTTTGTTTATTTCTACTACAGTAGGGGTGGTTTTTTTTCTTCAACATTCTTTATTTTTATTTTTATTTTTTATTTTTTTTTGTTAGATCCTCTATTTGGTATAAGAAGCTGGTTTTTTTTTCTTCCAATTTTGTCCCTATACCTTGTCAAACTTCACAAATTATTCTTAGTTACTACAAATCAATAACCATATTATGAATGTATGACACCCTTTTCTGTTTATGTGAAATGAGTTGATTTGTATTTGATTGATAATATTGGATTGATTGTATTAAAATAGATTAAATTACATATATGATTCTAAGCTATTCAACTCTAAACTTTAAAAAAATTAATAATAATAAATAAGTGTGTATTTATGAATTATTATGGAACGTTAGGAAAAATAGTTTTTTTTTTAGTAAGAAAAGTAGTTTTATTTTATTTTTTTTTTATTTTATTTTATTTTTTTATTTTTTAATGGAAACAGATAAGAAAAATAGTTAACTGGATTGTTAGTCACAAAATTAGTAGTACTTTTCAAAGTTTATGAAGCTACCTCATAACAATTATGAAAGTTTAAGATTGTGATAAAAATAAAACATCTCAGCTATTAGAAAAAAGTGGTGAAAATTTATGTCCCATCATCACTTTTTAACTTTATGACCAATAATTCCTATTGTTCTCCAATATCACATAAGAAACAGAAAGAATTAAATAAAGACTGCTGTCATAGAATCCAACCAGATAAATCAATGAATACAATACAGAAAGAACTGTGATGATAATGTTACATAATTTGGCATTTATTTGTATCATAGGCAAGCCTATTTCAGGCTAAATAATTTTATGTGCAAACAACAACTAGGGAGAAAACATTACAAGTTCATTAAACAACAACATTTGACACTGTTCAACTGACATTTGAAGCTATAGGTATGGGCCTCTATGGTAATTATATATGTACAGTTTTAACAGAAAACTGAATCTGTCCAAACAAAACTTACTTTGTAAGTGCTTGTTTAGAGACCCAATTCTTTTTTCTTTTTCACTTTGGCTCTCAAATCTGCTGCCTGAGAAAGCACTCTTTTGCCATCTTTTGAGGCTGTGCACCACCATGCCCTCAGCTCATCCTGCAAGTGAGAGAGGTCAACTTGCGTTTTAATAGACGGTACAATCATCTCATTTTTCGACTTTTTTTTTTTTACTGGGAATCGGAATTTCGCCCCACTATATATCTAGGGCTCCTGCACCCGTCCTCAGGCTCAGAATTCGGAGACAACATGAGCTTTTACAATTAAGTTCACTCGTGGATTTCAAACTTGAGATCTCCAATGGAACATACTTTGGAGCCTCCAAACCTCTACCAACGAGGCCACTGCTTAAAAGACTCATTTTTCTACTTCTCTTTCTTTCTAACTCAAAAGTCTATTATTTACTTCACATTTTAACATTTCATTCACCTACTTCCAGGGTCATTTCTGCTGTTTTCAGCCACCCTTCAAAAAGAAACACAAGAAAACAGATCTTACTAACAGATTGTTCACCATTAAGATTGTATCCAGTTCGAACAGTATAATGGGGGAATGTAGATGTAAATTGAAACCCAAAAACCAGTTTCGAGTACCAATCTTAAAAAAGAGTAAAGAATTGACTAAACTTGTGTGCACAAGTTCAAATGTTTGAAAGAAAGAAACTTCAGGGTAAGTGATACAATACAAGTGATCGAACTTCGACGCCTAAAATTATCGAAACCATCAATAATGTCCAGAAATTATCATTTATTATTGAAGTCTTTTGCCTTTCCTATAAGCAAATAAAACTGGTCTGTAGAACCCCTAGGATTCAAAACAACAAGGCTAACAGAACATAGGAACATTATGGCATAAACACAAATGTTTCCCTACAGTTAGTTTTAAAAGTATAGAGGCCTGAACATAGGAACATTAAGGCTAATAAAGCACAAAATCAGAGGATTTTTGGAAAGGAAAACAAAGTACCAAGTACTTAATTCAGATCATACTCGGAAATCTAACAACTAATGAAAAACTGCTCAACTTAAGTTTTTTTTTTTTTTTTCTTGGAGGTTGATAGAAAACATTTATACCTCAAGAAAATCATGGTTGGAAATGTACTGGGTTCGAACTTGGCATTCGACTCCTCGAACGAAAACAGTAATAGAATTATTTGCAAGTTGCACACCTGGAAATACATTGAAAATGAAAACTTTAGAACAGAATGAATAGCTTTAGAAGTTGAAATAGATTCAAGTGAACTGTTCGTGATAGCAAGTCCAAACAAGTATTAATAGGCATTTTACCCCTTATGTAAGCCACATGGTACCCAGTTCCCCCAAGTTCTTCTTCCCACTTCCCAAGCCGAATACGCAAGAAAAAACCATCAAGATGTGACAATGACATGTTGGAATTCACACACCTGGTGTTGATGCAATAAAGAAAACATCAGTTTTGGAAAGAGGAGTTTCCATGTCTGATCATTCTGGGAATTGAAGTACAAGTTCAAAACATCCATTCAGTAAGTGATGTCTATGCAGGTGAATAAAATATATGAACATTAGCCAGTAGGCTGTCAACTTGCCCTTCTCCAAATATTTTTGTAAATCCAAAGGGCATGTCAAAAGACTCAAGACCAAGAAGAACATTAAATGGCAAAAGAAAGTAAGTGTAAGCAAAAACCTTGCTCCAGAATGTCGAGAATACCATAATGCAAAGATAATCAAACCTATGACAAGTTAAATTCATTTATAATTTTATAGTTCATAATAACTCTGATTCAGTATGTCATGTTCACTTTGTAAAGATATTAAACGAAGACTTGAAATGCAAAATGTGAACGTCTTAGCTTTTCTAGCAATAGAAAACTCATAATTACAATGAAACAGTGTAACAAAATGTAATTAGCAATGAAGGATAACAATCTGTTTCTACTTACTTTAGAATATTGCTGCGAGTGAGTCGAAGTTTTTTTACTGCATTGAAGACTGCTTGTGGTACATTGGAATTCTTCTCTGAAAATCGTGGAATAACACATTTTGGAGCCGATATTGCAGCAGACTTCACTTCTCCAGTGACTTTGCAATCAAGTCTCAGATCAGTTATAATATTGGGATCGTCAGTACCATCCATTTTTCTATCCTCAACATGTTGGGGGTTTGCACTTAAACTGATCCCAGAAGTAAGTTGAAAATCACCAGTGTCATAACGATCTGCCAAAGCAGCACGAGACTCAGATTGCTGCAGACGACCTCTCGAGGCAGCGAGTGGACATTCGATGGCCCAGTGATTGAGCTGAAAGCACCTTATGCATGAACATGGGGCATCAACTGTTTCCTTACCTAACCTGATATTTCTTGAAAGCTCCTCAATTTCTCTTTCTGTAATTTTAGAGCAATTATGCAGATTATGACCTTTTGTGCCACAAAAGAAACAGATCACAGTTTCATGACCTATATTTAGGGTCAAATTTGATGGTAAGATGTGTTTGAATGCACCTAATCTCCTAGCGAAGACCGACGCCATTGCCTCTGGACTTCTTAGCTTAGGCGAACGTAAAGCAGATTTGAACTTACTTATGGATTTCTGTTCATATTGGCTTGTGAATTCCTTATGACTAGAAGAAGCCTCGGAATTAGATGTGTTGTATTGTTCCTTACTAACAGCAGTGTCTAAGCCATCCATGGAATGAGGATCATTGTGATTTTGAGGGCAAGGAATAAGTCTAGCACTGTGTAAGGAACATTTGGAATCATCCTTGGTATCTAAGTTGCAAGTTTCTGGATTTGCCATAAAACTAGAAGTTTTTGCAGTGAAACGGGAAATCCACAAGCTTTTGAGAGGATCACTTATATTACCAGTAGTAAAGTTAGTCTTTTCACATGGTAGATCACAGTCACCATTCTCTATATTGTTTGACTTGCAATTATCCAAAGCAGAGTTATGTGAATTACAGTTCTCGTGGGACCTGGTTTTATGACTTTGCTGACTGCCACAAGAAATTTCAGATGAATTCTTAGGTTGTATTGGCAGGGTTGGTTCATTTTTCATATGTAGTTGTCTCCTAAAGTTATCAGGCTCTCCAAAACAGGCTATTGGAGTTGCGTTAAGATCACAAGTGTTTCTAATCACTTCAATCTCTTCAGCTTCTTCTTTGGCTAGACAAGTTGCACTAGGCACTCCATCCTCGCCTTTCATGATTGGACTATACAAGGATCGGAATATCGATAGGAAGCCGAGGCCACCGAACCCAGGAGGATTGCTCTTCTTGTTCATAGGTTTTTTATTCAAACACCCATGTTCATCATCAGGTTTTGGAAGGGTGAGATCAAGAGAAGGTGCCTCATCTTGAGCCGACGTCAAGAATCCTTTCGTCATGTTTGATATCCAATTCATGAAAGTGCTATCTTGACCATAGTTTGATGATGGACCAGGAGCATTATCATCTTTCCTCTTGGCTCTCTTGTTCCCAACAACTAGCGGTTGTTCAAAGCTCCATCGCCTCTTAGATGTCGAAAGAAAAGTATTGCTACAACTTTCAACACTTCCATAGCTGTTGTCTTCATTGTTCAACATTCTTCCATGAACATTTACATCACCATCAGACAAAGCCTTTTCCTTGCCTTTCCTTTGTACCCAAGGCATATCACAGCTATTTGGAGAAGTTGAATCACCTCTGTTTTTGCAATTGTCTTTTTCATCCTGCTGGTTGCTGCCTCTCACGTCATGGGAAGAATCCATCACATTCACTATATTTTTAGCATTTAGAATTTGTAAGTCATTTTCTGCAGATGATTCCAATTTTCCCAAAATAGTAGGATGAAGAACATCCTTTCCTGTTGTAATATTTCTATCTTCATTTGTGTCTCCACGAATAAAATCCAAATCTAACAATTCATGTTGCAATTTATGCTGCTCAGGTTCATCTTGCTTCATTGATACTCCGTCCATTTTGTTCAACTCAACTGCAAGGGCGAAGAAGTCAATAAAATTTCAAACATGAAGATGAAATAGAAAAATCAACTTTTTGTTAAGTACAGTTGACATGAACGAAATTTTTTTTCGATAAGAGCAATCAGAGGAGAACAACTTTATCCTTTCAGCAGAAGGTTTTCAAATGGAAATACTTTTTATATGGAGAAATAAATTGCTCCAGGGGAGAGCAAGAAAAAAAAAATCAAGCAAGTCATGATGTTACTGTTTGGGCCTCAAACATTGAACAAGTCAACTGTAGTTTGTCATCAAGGGAGTTCGAACCACCGTTAAGGGTGAGTTATTGTAACCCAACTTACATTTAGACCACTGGTTATAATAACCGTGGTTAGCCAATAACCTCTCATCTCAACTACAATAACCTTCCAGCCTTGTTATAATAAGTCATGCCATAATAAAACTATATAATAACCTGCATCCCAAACATAGTTTATCATAACCCTTCTTATGATATTTTGTTCAGAGAGTTATTATAACCTCCAATATTATACCAATCCACCGTAATCCAACATACGCTCTAAATGCACTCTTTAGTTTCAAAAAGAAATTTTAATTCTAAGATATTTATGTTTTGGGTCCATAAAATAAATTGTACTGGTGTCAGCAGACCTGGTAAGTATGAGCAATCATTTCTCCCAATTGTCAATACTTCATTCACAGGAATATTATTTCCTGCATCAGTTATATACATTCCACCAGTTCTCTGTAGATCTTCCTGCTTAAAACATACAGCAGACTCTTCTGCCCTGCTAATTGTTACATTTGCATTGCTTCCCACCCCTGAAAGACAAAAAAATATAATCGTGTATATGGAAATATCAAGCATGTTGAACAATACTATAGTGTAAGATATGCAGAAAAGATTACAAATCAACTCGGATTCACAAAACTTACATATAGTACATTAAAACAAATCATATGCATAGATATACCTTTCGCCTGCGTATGCGTTTGTACATCGCTTGCCAAATGACCCTCTGCTTGTGACAATATAATAGTTCTATTATCAAGTAAATTATTGGAAGTAGACTTCTCAGCTACTACACTTGGGTTATTGGCTGCTGCATTCCACAAGTTGGAGCTTTTTCTATTATTAAAGCTGGAATCAGCACATCTAAGGCTCAAACCTTTGTGTGGAGACCAAACTAGTTCAGACAGGGAGTCAGTGGTAACATATTTCATGTCCACCATCAAACCTGCATTTGCACCTACACCTAATTTGTTGGTCAATCTTCCCTGAATGTATTGGTCTGTGTAGCCCAAGCTGAGTCCTAAATCTGTCCCAGGTTCGATGCAGTTATAGTCCCCATTCATCTTCAGTGCAATAATTCAATTATCAGTTCTGTAATGCCATTAGGGATCATGTTAGTTGTGTTTTTCCGCACCTTAGTTCTTTTCAGAGAAGAAAAGACAAAAACTCCTACCTTTATGCAACGTTAGGGGTTGATACAATTGCTAGCATGTAAATGGATGGCTACACAACAGGTAAGAAATCCAATTGAATATAAAGGAGAAAGTTAAGCAAACATTATTTTAACTCATGAAAGGATCATTCAATTTTGTTCCAAACTAAACTGACCAAAAAGGACCGTGAAAACTCAATGTAAATTAGAAGTCATTCCAATATTTTAAGGGGCAGTCCAGCATTTGTATGCATGTTATGAAGACACAAACTGATCCAAGTGTCGTGTATTTTATTTCCGGTTTACAACAACAAAAAATAAACAGCTTTTTCTATCATTCCTAAGTTTCCTTTTGCAGCAAGGTGACAATTCAACAAAGGATACTCGCAAATTTCCTTCCTCACAAGTTAAACAACAATTGAGGGCAGGGGATTCGAACTTATGAGCCCACATTTATGTCAGTTGAGCTATTGATTTTGTTGGCCGTATATAAAAGCAATAGAGCTCAAGATAAAAACTTATTGTTATGAGATGCCAACAGTATGAAGAAACCATTCAATTTTCACAGGTCCTTAGTCAATAAAGTAGTCACAATACTCTCAGGTCTAGTATGCTATGATGTGGACTATAAAAATCAAGAAACAGGAAAAGAGAAAAAAGAAAACTGACTTCTATCCCTACAGGCACATAATGGTTAATAATAGAAAGAAGAAGTTAGGTAAACAACATCGTATACCCTAAACTTACACATGGGGACTTATCAGGCTCCACAGGCTCTTTAGTGTCCATAATTATGTAAAGGCCTTTCACACATCTAGAAAGATAAGATCATGCAATAAAAGTCTCTAAATGGATGTTTGAGCCTGAAAATTTCAGTACTACATTGGAGCAACTACATAATTTTGTAAAGGTGCTTTAATATATTTGTTTTATTTCGGTGAGTGTTCCGGCCAACTTGTGTGCATCTAGACAGTAAACTATTCTCACAAGAAAGAACGGGTGACCCTATAACATTTGACTGTCAAATAAACCTCTAGAAAATTAATTCCTACTTAGGTGGACATCGCAGAATTCATAGCCTCTTAGAGAACCCTTAGATCTTATTCGATAATGAGGTCAATCCATGTGAGTTTACCTACACTGTAAATTAAAGGTCTTAAGAACACTAAGAATGACAGCTTCGGATTTACAAACTGAAGCAATATGATATTTTGTATTTGGTCGTGATCTATGATTGCACAGTCACATTAAAAGAGAATACTCACTAAGCTCACTTTACTGTACTGTCGGCAATCTTCACATAAAAATACAAAAAAACTATGCAGTTACAGAATAAGTTTAAATATAAATATATCAGTCAATATGTGCACACACATTATTTACCACATACATAAAAGACAAGCAAGAAAACTCCAAAAAGATGAAAATTCCTATTAATCAGTAAAAAGAACAATTAAGTCGGCTAAGATGTAAATGGACAATCTTAACAGTCCCATTTTCAAAAATTTGGCCAGAAAAGAACCAACATGTTTGGCTTTCTGGATTTTATCAAACAAACTGGAATAACAAGATTATGTGCTAGGTTAATGTTAATTCATTTCCAACAGAGTGACTGTAAAAAATCATTCAATTTCAAACTCAATTTATAAAAATCCAACTGTCCCCAAAAGAGAAGCAATCACAAACTAAGTACACACTCAAACCAATAAAAACACATCAAAAGTTCAAATTCCACACAGAACCACTTTACTGAAGGATGATGAACAAAATGTTGAATCAACAAAAACAGCAAAAAATAAAAGATACCCATCAGAGTAAACAAAAATCTAAGGAGACCCACATACCTCAAATCCCTCAAATCCATCAAAACAAGCTTTCTTCAAGCAAAAAATGAGTCCAAAACCAAGGAAAAAAAACAAGTTCTTGAAGAAAAATGAAGAAACAGAGATGGATGATGATGACAGAGGAAGAAATTAAGGATTAGAGGAAAGGAATTGCAGAGTGAAAGAAATCGACGAGCAATTAGAATGAAAGCGGTCACAATTTACATAAAAGGGAGGCTAATTTGAATGATTCTGGAATAAGAGGTTGAAATTGAGCCACGTAGCTGAATGCATATCAGTCCACAAACACAATTTAAGAATTATATTCAACTGTGTATCGCCTGCTAATTGCGCTGACCGCTACTGTTTTTGCTCAGTTTCGCTTCAGCACCCATGGAAAAAAAGAAGAAAAAAGATCAAATCTTTTTTCGAAAAAAACAAAAATAGAAAGAACCCAGAAGAGGAATGAGGGAGAAAGCTAAGAAGATAATCAAGATCAAAGAAAAAAATGTAAAAAGTGGAATTGGGATCATTATCAACATTATTTTTATGGTCTTTGAAACAGAAATAGAAAGTGTAGTCTAGAAAAAGTAGCTTGTTTTCTTACCAAGAGTAAAATCATGTTAGACTTTGAAATTTATGATTGAAAATAACTTTTGCAAAAGTGTGCAAAATAACCAAAGGTAGGTAATATGTTCAACATTCCAAATTATTGTTGAATCAATAAATAAAAATAAAGAGTTATGATGTATTTATTTTGAGTGAGAAATTTCATTTTTTTAATGGGGTGATTTATTGGTCAAGAAAATCTTAAGAGTTAAGAGATAATAAATTCAATCTATAGCAGTATGTTATGTGATATTAGTAAAGGTTTGCGCTAACTGACCCGACCCAAACATTTACGGATACTAAATAAATCATTCTTTACCATTTCATGTCAATTAAATTATACTATGGGAGAAAAGACACTTTTTAACCTTAGTTGTCAAATTACTGATTTATACCCTAAACATCAATTTCAACCAGGCTCCACTCTAGTTTTTAGATTAGAGATGCAACTTTAACTTGATTTGAAAAAGGTGCCACAACTTTTACTTTCTTAAAATTTGAATTAATTATAAAAAAACATTCTTGCTTTAAATGGGTTATAAAACATATGCATAGTACAAAATAATAATAGTAAGAAGATTTCAAAGCTTAAACAACATTAGGAGTTTGTTTCGGGTGTTAAAAGTCATCACTAGCCTATTGAAATTTAGCTAAAAAATTATAAAAGTTCAATCATCATGAAGAATATTAATTAGAGTAGAAGCCCAATATTCTAGAAGTTTCTTTATAAATTGTAGAAGTGTTTAGAATGTTAGTTTTATATGGACATTTAAACAATGTCCTGAAAAGTGTAAAATATCTAGATATTTTTAGGAGTATTCTAGACAAATGTGTGATCCACATTGTCTGATCACACATTTGTCTAGCCCACACTATATATACTCTTCCACCCCACCACATTTTGTATCCTAGAAAAAGTAAAAGTTGTAGTGTCCTACAAATTGTCTTCAAAAGAGTCTTAGAGTGATTTTGTAGTGTTAGTCATAAACACTTGTCTTGTAATTTCTTCTTTAGTGGTCTTAATAAAAGTGTTGGTGTTTCCCACATAAAAAGTGTTGTGTTCAACAATCTGGTATCAGAGCCAAGTTGTGATAGGTTGTATGATCTCTTGAAATTCCTAGTATGCTCTGTGGTTGTAACTCTAATTGATCTTCCACATCGAAAACGATTTTTTGAGATTGTTAGTGAGTGAGTTTCTTTGTGTCATGAGTAGTCTGTGAATCTACAAGTTTTATGTCGAAAACTAGCTTGTTTGGTATTACTGAGGTACTGCCAACACGATGGGTGATCTCCAAGTCGTCAGAGGAATCAAGAAACTCAACAAAAACTACTACAACACGTAGGCAACATGCATGATGTCCTACTTACAAGGACAAGACCTATAAAAGGTCGTTGGCGGAAGTGAAACTATGCCGCTAGAAGAGGATGCTAATGGCGCCTTGCGAAAATGGAAAATCAGGCAAAACAATGTTTACCTTGAAGACCACCGTCAAAGAAGAGATGCTGAAGCACATTCGAGACAACAAAACACTGAAAGAAGCATGGGACACATTTGCGATGCTATTCTCAAAGAAGAATGATACGAGGCTACAACTTCTGGAAAGTGAGCTATGATCAATCTCACAACGTGACATGACGATTGCTCAGTACTTCTATAAGGTCAAGTCGATATGTCGGGAGATTATTGAATTAGATCCAAAGTCTGTCATCGTAGAAGCTTGGATGAAGAGGATCCACAGATTGCGGCCGGAGTATAGAAGCTTCGTCATTGCTGTACAAGGATGGCCTACTCAACCATCACTTGTAGAGTTTGAAAATTTACTTGCCAGTCAAGAAGCCATGGCTATGCAAATGAGAGGCATCACGCTAAAAAGTGAAGAAGAAGTTGTTGGCTATTTGGCCATATCTCAAATTAATTCATTTTAATTAATTAATTAATGTTTTGATGATAACAAACCTAATCTTATTTACTAACGATTTTGAAGTACTCAAATCGGAGTTGAAACGAATAAGTTATGGTCAAAACAAGTTTGAACGAGAAAATCCTGAGATGATGACGTGGCAGTTGAGTGTGCATCGTGGACCATTTAGAAGTTGACACGTGGAGTTTTGGATAAAGTATCAAATGGTGGTTTTTTATTTGTTTTGAAAATAAATGAAAAAGTAAAGAAAAAGGAAATTAAAAATATATATTTATATATGTTCCAACGGTAAAAAATAAAAAATAAATTAAATTAAATTAAAAAAATCAGAATGGTCAGTGACCGTTTTGAAGTTTTGAATTTTTTTAAAAATAATAATAATAATAATAATATATTTTTTTTCTTACTTTTAATTTTTTTTTTACTTTTACCTTTTAACTTTTAACTTTTAACCTTTGATCTTAACCATTCTTTTTACTTTTTGTACATCCAATGACCCAAATTGAAAATTACTTTTTTCTACACCATTTCTCTCTCTTTTTAAACCCAATCTTCTTCTCCAAAATTATAACACAACTTTTTATTTTATCCTTTTAAAATCAAAAGTTCCATTGTTGCTCTCTCCAAGCTCTCACTTTTTTCTTTTACATTTATTATTGAGAGACATATTGTATTGTGAGGATT